>JAGFNQ010001645.1:885115-1035906 GCA_024364735.1 Boesenbergia rotunda
CTATGCAGCTTGCATACTCTGCCAGTATGCTGTGGATCTACAAAACCCTCAGGCTGTGTCATGTACACATCCTCGAGGAGGTTTCCATTCAGAAACGCTGTCTTGACATCCATCTGCCAGATCTCATAATCGTGGTAGGCTGCAATAGCAAGCATGATCCGAATGGACTTAAACATCGCTACTGGAGAAAAAGTTTCATCATAGTCAATACCATGAATTTGCTTGAAACCTTTAGCTACCAGTCTACCCTTATAGGTATGAGTAAGTCCATCCATGTTAGGCTTTCTCTTAAAGACCCACTTACACCCAATGGGTTTGACCCCTTCAGGTGGATCAACCAAGGTCCAAACTTGGTTAGTGTACATGGATTCCATTTCGGATCTCATGGCTTCCAGCCATGACTCAGAATCTGGGCTCATCACAGCTTCCTGATAGGTGGTAGGCTCATTCTCAATGATCATAACGTCATCATGGTCAGGCAAGAGAAATGAATATCTCTCAGGCTGACGACGTACCCTATCAGACCTGCGAAGAGGTAGGTCTACCTGAACAGGTTTGTTGTTCCACAACTTCTTGTGTAACAATCTCATCCACAATTCTTGTGGTTCCTGTTCAGTATCCATCAAGGGCTCAGTGCTATGGTCGTTGTCTTGAACTTCTTCAAGATCAAACGAACTCCCACTAGTCTTTCTAGAAACAAAGGTCCCTTTCTAGAAAGACCCCAGTCTTAGCAACAAACACTTTGTGCTGACTGGGAATGTAGAAGTAATATCCCTTAGTTTCCTTGGGATATCCCATGAAATAGCACTTATCGGACCTTGGGTCCCAGTTTGTCTGAGACTTGACGTCTAACGTAAGCCTCACAACCCCAAACCCTCATGAAAGACATCTTGGGACCCTCCCAGTCCATATCGTATATGGTGTCTTCATGACCGCCTTTGATGGAACACGGTTAAGTGTGAACGCTGCCGTGTCCTAGAGCATATCCCCAAAAGGATATAGGAAGATCTGCGTGACTCATCATAGATCGTACCATATCTAATAAGGTACGATTCCTCCTTTCGGATACACCATTCCACTGTGGTGTCCCAGGAGGAGTGAGTTGAGATAGAATCCCACACTCAGCTAAATAGTCACGAAACTCATGGCTCAAGTATTCTCCACCTCGATCTGATCGAAGTATTTTAATACTCTTGCCGAGTTGGTTTTGTACTTCATTTCTGAATTCTTTGAACTTTTCAAAGGACTTGGACTTATGTGTCATCAAGTACACATAACCATATCTACTGAAATCATCAGTAAATGTGATGAAGTATCTATAACCACCTCGAGCAGCAACATTGAAAGGGCCACATATATCAGAATGTATGAGTCCTAACAAATCTGTTGCCCTCTCGCTATGTCCACTAAAGGGAGTCTTAGTCATCTTGCCTAGAAAGCATGATTCACATGTCTCATATGATTCAAAATCAAATGAATCCAGTAATCTATCCTTATGGAGCTGGGACAAGCGACTCTCATTTATGTGGCCTAAGCGACAGTGCCAAAGATAGGTTGGGTTCAACTCATTTGATCTCAACCTCTTAGTACTTACATTATAGATAGGGCGTTCTAAGTCTAGAATGTAGAGTCCGTTGATAAGATCTGCACTACAATAGAACATTTCATTTAAATAGACTGAACAACATTTGTTCTTAATTATAAATGAGAAGCCTTTCTTGTCTAGACAAGAAACAGAAATTATGTTCTTAGTAAGTGCAGGTACATAACAACAATCATCTAGTTCCAGTACAAGCCCAGAGGGCAGAGATAGAAAATAAGTTCCTACAGCAACAGCAGCAACTCGTGCTCCATTGCCTACTCGTAGGTCCACCTCGCCCTTTGCCAATGCCCTGCTATTTCTCAGCCCCTGCACATTGGTACAAATGTGAGAAGCACATCCAGTAGTATCTAATACCCATGATGTAGAAATAGAAAGGTTGACTTCTATAACATATATACCTGAAGTAGAAGGCTCGCTTCTCTTCTTCTTAAGATCCTCCAGGTAGATCTTGCAGTTTCTTTTCCAATGCCCTTTCTCACCGCAATGGAAACAGGTGGCATCCTTCTACACCCCACCCTTGGGTTTAAGTGCTGCAGAGCTGGCTTTGCCCTTGGTTTGGGTCTTACCCTTACCTTTGGGCTTCCACTTACCCTTGCCTTTGCCCTTCTGTACCATCAGGACGGTACTAGGCTTGGTGAGATTAGGCTCAGCAGTTCTTAACATGTTGAGTATCTCAGGAAGTGGTTTGTCTAATTCGTTCATGTTGTAATTCATGACGAATTGATGGTAACCTGGTGGCAACGATTGCAGAATCAGGTCGGTAGCCAGCTCTTGGCCCAAGGGAAACCCTAGTCTATCGAGGTTCTCGACGTACCCAATCATCTTGAGTACGTGAGTTCCTACTGGGGTTCCCTCTTTCATCTTGCATGAAAAGAGGGCCTGAGTCACTTCGAACCACTCATGCCTTGTCTGCCCTTGATATAATTGCTTGAGGTGACCAATCATATCGTAAGCATTCATGTTCTCGTGTTGCTTCTGAAGCTCAGAGGACATGCAGCATAGCATTAGGAACGACACGTCTAACGCGTCGTCTTGATGCTTCTGATGAGCATCTCTAACGCTACGGATGGCTTCAAGAACTGCTTGCTCTAGAGCGTACAGCTTACGTTCCTGTTTGAGGACTATCCTCAAGTTCCTGTACCAGTCCAGGAAATTAGCTCCAGTGAGCTTGTCCTTCTCAAGGACAGATCGCAGAGAGAGAGTATTCGCGTTTGAAGACATGGCAATCTACAACAGATAAATGCAGAGAATAAATATCATATTCTAGTAATCATCTAATTAGGCCTTTAATTAAATGATGCTCCCACTAAATTATAGGAATTTTGGTGGAATCAGGTCATTGGAGTGGTCAAACCACACTACTAGATCCGTACCAATTTACTATAATTTATGTGGGACAAGATCCACATCATACTATGCCTTGAGTTAGCTTTGGCTAAATCGCCCAAGACTTAGTATGATCGGTAGATAACTAATTTATCAATTACATCTCTATGCAACTCTTGTTTATAGGATTAAGATTTAACGTTTACGAATAATCTTGAGTTAGCTTTGGCTAAATCGCTCAACACTATTTAAAACGGTGATTTTGTCCTACCCTTTCCAACTATTGGAATACGCCTATAGCTTTACTCGATCCAATTGAGTTAACTAGTTACTCAATCTGATTGAGCTCGATCTAACCCGAGCCGTGATAGGCGGGACCAAGGTTGTCCCTCCGCATCCTACCAAGATTAAATGCGTTGCTCTGCTTTGGCAGAATCGACAAGCGCATATGATCGAGGTAGTGATGGGTATCAGGACCCGGTAGGCGTTTACGAGTTGATTCGATTTTAGATCTAATCTAATCGAGGATGTGCATCACATCTAGGCATTTATGAAATCTAATTTAATCCTAAATGTGTATTAAGTGCACATCAAAATGTGGTTCCCACATTACTTGTGCATCTCATACACTTAAGTTTATTTTTACTATTCTACATTATCATGCATCATATACATCACAAGCATAGCAATAATAAAAATAAACATAAGTGACTTGGTCATGGCCCTACTAAGACCCTCTCAAGCCAATGAGAGGATCCGATGGTCAACCTAGGTCTAGCGGCTTCTCCAAGCGCTTCCTCTTGACCGTCTTGGTGTTGTCGGCTAGTTCTCCCGAGTCCAAGTTCTCCACGGCGGTCCCGTTAAGCGGGTTTCGGGCACAATCACGTGACAAGGCCCCTTGCGGGGTTAGGGGTGGCGCCCCTACTCACGAAATTAATTTCGTGAGTGTCGTATCGCGATCTAACAGTGCCTAACCCACTGTCCCAAAATCTATTTGGGCGAAACTTGCCGTTTCGGAGAAGTTTTTCTCGGTGGTCGAAGTGTAGAAGTGCTTCGCACTCATTGCTTCGCCTCTACGAGAAAAATACTCATAAAATCCCAAAAATAGAAAAATTACAGAATCATAAACTACTCTAAATTTTGTATCCCATACAAAAAATAAATAAATACGTGCTTCGCACGTGGCTCTGATACCACTGTTGGGTTTTTCGTGCTGCGAAAATCGCTTTTTCGCGTCGCGAAAACCCCGAAAGCCCCAATTGTAAAGTCCCACCCTAAATCCTCTAAGGATTTGTGGCGTTACTTTAACATTCATAACATCTTTACTAATGCTTATATTTATACTACTTTATGCATCATATAGCGGAAGCATAACATCATTCACGTAATGTTAACATGACTACTTCATGTATTCATTTCCATCTAAGCTTTAGATGCATGCGATCATACAAGAGCGGAAGCATAAGACTTGAAAGCATGTAGATCATGCTTGTACGTGAGAGCATGAAGCCTAGGGTTTAAAAACAAATTTTATACATGAGTAGGCCGAAACATGTATGGGCATTATAGCATTTAGGAGCAAGTTTCATGAAATGCATAAAGTATGTGGTGTCCATGCGCATGATACAATATTGACAAGTAAGGATCTAAACATATGGAAGGTTTTAACATGATCGTGGCATGCAACATGGGGAGCATAAGGGTGTTGAACATGAGAGGACTCAAACCAGCAAGTGATGGCCGAATATCATAAGTGATCTAAGCATAACTAGGCATGGCAAGTATGATAGAGTTTTAGTGGATCATGAGCATAAACAAGATAGTATGTTATGAGGGAAGTATCATATCAACTACTTTAGCATAATCGAATAGAGTGGTGTATCCATACAATCAAGATGAAGACATCATTTGTTCACAAGTATAGCAAAAACTTATCATGAAGTAGAGTAATGCCAAACATAAGAGCAATCTTAGAGTAGTGTGCAGAAGAAGGTGTATAACATCCTTAGGTTTCAAAATTGAAAACAAAACATAGAGCGAGCAAGATCTTTAATCCACCGTCACTATCACATTTCCCTTGCTCTTCTTCCTGCAGCTTCCTTAGTTAGTGTCCTGTAGCATAAGAACACTAAAACTATAAGCAATGCTTAGTAAGGCCTTGTCCTACTCACAAAACGTCGTCAATTCGTAAGCATATCAAGTATAGCATAGAAGCATAACATGTTAAGCATAGAAGTCATTAAGCATGGTAAACATAACGTGTTAAGACATGGGATCATTAAGCATGGTAGACATAGTGAGCATAGTAATTTTATGAAAAGATTTCCTTTTGAAAACATATACATAGTACTTGAATATAACATAGTCATCTTTTGGGGGCCCCGGCTTGTACCCTTAGTTTTGTGCACATGAACCCTATTTAGGCACAAGGTAGCTAGCCTTGACCTAGAAGGGTTCCTTATTAGGCCTTCTTGAAAATCCTTCAGCCTGGGGGTCTCTAGGCCTTCTCAAAAAGTCCTTCAGCCTAGGACCCATCATGAACTCATTTAAGAGTTTGTGGTACAAGCCAATCATAAAGTAACATAGTTATCATGTACATTTCCCTTTTAAGCATGCTCTTAGTCCCTTCCTTTCAAGGGAGCATTACTTTAGGCCTTGGCCTTCATCATACATAAACTCATAATCCATGATAACTATTTATGCATTACATAGGTATTCATTCATGCATTTCATTCATATCATAGTATAACATGCTTTCATGAAAAGTGAACATAAATAAGGTCCAAGGGTTCCCTTGGCCGAAAATCATCATCATGCATTCTTCACTTTCCTAGATCATACAAGCATGGTTCATGTCATTCAAAGCATGCAATATCATAAGCATTCATTAGGGTAGCATGGCATGTAAATAGGTTTAGGACCTAACCCTATTCTTGGGTTGGCCGAATGTTGTAAAGAGGTTGGACCTCTTGCATTGAGTTGTATTTCCTCATAATCATATCAAGCATCATGGAAGCAATCATAGCATGGGGTTTTGTCCAAGGCCTAACCCTAGTTTAGGGTTGGCCGAAACATACATGTCATCAAGAATTTATCATACAACATTCCATACATTATGTAGCATTTAATCAAACATGTAGTAGCATATGGCACACCCTAACCCTTGGTTAGGGTAGTGGCCGAAACTTTAGAGGACATCATGCAACTTATTCGCAAACAATTATGCTACAGGCGAGGGGCACTTACCTTTTTCGCTAAATCCTTAGGGTATACCCTTAACTTGGAGGGATGGTACCCTTAACTTGGAGGGATGGTACCCTTAACTTGGAGGGATGGTACCCTTAACTTGGAGGGATGGTGCCCTTGGTCCTTGCCCTTGAGATCCTTGAATGCTCCTTGTCTTGCAAGAGGTACTCAAGGGAGTTTAGGGAATGTCAACCCTAACCTTGGGTTTCGGCAACCACAAGGGGAGAGTGTTGCTTGGCTTCGGTGGAGAAGGGGAGAAGAAGGTGGCTTTCGGCCACTTGGGGGAGGGGAGGAAGATTAGTGTTTGGAGGGAGGAGTGGAAGGGGGCTCTCGGCAATAGCAAGAGGAGGGAATGAGTGATTGTGCTCTCACACTCTCCTCCCCCTTTTATACTTAGTGAAGAGGCATGGTGCCTCTTCACTAAGCACCCTTTCACCAAGGGGTGTTTCACCAAGAGTTTTCTTCCACCTCTTCACCTTCCCTAACCCTTAACAAGGATTTCCCTACTTCCTTCTCAACATCTTCTCCCCTGGTGAGATGGTCACCAAGTCTACTCCTCAAGGCTTTGCTTGCCAAGAGTACCAAGGTTCAATCCTTGGTGAGAGCACATTTTTGCTCCTCTTGGTTTTAATCAAGCATAAGCCCACTAAGCCCATTCCATTCCATATGATTTCATGAATTCGAATTCATGAAATCACATATGTGATTCATGAATCACATTTCACTCCTTATGTAATTTCATAATCCCTCTTAATCAAATCTTATAATCAATCATGAAATTACATACTTCGCATTTTGCATAATCACATCATAATGTAATCACATGAAATCATACTCTTATGCAATCACATGAAATCATCAATTAAAATTTATGCAATCGCATATAGGGGTTTTATGAAATCACATATTGGGACTTTTATTTCTTATCAAATAAAGTCGTACAATTGCATTGAGAAGAGAAAAAAAAACAAGCCCAAAAATTTGGGGCGTTACACCAATAGAAAGGATCCGAGCGAAGAAAACCATTTCAAAAATTTACGAGTGCTCGTTTATATGCTTCAAAACCGATCTACAACCTAGATCTATTAGAGAAGAGAAAACTACCTTCGATGCGTGCCCCGCAATTCCCGCTCGCTCCTCGGTTGGTGTCGGATCTCAAGGATGCAAAGTAGCAACCCTCTAGAAGTATCCACACAAGCAAGAGAGTGGAGAGGAGAGCCCAAAAGTGTTCTAGCACTACTTGGGGTCTCGGCAAGATGAGAGGAGAGGGACAGCCAAAACAAAACAAAACCAAGTAAGGAGAAGAATGAATCACACACACACACAAAAAATTCCTTTTTGTGTGTTTTAGTGGCCGGCCATTTAATGGCCATTATTGGCCATTAAGTGGCCGGCCACCACCTTTGGTAACCCCCTATTTGAATTCAAAATTCAAATGGGGAGGTTACTTAGCCTTGATGATGATGCCAAGTCATCACTTGGTCAAGTCAAGGTGATGTGGCTTGAGTCAAGTCAAACTTGCCTCTTATGGACTTTCCATATTTAGCCAAAGTCAAACTTTGACTTCATTACTCTCCCATGATTAGATTCATCCAACACTTGGATCAAACTCGAGTCCAACTCAAGTTGTCTAATTTGAGTCAAGTCAAACTTGTCTTTTATGGACTTTCCATATTTAGCCAAAGTCAAACTTTGACTTCATTACTTTCGGTCCATCATATGGACTTATTCTCCATATATTGCTCTATGTGTGTGACCCTATAGGTTCTTGTAACGTTGGCAATGCCCTTAAACCTATTTAAGGACATAAGCAATGAGAGGTATCTAGCAACACATCATTGCTCCCCAAGTTACAAGAATGTCGAGATCCAATATCACCATTGTGACTAATAATTGTGACCATCACAATATGTGACAACGTCCTTCTATCCTCGATATCTAGATTGATCTTTCATGAGGCATAGACCGTGTCATCCTCAAATCAATCTATATGTCTTGATCTCCAAGTAGACTCACTATAATCAAATAAGCTCAATATCTAATATTGCCTTATTTGGGCATGGCCATGCACTTAGTGGTCTTACTCTATCAAGAACGAAGATATCACTCCCGTCATATAGGAGGGATAGATCCCATCTACGTTACTCACATTCCTCCGCATAATTTGTTACAAACCCAGTAATCGCCTTTATAGTCCACCCAGTTACGGGTGACGTTTGACGAAGCCAAAGTACGTAACTCCTTATGTAGGGAACTATGGTAACTTCAGGTCTAGGACTATAGTCATACTAATAGTCACATGAGAAAGTATATGACACTCATATAACGATCCATGATACTTTCTCATAGCGGGCCATTCAGTATACATTCTCTAATGTATACCCATGTGTCAACTTGATATCTCATATCCATGACTTGTGAGATCAAGTCATCATGTTGACCTACATGCTAGTCTCTATGCATTAACATTGTCCTTGAATGTTAATACTTGACTAGGAATAATTAAGAGTAGTGTTCTCTATATCATCTCACTATCGATTCAACTAATCGATTGATATAGATAAGAACCTTCTACTCAAGGACGTTATTATACTAAGTTATTTGGCACCAATACACATAAGTACAATAACCATAAGAAATGCCTTTATATATAAGAAATATATATACAAGAATATGATACAATGAGTCCAAAAAGTAATCATCATATGATTGGCTCTAGGGCTCTCACTAACACCCATGTAGTCTGACGATGCCCCTGCTCAGGATTGATTGTTTTGGCTGTACTATGATTCTGACTCTATTTCATGACGTTATGTATTTGACTGTCTGATGGATTTTATGTATGACTGCTATTTCAGGAATTTTCTATTCCATGTTTATTTTCATTGTTTCATATGATGCATATGACTGTCTTATCTTGCAGTATCTATTCATATGCTTATTGTATGCTTCTCAATTAATCATTTCTTGTTTATTTTGGGAAAACCCCTTGTTTAAGGGGGAGGTATTTTAAACTGACTAACCAGTCTACACCCTTTTCGGTGTTTGACAAAGGGGGAGAGTTTGGTTAGTTAAGTTTAGGGTTATTACGAGTATAACTATTGTAGGGGGAGGACTCTGATTCCATTGCGATAGTGAAATTTGATGTCAATTGATTTCGAATACCTAAACTTAGAATCGAGGTGTCAAACAACAAAAAGGGGGAGATTGTTAATGCAGTCTGACCTGATTGTTGTTTTGGTGTTGACACCGATTTACGTTTAGGTTAATAAGATGAGTTCGGCTTAAGTCTTGGTCGGGGACTGGGCATGAATCCCGGTGAGTGAAGCCGGGTGACGGAAACCTCGGTGACTTAAGCGGGGTCCTGGTGAGTGAAGTCGGGTGACTGAAACCCCGGTGAGTGAAGTCGGGTCTTGGTGAGAGAAGCCAGGTGATAGAAATCCTGGTGAGTGAAGCCGGGTGACTGAAACCCTAGTGAGTGATGCCAGGTCCTAGCTGTAACGCCCGCTTTTTTTTTTCCTTTTCATAAAGTGGCGTTACGTTAACCTACTTAGGGCATGTAGACATCATGATGCAACGGAAACCTTTAAACTTACACCTACATGCACTTACTACCATTCCTAGCATCATAACATGGGAACTTGGCATATTAACTTTATACTTAGCATCATATCATACTTAGCATCATGTCATACTTTAGCATCATGTCATACTTAGCATCATGTCATACTGTAGCATCATGTCATAGAGTCACATTCAAGTACTTAATATTTAAGGTAAAGTTCTATCATAAGACGAGCAAACATATGGTCTCTTGGCCAAGTCACTATCACACACATGCTTTAAGGCCCTCCTGCTGCTTCCTTACTGTCCCCTTGCGTGATCTGCGGTATAAGGAAAATAAGACTATAAGCACACAGGCTTAGTAAGACTCTTTCCTAATCACTAAAACCATTCATCCTTTAATCATGAGCACATAAGACATTAACATACTTAGTGCTTTACTTAGAACATAAGCCTTTTCATCACTTAGCATACATTCGTCATGGCATGAACATAACTTAATCACATTCGTAGCATGGCATAAACATAACCATAAAACATTCATGGCATGGCATAATACTTGGCATAGACATCAACATCGTAAACATTCATAGCATGGCATAATACTTGGCATAGACATAAACATAATCAACATAACCTCATAAACTTTCTTAGCATGGACCTAAATAAAATCATGGCATCCTATCTTAGCACAAACGTAATTAAATCATGGCATCATTACTAGCGTGAACATAAATAAAATCCTGGCATCCTAACTTAGCATAAACATAATTAAATCATGGCATCCTAAACTAGCATAAACATAAATAAATCATGGCATCCTAAACTAGCATAGACATAAATAAATCATGGCATCCTAAACTAGCATAACATAAATAAATCATGGCATCCTAAACTAGCATGAACATAAACAAAATCATGGCATTCTAACTTAGCATAAACATAAATAAATAATGGCATCCTAAACTAGAACATAAATAAAATCATGGCATTCTAACTTAGCATAAACATAATTAAATCGTGGCATCATATATTAGCATACACATACATAAAATCATTTGCATAAACATACCTTGCATAAACTTACTTTGCATAATATTATTATCATAAATATAATGCATAACATGGATGGATGCATGTGGCAATTGCATATATATATATAGGGATGCTTAATCTTTAAAAACATGCTTTTAAATATTTTAACATAATCATAACATTCATTGGGCCCTGGCTTGTACCACATTCATTCATCATATGCGCGCATCCCTAAGTAAATATGAGGTAGCTAATCTCGACCTACTAGGGTAAGGATAGCTTCATCGGTAGTCCCGAACCGTAAGGACAGCTTCATCGGTAGTCCCGAACCGTGGACAGCTTCATCAGTAGTCCAGAACCGTGGACCTTCCTTAGGTCCGGTACAAGCCCATAAAATAAAATAAAATACTTTCACATGCTTTCTCATTCATCATCATTCATAGTATATTCATTCATTCATCATACTTAACATCATCGTTATGCCTTAAAGGCATGAACCTTAACTTCATTCATCATTTTCATTCTTAAATATGACATATGTACACATCATTCATAAAGCATGGCATACATACAATTTATTCATAAACATGGCATACCTTCATATCATACATAAGACATGGCATACATACATATTATTCATAAAACATGGCATACATACATATCATTCATAGATCATGGCACATGTCTTAATCATTTATGACCTAATCATATAATTCATGACATATAAACTAATGGTTTGGTTAACATAAAAATTCTTCCATCTTACTTAAACATACCTCTTAGTAACCTATACACAAGCATCTTGGTAGGTTTAACCCAACCCTAGCCCTAGGTTATGTCCTTGGCCGAAAGTCCCCAAGGAACCCTAGGTCCATGAACCTTCACATAACTCCCCAAACAACATCTCATACACATATACTAGGCCATAGGAACCCTTTGATTGCATACTTAAGGCCAACCCTAATCCTTTAGCCCTAATCTTATGTTGGATCGTGAGAACCGATAGAGGGGGGGTGAATATCGGAAAACTTTCGGATTTATGGAGAGAGCAATTTGCACAGCGGAAAGAAACAAAACACGCGAACATAATTCTTTTTTACTTGGTTCGGAGCCTAGGTCGACTCCTACTCCAAGGCCCACGGTCGTTGACCGTTTACTTTGGGCAATTCTATATGAGCGCAAAATCAGTTTACAAGAATAGATTTACAAGTATAGTACCATAAACTTTTAAATAAAGGAAACTCTTCTTTTACCGACGTCCAGTTGTAGGTTGACTTTCCGGAGCAGCGGGACGTCGTCGGCTCGAGTTGGGCAGTTTTCGAAGCAAGGCGTGAGCAAAGAAGAGCGTGGAACTTTTAAATAAAGGAAACTCTTCTTTTACCGACGTCCGGTTGTAGGTTGACTTTCCGGAGCAGCGGGACGTCGTTGGCTCGAGTTGGGCAGTTTTCGGAGCAAGGCGTGAGCACAGAAGAGCGTGGAGGCATTGGTTCGAAGTTGTTGTTGAAAGCTTGGGCGTTGGGTGCTATTTATAGCACCTCGGGGTGCCCTGGATGTCGGGGGCGCCGTGCCACGTGTCAGCCGATCCAGATTTAGCTCGGTCAAGCGTTATCCCATCCGAATAGGGATAACTTTGACTCTGGGGGCGCCCTGGTCGTAGAGGGCACCTTGGTTGACTTCTTCCGCGCAGAAATCTCGGCTGTGGATAAAGGTGAAGCTTCGCAGACTTGGGTGTGGGGCGCCCTTGCTGCTGAGGGCTCCTTTGCTGCTGAGGGCGCCTGGCTGCTGAGGGCGCCCTGCTCAGTAAGCAGCCGAAGCCCTTTTTGCTTCACTTGGTTCTGGTTCACCTTGGGGGCGCCCTGGACACTCAGGGCGCCCTGCTCAGCTGCTGCCTCACTCCTTTGAGGCTCTCTGAGTTGCAGACACACGTTCCTTCGGTCCTGCATCCAGGGTTAGTCCAAAACACAAGAAAATAATTAATTATTAGTTTATACAGCCTTCGCTGTCTTGGTTCTAACTTTGGTCTCCAAAAATGGAGCCCTAGGTCGAACCGACGCCTACTGTTTCCTCGACGGGGAACGCGTCCTCACCTACTCCTCTCGGGAGAGTTTACCTGATGCCAACCGCTCCTTTGGTTGGACTTTTGCCTGACGGTCCTTTGTCAGGTCTTGGATACTGGCAGTCCTTCGCCAGTTGCCTAGCAGTCCTTCGCTAGGGCTTGGATGCTGGCTATCCTTCGCCAGTTGCCTAGCAGTCCTTCGCTAGGGCTTTGTTACTGGCAGTCCTTCACCAGTTGCCTAGCAGTCCTTCGCTAGGACTTTGCTACTAGCAGTCCTTCGCCAGTTGCCTAGCAGTCCTTCGCTAGGACTTTATCTCTGCACACTAGAGTAACTTGTTAGAAACACAAGTAAGACTTAACTTTTGACCTCTGTTGCCATTTTCAAAACACAGGTTTGACTTTGGTGCATTCTGCACCAACAATCTCCCCCTTTTTGATTTATGGCAACCTTAGTTCAAAAAGATAAGTTTAAGCAAGCATGAAAAAAATGTTAAACTTTGTTCCCTCCCCCTGGAAGGAATCTCCCCCTAGATTTTTCAAAAATTCGTGGGGTTAAAAAAACTTGTACTTTGAAAACTTAAGTTTTAGGTACTTAGGAATCTTAAGTTAAAAGTATACTCGAAGATTTTTAAAATATGATTTTTGAGTACTACAATAAAATTTAAGGCTTTAAGTTTCAAGGTACTCAAAGGTTTTGAAAGTGTTAGCTTATGTACTTTAGTAGTATGATTTAAACAATTTAAGTACTTAATAATTTTGAAAACTTAATACAGTACTTTTGGAAAACTTAAGTACTTAATAACATTGTACTTAACCAGTTTTGAGAATCTTAAGCTTAAGGTACTTTATAAAAGTTTAAAACTTTTGACAAGCTTAAGTTATGAAATTTTGAATGGCTTGAGTACTTAGCAAAATTTTTGAAAGCTTGAGTAAAAATTTTGAAAGCTTGAGTAAAAATTTTGAAAGCTTGAGTAAAAATTTTGAGAGGCTTAAATACTTAGCAAAATTTTGAAAGCTTAAGTATTTTTCAAAAAAGTTTTGAATAAAGAAAAACTTTTGAATACTTTTTGAATAAAGGATAGAGTTAAGAAAATTAATTTTTGAAAACTTTTTAAATAAATGAAAACTTTTAAATAAAGAAAATTAATTTTACTCTCTCCTTTCCTATCTCTCCCCCTTTGCCATATATCAAAACAAATAAATATAGCAGAAATAATGGAAATAAATAAGATTTTGCTGTACTGAACCAAATCATAATTAGACTTAAACCACAATCATTCAATTTTCTCTATAGGGACCTGTCTAACCCAATTAGCTACTTACTAACTGTTATAAACAGTGGTTTTTGCTAGGGTTAGTCAAATTAAGTGTTTCTGTTCAAGTTAGCTTTTCTAAACTTGACACTTAACTTGATTGATGTATAAGTTGTATTTAGTGCCCCAATTACTGCAGATGCACAGACTTAAAGCATCTTGAATTAAGGCAAAGACCTAAGCATCTCAACCCTTTCTAGGTTATCACTCAAAAGTACCCTAAGGTGCTTGTGAGATGCTGGCTTCTAAGTCTATAGGTGCATGCAGTTCTAGGGTTAGGGTCTAGGCTAAGTCCATTTTCGAAGGAGCCTTAGTTTTGAAAAGGGGTAGTTTTGAAATGAAAATAACACTAAGTCGAAAAATGAAAACTGATTTTGAAATTAAGTAAAGCAGTTTTTCAAATTCTAATTTGAGTAACAATTGAAAAAAAAACGAGTAGAACAGTAATAGAAGGAAATGTAGTTAATCTATTCTACTGAACATAATCCTAACTGCCTTCTTAGTGAACTGAACTCAGATTCGGGTAAGGGTTTTGTGAATATATCAGCTAAGTTGGATTTAGAGTCAATATGCTTAAGTACTATCTCACCCCTGGCTACATGGTCTCTTACAAAATGATGTTTGACTTCTATATGTTTAGTTCTGGAGTGTTGAATTGGGTTCTTAGTTAAATTAATTGAACTTATATTGTCAATAAATACTTGGGTTTGGGTGTAGTTGAGCTAGAAGTCCTTAAGTGTGTGCATCATCCATAGAAGTTGAGCTACACACTCTCCTAAGGCTACATACTCAGCTTCAGTTGTGGATAGAGCTACACAATGTTGTTTTCTGCTGCACCAACTAACTAGACTCTGTCCTAACAGTTGGCAGCTTCCACTTGTGCTCTTTCTATCTAATTTACATCCTGCATAATCAGAATCTGTGTATCCTGTCAAATCAAAAGTTGAGGTCCTAGGATACCAAATTCCTACATTTAGGGTGCCCTTTACATATCTTAGTATTCTTTTTAGGGCTGCTAAGTGTGTTTCCTTAGCACAGGTTTGGTACCTAGCATACATCCCTACAGCGAAAAGAATGTCAGGTCTACTGGCTGTAAGGTACAGTAGGCTACCTACCATACTCCTATAGAGTTTGGGGTCCACTGGTTTGCCATCAGGGTCACTATCTATTTTTACATTAGTGGCTATGGGGGTACTTATACTTTTAGAGTTATCCATTTTAAATTTCTTTATCAATCCTTTAGCATACTTGAATTGATGAACGTAGTTTCCATCCTTAGTTTGTTTAATTTGTAAGCCTAGGAAAAAGTTAAGCTCACCAACTAAGCTCATTTCAAATTCATTTTCCATTATTTTGACAAACTCTTTTAGGAAGTTTGTGTTGGTGGATCCAAAAATTATATCATCTACGTAAATTTGGGCAATGAATATATCTTTTCCTAGTGTTTTAATAAATAGAGTTGAGTCAATTTGGCCTTGTTTGAATTCTTTAGAAGTTAAGTAGGTTGATAAACGTTCATACCAGGCCCTAGGTGCTTGTTTTAACCCATATAAGGCTTTAGTTAATTTGTACACGTGGTTAGGTTTGTCTAAGTCCTCAAACCCTGGGGGTTGTCCTATATAAACTTCTTCTTTAATGAATCCATTTAAGAAGGCTGACTTTACATCCATTTGATATAACTTAAATCCTTTATAGGATGCAAAGGCTAACAACATTCTAATGGACTCAAGTCTAGCTACTGGGGCATATGTTTCATCGTAGTCTAATCCCTCTACTTGGCTGAAACCCTTTGCTACTAAGCGGGCTTTATTTCTGACTATTTCTTCTTGATCATTCAGCTTATTCCTAAAGACCCACTTAGTGCCAATGATGGATTTGCCCTCAGGTTTAGGTACTAATTCCCAGACTTGGTTTCTCTCGAATTGAGCTAGTTCTTCTTGCATCGCTATGATCCAATCAGGATCAGGTAGGGCTTCCTCTATAGTTTTGGGTTCAATTTTTGATATCATAGCTATTTGACTAAGGTTCCTATAGGAGGACCTAGTTCTGACTCCTAGAGTTGGATCACCCACAATTTGATCAGTTGGGTGACTGAGTCTGGGTTTCTTGGTTCTTCTAGAGCTTGGTTCAGCCTCAGGTCCGGCTGGTCGGTTTGGTTCACTATTTGATTTGACTCTTTGGGCTGGTTCATTTGTTGGTTGGATACTTGATTCAGTTGACTCATTAATTGGTTCAATGGTTAGTTCGTTTAAGGGTTCAATTAAGGGTTCAATAGTTTGTTCATTTTCTTAGTCAGAGATTGATGAAGTTAAGTCTGGATTATTAGATGTTGAGTTGACTTCTTCATCAAAAATTAGGTTTGTTGTTTTTTAATTTTCTTAGTTTGTTTGTTGTAAACTCTATAGGCTCTACTTGTGGTTGAGTATCCTAGGAAAATACCTGGGTTTGACTTGGACTGAAATTTTCCTAAATAGTCTTTAGTGTTTAGGATATGGACTTTACATCCAAAGACTCTTAGGTAGTGTAGGTTTGGGAGTCTATGGTAGTACAGTTCATAGGGGGTTTTGTTGTGTCGCTTGTTAATCAAAACCCTATTTTGGATATAACAAGCCGTACTAATTGCTTCTGCCCAAAATTGGTTTGCTAGATTAAATTCGTTGAGCATAGCCCTAGCGGCTTCTTGTAATGTTCTATTCCTTCGCTCAACTATCCCATTTTGTTGGGGGGTTCTAGGACATGAAAATTCATGTAGGTACCCATTTACCTTACAGAATTCCTCGAATCGTTGATTTTCAAACTCTCCCCCGTGATCACTCCTAAGTCTTTTAATTTTAGTGTCGTTTTGATTTTCAATTAGTTTACAGAGTTCATTGAATAGGTTTAGGGTTTTATCTTTGGTTTTTAGGAACCTAACCCAGGTAAACCTAGAGTAATCATCGACTATTACTAAGCAGTATCGGTTTCCGCTTAGTGACTTGGCTCCATGTGAATCAAATAGGTCAAGGTGCAGGAGCTCAAGTGTGGTTTGAGTTAGATCAGATTGAATTAATTTGTGATTGGATTTGGTTTGTTTACCTTGATTACAAGATTCACATATTAGGTTTTCATTATTTTTAATTTTGGGAATACCTTTGATTAAGCCAAGTTGGGTAATTTTTGAGATAGTTCTCAAATTGGTTGACCTAATCTCCTATGCCAGAGGTTTGATTGTTCTAAGTGTGTTAACATACATTTGGGTACAAGGGGAAGGTTTATAGTGTATACATTATTTTTCCTAGTGCCCTTAAGTATGATTTCTGAGTCTTGTTCATTTCTAATCAGGCAGTTAGAAATGTTGAAAGTAACTATATAACCAGAATCACATAACTGACTTATGCTAAGCAGGTTAAAATTAAATTTTCAACCAATAGAACTTTCTTAATAATGAAATCAGATTTAAGCTCAATATTACCTGACCCAATTACCTTGAGTGTAGCATTATTGCCAAATGCCACTGAGCCTAGGTTTTTGAGTTTGAGCTTGGTGAACTTCAATTTATCTCCAGTCATGTGTCTGGAGCAACCACTATTCAACATCCATTGGTCCAAATCTTTATGTTCCTACGCATAAAGAATTTTCGTGATTTGCATCCAATTAGAATCAGGAATAGCTTAAATTGAGTTTCACTGCCTAGTCTGTCTCACCCAAGTCTAGGGTTTTCAATCACGTTAACCTTATAGGTTTTGTGAGACAGGTTTTGATAATTTTGAAAATAATTATATTTTGAAAACTTAATTAATTTTCAAAGCGATTAAATTTTTGAAAAACTTAATTTTGAAAACAATCAAATTTTTGAAAAGATATTTAAATCTACAAATAACTGAAATTTTGTGTTAGATTCGAATTTGACAAAAATTAATTTGAATTTGAATTTCAGAAATTGGCTTCCAGGTCTTGGCGAGGCACTAGACCTTCTTTGGCCGTAGCCTTATGGGATCATCCACCCTTTCCTTGACAAAGCCTTTTAATGAAATTTCATTTTCAAAATTATTTTTTGAAAAATTTCTGGTCAAACTAGTTTGGGTCTTGGATCGGTAGCTTCGGCTAGTTCCGCCAAATTGGCTTCCCTAACGTACTATCATCTCACCTCCACCCAATACTATGTTGCCAAATTTCAGCTAAGTTTGTTTAGTCCTTAAGCTAGCCTAAGTCTAAGCATGGTATATTGCAGAATTTTAAATAAACAATCAATCAAACAATTTGCAATCAAAAATTAAATTTTAATGAACAATAAATATTGTTTTCAGTTTGGCTCCCCCTGGACTAAAGCCACGGTGATGGTTAGGCAAGATGTGAATCTTGTCCTTGGGGATCCAATACTGATTTGATCCAGTTGGTTGGTTCAGGCACAGTTTAGGTACCCATGCCTGAATTTTACCTCTGGACTGATTCAGTACAGCAAGGTATGATCTTTGCCGAGATTTGGTTTTATAGCCCAATCCGGATCGATTTAGAACTGATTTCTATTTTCCAAGGATCATGTCAAGACCTTTGGAACCAGATGTAAATCGTTCTAATGCTGATCTAAGATCCTTAACCTGAGTTTTCAGGGAGGAGTTTTCCTTTTCAAGTTTTTCAACTTGAGTAGGAGTTCCTTCCTGAACCTTCTCGGTTAAGGGTTTAGAGTCAGCTCCGTCGTTCAGGAGTTTTACTTCCTGTCGGAGGGATTCGACTCGGAGTTTGGCTTTGGCCAAATCTAGAGAAAGAAATGAAATTAACTCACTTAATTGCAATCTATTAAAACCAGTTACCTTAATTTCTCTGTCTTCTGTGAAGGTCAGCTCGCCGTCCTCTTGTTCTGTTTCTGACTCAGTCTCGACTTTATCTGAGGCGGTCATAGCTAGGAGATTGGACTGGGGTGCCTCTTCTTCTTCTTCTGAGGACGATTCGTCCCAGGTTGCTTGCAGTGCCTTCTTTCTTCTCGTCCTTTTTGTCTCCTTTAGGTTAGGGCACTCTGACTTATAGTGGCCCTTTTTCTTGCACTCATAGCAGGTCACATTAGGCTTGTTCGCGGGTTCAGCTGGTTCGTCCTTTCTTCGGCCGGTCCTCCGTGTGTTGGCTTGAGTTTTCAATTTTTTGTAGTAGCTTCGGGCCAATCAGACCAGCTCAGATTGATCTGCTTCTTCATCTTCTGCGTCTGAATCAGAGTTGAGCTCGGGTTCAGGTTGAGGTTTCTTTTTTGTCGCTTTTCCAGTTTTTCCTGCAAAAAAGGCAATACTTTTCTCGGCCATATTGCAGTTAGTCTGCTCATGAAGTTCTAACTCAGAAAACAATTCATCTAATTTAATTTTGGAGAGATCCCTAGTGACCTTGTATGCATCTACCATAGATGCCCACAAGGTGTTTCTAGGGAAGGCATTTAGAGCATACCTTATTAGGTCACGGTTTTTAACCTTGTGACCTATTGTGTGAAGACCGTTCATTACCTCTTGGATTCGTGCGTGGAGCTGGGCTGCTGTTTTGTTGTCGGCCATCTTGATGGTGTAGAGTTTGTTTAGTAGCAGATCCCTCTTGCTGATAAGAGTATCTGAAGTCCCTTCGTGCAGCTCGATCAGTTTTGTCCACAACTCCTTTGCACTGTTGAAGGGGCCCACGCGGTTCAGCTCCTCTTTCGTCAATCCGCATTGAAGAGTCTGAGTAGCTTTGGCGTCGGCTTCTATCTTTCGCTTTAAGGTGTTGTCCCATTCAGAGTAGTTCTGAGGAAGTCCTTCGGCATTTCGGGGGATCTCCAGACCGGACTGGATAATGATCCACATGTCCACCTGAGTTTTCAAGTGGACCTCCATACGACTTTTCCAGTAAGAAAAGTCTTCTCCACTGAAAAGTGGAGGTCTGGCGGTGCTGAATCCCTCTTGCATAGCCATTTAATCTGAAAAAAAAAACTACTAGAAAAATATCCCAAGACTTGGTCTTGGATTAGTAGTGCGGGATAAGGGAAATAAAATATCGAGGGGTGTTGCACCAACCTTGATTATCGAAAAAAAATTCGAACAAAAAAAATGTTTAAAAGTTCGAAAAAAATAATAACGAAAATCCAAAAAGAAATTTTCAAACTGGTGGTTGCACCAAGTTCGAACTTCCCCGCTCTGATACCACTTGTTGGATCGTGAGAACCGATAGAGGGGGGGTGAATATCGGAAAACTTTCGGATTTATGGAGAGAGCAATTTGCACAGCGGAAAGAAACAAAACACGCGAACATAATTCTTTTTTACTTGGTTCGGAGCCTAGGTCGACTCCTACTCCAAGGCCCACGGTCGTTGACCGTTTACTTTGGGCAATTCTATATGAGCGCAAAATCAGTTTACAAGAATAGATTTACAAGTATAGTACCATAAACTTTTAAATAAAGGAAACTCTTCTTTTACCGACGTCCAGTTGTAGGATGACTTTCCGGAGCAGCGGGACGTCGTCGGCTCGAGTTGGGCAGTTTTCGGAGCAAGGCGTGAGCACAGAAGAGCGTGGAACTTTTAAATAAAGGAAACTCTTCTTTTACCGACGTTCGGTTGTAGGTTGACTTTCCGGAGCAGCGGGACGTCGTCGGCTCGAGTTGGGCAGTTTTCGGAGCAAGGCGTGAGCACAGAAGAGCGTGGAGGCGTTGGTTCGAAGTTGTTGTTGAAAGCTTGGGCGTTGGGTGCTATTTATAGCACCTCGGGGCGCCCTGGACGTCGGGGGCGCCCTGCCATGTGTCAACCGATCCGGATTTAGCTCGGTCAAGCGTTATACCATCCAAATAGGGATAACTTTGACTCTGGGGGCGCCCTAGTCGTAGAGGGCGCCTTGGTTGACTTCTTCCGCGCAGAAATCTCGGCTGTGGATAAAGGTGAAGCTTCGCAGACTTGGGTGTGGGGCGCCCTTGCTGTTGAGGGCGCCTTTGCTGCTGAGGGCGCCCTGGCTGCTGAGGGCGCCCTGCCCAGTAAGCAGCCGAAGCCCTTTTTGCTTCACTTGGTTCTGGTTCACCTTGGGGGCGCCCTGGACACTCAGGGCACCCTGCTCAGCTGCTGCCTCACTCCTTTGAGGCTCTCTGAGTTGCAAACACACGTTCCTTCGGTCCTGCATCCAGGGTTAGTCCAAAACACAAGAAAATAATTAATTATTAGTTTATACAGCCTTCGCTGTCTTGGTTCTGACTTTGGTCTCTAAAAATGGAGCCCTAGGTCGAACCGACGCCTACTGTTCCCTCGACGGGGAACGCGTCCTCACCTACTCCTCTCGGGAGAGTTTACCTGATGCCAACCGCTCCTTTGGTTGTACTTTTGCCTGACGGTCCTTTGTCAGGTCTTGGATACTGGCAGTCCTTCGCCAGTTGCCTAGCAGTCCTTCGCTAGGGCTTGGATGCTGGCTATCCTTCGCCAGTTGCCTAGCAGTCCTTCGCTAGGGCTTTGTTACTGGCAGTCCTTCGCCAGTTGCCTAGCAGTCCTTCGCTAGGACTTTGCTACTGGCAGTCCTTCGCCAGTTGCCTAGCAGTCCTTCACTAGGTCTTTATCTCTGCACACTAGAGTAACTTGTTAGAAACACAAGTAAGACTTAACTTTTGACCTCTATTGCCATTTTCAAAACACAGGTTTGACTTTGGTGCATTCTGCACCAACATCTTACTCTTGGCTGAAACTTCAAGGCCATGGGGGTATGGAAAAATTCCATTAAAACCCCAAATCAATTGTTAAATACCAATCATACCTTACCATAGGGCCATTGGGGCCTTTACTTGAAATAAGTCCTAACTTCCCACCCTATTAGGGTACCTGGCCGAAACCTATAGGGTCTCTAGGCCATGTGAAACATTCACATAAACACCCTCCATCTCCCTTATATCATGATAATACCTAAAACATATACTTGAGGTCTTAAACCCAACCCTACACATGGGTTATTGATGTTGGCCGAAACCCTAGGGTATTCTAAGGTACCCCAAAAATTCCCAAAAATTATATTTAATCTCTAAACATCATGAGAGAACATTAAATAACATTATAAAGATTTTTAGCATCATCTTTGACCCTAAACTTCTAGTGGCCGAAACCCATAGGATATCCTAGGGTTCTTGGTTTGCTTTTCTTGTTTCTTTTAACATCAAATCCCAAAATCAACCAATTATCATGCTAAAAACATAAGGAACTATTATACCATAGGTGAGGGAGTCTTACCTTGGTTGATCTTGATTTTTAAACCTTAAAAGAGAAGGAAATGGTAAGATCTTTGGACCCTTGAACCCCCTTATCCTTGTATCCTTGGAACACCCTTAGATCTTGGAGATGAGACCTTCTTGTGGAGTTTTTCCAAGGGAAACTCTCCTTGTGGTGTTCGGCTAGGATGAGGGAAGGAGGAGGAAGAAAATGCCAAGTGATGGAAAGAAGAGGTAACTCCCAAACCCCCCTCTTTATAACCCATTAAGGAGGTAAATGAAAAGTCTCTCCATGACCCTTCATCTTTCTTCTAAGCCTTAACCAATATCCACTTCATTTCCTCATAACATTCCCTTGCTAGGTGAGTTGGTTAGAGCATACATGGTTGTACAAGAGGTCCAAGGTTCAATCCTTGGTAGATGCACAATTTTTTTCCCACTTATTTTCTTTTATTTTCCTAGTATTTTCGAAAATCCCTTAAAAATTCCCCCATAATTATGTTAATATTTCTCATTAAAATCCCTTTATATTTATATAAATTTTCACCTAAAATCCACCAATAATTATGGTACTAAAAAGCCCGTATAAGGCCCATTAGTGCCCTTTTTCCCAATTTAAATGAGAAAACATGGATTTTCTAGGCCAAAGTTCGCATTAATATTTCTAGGTTCCTCAGAAAATTATCTAGACATGCTTAATATTTTAAGGAAATATTAAGAGAATTTTCCGGGTCGTTACAACCCCCCATACCTCGTGAAAGTTCGTCCTCGAACTTAGAACAACTCCAGGTACTTGCGCCTCATCTCGTCCTCGCGTTCCCAGGTAGCTTCTTCGAACCGTTGACTTTGCCATAGGACCTTGACTAAGGGTACCTCCTTACTCCTCAGCTTCTTAACCTCCCTATCCAAAATCTGGATGGGTCTGCTCTCATAACTTAGGTCCTCTTGCACTTGTATTGTCTGCGGCTCGATCACTTGGTCCATATTTGGGATACACTTTTTAAGTAGGGACACATGAAATACATTATGGATAGCTGACATCTCTGGAGGCAGCTCTAACTCATATGCCACTTTACCGACTCTTTTCAGAATTAGGTATGGCCCCATATAGCGCGGACTTAGTTTTCCTTTCCTCCCAAATCTTGTCACCCCCTTCATAGGAGCCACTATGAGAAACACCCAATCTCCGACACTAAATTCCAGTGGTCTACGCCGAACATCGGCGTAACTCTTCTGTCGGCTCTGAGCAGTTTCTATCCGTTGTCGAATATTCTGTATAGCTCGGTGGTGCTGTCTATGACATCCGTTGTGAGCCCCATTTCCTTCTTTTCACCACCCTCATACCAACAGATCAGAGACCTACATCTCCTCCCATACAATGATTTATAAGGTGTCATTCCAATAGTAGCTTGGTAGCTATTGTTGTATGCGAATTCCGGTAAACATAGATATCAACACCAGCTTCCTTTGAAATCCAGGGCACAAGCTCTCAACATATCTTCTAGTATTTGATTCACCCTTTCAGTTTGCCCGTCAGTCTGAGGGTGAAAGGCGGTGCTAAATCGCAATTTTGTGCTGAGAGACTTCTGAACACACTCCCAAAAATGTGAAGTAAAGCGACCATCCCTATCTGAGATAATAGTCTTGGGGACTCCATGAAGCCTAATTTCTTTCTTAACATATAATTGAGCTAGTATCCTTAATAGCTCTATGCTGTAATTATATGCATATATCATAATTATATGGTTATTATAATTATGGGTAAACCTAATAATAGTATGCCTCCGAGATATTAGTTCACGACATGAGCTATGAGTTATATTAGTTTGGTTATTATATGGTAGGTGAGATCATATTTATTATAATAACTTAAGGTAATCTTGTATATTATATATAAGATAATAGTGAAACATACATTAATAGTTCTAATATTTATAATTAGTATGAAAATAAGTGTTAATATATTTAGGACACTATCCTATGCGTATCATTTTAGGTTATGTCGTATGACTTATACCTTTGATTATATTAGTATTAGTATAATGGAACTAATACTATACCCTAACCTAGGTGAGAGTGTTATGATCTTATGCATGTAGGCTATCATATAATTCCCTACATAAGACTATACTATAGGTTATACACAATATCATAAATTATAGTTATTTATCATATACATTATAGGTATAATACCTGTAATTTGCTTATGGAATAATATGTATAGGTGATAACTTATAGGTTGAGATGATACATGTCAACCTGTATGTAGGCTCATAATAAAACCTATATGATAGGTGAATTATGACAATACTTATATGATAAGGAATTAGTATAGTTATATTGATAATAATCTTATATTAGTACATGCTTTCATATTATCATCATTTGCTTTATATAATTTGATACCATTGTGTGATATGATAGGTCCCTTATTGTTAATATCAGGTTCATGGACATAAGATTGAAACACACGCTTGACAACTTGTATTAGTACTAACTTAGACCTTATTGGTTCACCAAACTAACCGAACTCAATGAAATAGATGGGCTGCCATCATGCCCATAACAAAGAACATCATGGCAGTCACTACCACTTCTTCATTCATCTCTCCCTGGCCTATCTCAGGGTCTTCCACCGTCTCCATCGGCTCGCGGCACCTCTCAGTGACATTCTCATGCAACATCTGGAATTGAAAAAAATGACATAGTTAGTACCAAACCGACTCAGCCAATACAAAACCATTTTTTTTTCCAACTCGCAAATGTATACAGAGAAAGGCACACGCACCTCGCTTTCTTCTACCCCTATTATTCTAGTTATTTAATTCATAAAAGAAGATAAACTATCGTTCATACTAGCATATCTTAAAATCATAAAACATCCTAAAAGTACTTGCTATCATAAAATATGCATAAAAGTACTTACTTGGAAGCGGCAGGAAGAGGCTTGATGTGTGTGTTAGTGAGATGGTTACTGCTCTGAAACCAACCTGTAACGCCCGCTTTTTTTTTCCTTTTCATAAAGCAGCGTTACGTTAACCTACTTAGGGCATGTAGACATCATGATGCAACGAAAACCTTTAAACATACACCTACATGCACTTACTACCATTCCTAGCATCATAACATGGGAACTTGGCATATTAACTTTATACTTAGCATCATATCATACATAGCATCATGTCATACTTTAGCATCATGTCATACTTAGCATCATGTCATACTGTAGCATCATGTCATAGAGTCACATTCAAGTACTTAATATTAAAGGTAAAGTTCTATCATAAGACGAGCAAACATATGGTCTCTTGGCCAAGTCACTATGACACACATGCTTTAAGGCCCTCCTGCTGCTTCCTTACTGTCCCCTTGCGTGATCTGCGGTATAAGAAAAATAAGACTATAAGCACACAGGCTTAGTAAGACTCTTTCCTACTCACTAAAACCATTCATCCTTTAATCATGAGCACATAAGACATTAACATACTTAGTGCTTTACTTAGAACATAAGCCTTTTCATCACTTAGCATACATTCGTCATGGCATGAACATAACTTAATCACATTCGTAGCATGACATAAACATAACCATAAAACATTCATGGCATGACATAATACTTGGCATAGACATCAACATCGTAAACATTCATAGCATGACATAATACTTGGCATAGACATAAACATAATCAACATAACCTCATAAACTTTCTTAGCATGGACCTAAATAAAATCATGGCATCCTATCTTAGCACAAACGTAATTAAATCATGGCATCATTACTAGTGTGATCATAAATAAAATCCTGGCATCCTAACTTAGCATAAACATAATTAAATCATGGCATCCTAAACTAGCATAAACATAAATAAATCATGGCATCCTAAACTAGCATAGACATAAATAAATCATGACATCCTAAACTAGCATAACATAAATAAATCATGACATCCTAAACTAGCATGAACATAAACAAAATCATGGCATTCTAACTTAGCATAAACATAAATAAATCATGGCATCCTAAACTAGAACATAAATAAAATCATGGCATTCTAACTTAGCATAAACACAATTAAATCGTGGCATCATATATTAGCATACACATACATAAAATCATTTGCATAAACATACCTTGCATAAACTTACTTTGCATAACATTCTTATCATAAATATAATGCATAACATGGATGGATGCATGTGGCAATTGCATATATATATATAGGGATGCTTAATCTTTAAAAACATGCTTTTAAATACATTAACATAATCATAACATTCATTGGGCCCTGGCTTGTACCACATTCATTCATCATATGCACGCATCCCTAAGTAAATACGAGGTAGCTAATCTCGACCTACTAGGGTAAGGACAGCTTCATTGGTAGTCTCGAACCGTAAGGACAGCTTCATCGGTAGTCCAGAACCGTGGACCTTACTTAGGTCCGGTACAAGCCCATAAAATAAAATAAAATGCTTTCACATGCTTTCTCATTCATCATCATTCATAGCATATTCATTCATTCATCATACTTTCATCATACTTAACATCATCGTTATGCCTTGAAGGCATGAACTTTAACTTCATTCATCATTTTCATTCTTAAACATGACATATGTACACATCATTCATAAAGCATGGCATACATACAATTTATTCATAAATATGGCATACCTTCATATCATTCATAAGACATGGCATACATACATATCATTCATAGATCATGGCACATGTCTTAAACATTTATGACCTAATCATATAATTCATGACATATAAACTAATGGTTTAGTTAACATAAAAATTCTTCCATCTTACTTAAACATTCCTCTTAGTAACCTATACACAAGCATCTTGGTAGGCTTAACCCAACCCTAGCCCTAAGTTATGTCCTTGGCCGAAAGTCCCCAAGGAACCCTAGGTCCATGAACCTTCACATAACTTCCCAAACAACATCTCATACACATATACTAGGCCATAGGAACCCTTTGATTCCATACTTAAGGCCAACCCTAATCCTTTAGCCCTAATCTTACTCTTGGCCGAAACTTCAAGGCCATGGGGGTATGAAAAAATTCCATTAAAACCCCAAATCAATTGTTAAATACCAACCATACCTTACCATAGGGCCATTGGGGCCCTTACTTGAAATAAGTCCTAACTTCCCACCCTGTTAGGGTACTTGGCCGAAACCTATAGGGTCTCTAGGCCATGTGAAACATTCACATAAACACCCTCCATCTCCCTTATATCATGATAATACCTAAAACATATACTTGAGGTCTTAAACCCAACCCTACACATGGGTTCTTGATGTTGGCCGAAACCCTAGGGTATTCTAAGGTACCCCAAAAATTCCCAAAAATTATATTTAATCTCTAAACATCATGAGAGAACATTAAACAAAATTATAAAGATTTTTAGCATCATCTTTAACCCTAAACTTCTAGTGGCCGAAACCCATAGGATATCCTAGGGTTCTTGGTTTGCTTTTCTTATTTCTTTTAACATCAAATCCGAAAATCAACCAATATATCATGCTAAAAACATAAGGAACTATTATACCACAGGTGAGGGAGTCTTACCTTGGTTGATCTTGATTTTTAAACCTTAAAAGAGAAGGAAATGGTAAGATCTTTGGACCCTTGAACCCCCTTGTCCTTGTATCCTTGGAACACCCTTAGATCTTGGAGATGAGACCTTCTTGTGGAGTTTTTCCAAGGGAAACTCTCCTTGTGGTGTTCGGCTAGGATGAGGGAAGGAGGAGGAAGAAAATGCCAAGTGATGGAAAGAAGAGGTAACTCCCAAACCCCCCTCTTTATAACCCATTAAGGAGGTAAATGAAGAGTCTCTCCATGACCCTTCATCTTCTTCTAAGCCTTAACAAATATCCACTTCATTCCCTCATAACATTCCCTTGCTAGGTGAGTTGGTTAGATCATACATGGTTGTACAAGAGGTCCAAGGTTCAATCCTTGGTATGCACAATTTTTTTCCCACTTATTTTCTTTTATTTTCCTAGTATTTTCGAAAATCCCTTAAAAATTCCCCCATAATTATGTTAATATTTCTCATTAAAATCCCTTTATATTTATATAAATTTTCACCTAAAATCCACCAATAATTATGGTACTATAAAGCCCATATAAGGCCCATTAGTGCCCTTTTTCCCAATTTAAATGAGAAAACATGGATTTTCTAGGCCAAAGTTCGCATTAATATTTCTAGGTTCCTCAGAAAATTATCTAGACATGCTTAATATTTTAAGAAAATATTAAGAGAATTTTCTGGGTCGTTACACTAGCAAGGGAAGCTAGGTTGAATAAAGCCCCGGTGAGTGAAGCTGAGCATGAAGTCTTGGTCCGGGGGGGCTGAGCATTGAGTATACTGGTCAGAGAGGGCACGTGAGCTCTTTCTCTGGGACCAAAATGAGTCAGAGAAGGCTAGGAAGCCTATTCTCTAGACTTAGGGTTGAATTGGTCGGAGCTGGATCGGTCTGGAGATCGATCAGGGAGTTGGCACGAACTCCTTGATGTGGATCGGTATGGTGACCGATCCAGCGAAGTCTGATCTTTCTGGTAAACGATCAGAGAGAGAACAGAAGGTTTCTGTTCGGTTTCTGATCGATCTGGTGAACGATCAGAGAGAAGGTCAGTAGCTTGTCTGGAGAAGCCTTGATCGATTAGTGTGACCGATCACAAGAAGATCCGTGATCCCTGTGACCTCACTGGACCGATCAGGCTGGAGCCTGATTGTTCAGGGCCTTCACTGATCGGTCTGGTGATCGATTAGTGTCTGAACTTTAATTTGAAATCGTTGTAAGACGCTTTGAATCGTTCTGGTTTCTTTTTGATACCTGCTGATTTCTTTCGATATGCTTTGCTAATCTTTAGATGAGGTTGCAGGTGAGACAGGGATGACTTAAACCAAGAAGGAGGGTCAACTGGAGACTTTCGCTTCAGTTAGGTTTATCCGTTTTTGCTTCGTAGGTTTCAATGGTTTCTGGCGCGGCTGGCGACTGACGAAGGCTCAGCTGAAGAGGTCTTCAGTGGACTGAGCGCTCAGTGGAGTCAGTGGGTCAGGCTGTGACTCAGTGGGTACTGATGGAGCCTGGCGATGGTGGGCAGGAGCTTATGAAGAAGCTGGGAAGTAGAGGAGCGAAGTAGAGACAGACATAAAACGAGAGAAGTTTGGCTGGGTTGTTTTGAGCTCTCTGTATAGCTTCGTGATTAAGTGTTCCTTCTACATTTGGGTGAGCGTTCTTCTTGTGATCTCCTGTACTCAATCTCATATCATCTTGAGATGATTGTGGAGAGGTTTCTCCACCGAGAAGGAGACTCTATTCTATCCAGAATTTCGGGGCTTGATCTGCCGACGATCAAGGGATCGCCCACCTTACGGGCACGCCAAGGAGTAGGGGCAAGTTATCCCCGAACCTTGTAAACCCTCTGAGTTAGAGTTTTTGATTGTCTGGTTATTTCTGTTTGTCTCTGTTTCTTTCTGTTAAGTTTGTCATTCTGGAAATGTTTTGCTTCCGCTACTAACCTGATCGCAGAAAGTTCAAAAAGAGCCAAAAGTTTGTGTCTGACTACATTCACCCCCCCTCTAGCCATCCAAGATCCAACAGCAACATGTAGATGGTCTCCTCATGACTTCCGTTAACGAAAGTTGTCTTAACGTCCATCTGCCATACCACATAGTCCATATGAGCTGCAATAGATAAGAGAATCCGGATCGACTTAAGCATGGCTATCGGCGAAAAGGTCTCCTCATAATCGATACCCTCTTTCTGAGTGTACCCTTTCGCAACAAGCTTTTCTTTGAAGGTCTCAACCTTCCCGTCTGATCCTCTCTTTCTGTTGTAGATCCACTTGCATCCAATGGCTTGTACACCATCAAGTGGTTCTACTAACTCCCAGATCTGATTAGAATCCATAGATTCTATCTCAGAGTTCATTGCTCTTTGACAAGAATCTGCATCCTAATCTTGGAGGGCCTCGTCATAGGTTCAGGGATCCGATTCATGTTTACCAGAGACCAAGTCTGAAGACTCTCCCAAAAACATGAATCTTTCAGGCTATCTCACAACCCTCCCACTGCGACGAGGCACCACCTATGTATCCTCAGTGACACGCGGTGTAGTGACTTGTGGTGTGTCCTCTTGTACAATTGGTCCTAAGGTCGGAACGTCCCCTTTTAACTCTTCAAGCACTAGTCTACTCTTGGGCTTATGGTTCATCACATAGTCTACCTCTAAGAATCTGGCATTCGTACTAACGATTACCTTCTGATCCTTAGGACTATAGAGCAGTCCACCCTTCGTTCCTCTAGGATAGCCTACGAATAGACATACCACCGTACGAGATTCCAACTTATCAGTATCTCCCTTCAGCACATATGCTGGACTACCCCAAATCCGAACATGTCCTAGACTGGGCGGTCCTGTGGGAGTATGAGAGACTGACTTAGATGGAACTAAGTTCAGTATATACGCTACTGTTTCCAGAGCGTATCCCTAGAACGAATCAGGTAAGTATGAATAGCTCATCATTGACCTAACCATTCCCATAAGAGTCATATTCCTTCTTTCTGCAACTCCATTCTGTTGGGGAGTACCAGGTGCAGTTAGCTGAGACTGAATCCCAGCTTCTGATAGGTAGGTCCTAAACTCTCCAAAGAGGTATTCACCACCACGATCTGATTGCAGTGTCTTGATACTTTTACCTCGATGTTTCTCCACATCAGCCTTGAATTCTTTGAACTTTTCAAAGCATTCAGACTTGCGGCGCATCAGGTTAATGTACCCATACCTTGAATAATCGTCAATGAAGGTGACGAAGTATTCAAAGCCTCCTCTAGCATGGATTGATATACGACCACACAAATCAGAATGCATCAGTTCTAACATATCTTTGGCCCTATACCCCTTAGCCTTGAAAGGCCTCTTGGTCATCTTACCTTCCAAGCAAGACTCACAGGTCGGGTGATCCTCCACCACCAATGAACCCAGGGGCCCATCAGCTATCAACCTCTGAATCCTACTAAGGTTAATATGACCAAGCCTAAGGTGCCAAAGGTATGTCTGATTCATCTTAGAAGGTTCCTTTCTCTTATGCAAGTTAGATGATGAACTATTTATTTCAGATTGCATCGTGGGAGTCATTGGTTCTAGAGTATATAGATTGCCGACCATTGTTCCCGAACAGATAATCTCTCTATTTCTTTTAATAACAACTTTATTATCAAAAGCAACAGAATATCCATCCTTTATCAACTTAGAAACTGAAATTAGATTCTTTCTAAACAAGGGTATAAAAAGGCAATCTCTCAGAACTAATACTTTATTTCTCTCAAAAGATAAATAGAAAGCTCCCACTGCAACTGCTGCCACTTTTGTAGCATCGCCCATGTAGACCATGATTTCTTCATCCGCTAGCCGTCGGGTTTCCTGGAACCCCTGCAAAGTATTGCAGACATGGTCAGTGGCTCCCGTATCTACGCACCAAGTACTGATAGATATCACCGCTAAACATGTTTCAACGACTAAGGCTGAGGAAATACCTTTATCTTGCCGATGGGGACAGTTCGCCTCCAGTGCCCAGTTTGCTTGCACGTGAAGCACTTGCCTTTCGGCTTCTTCACGCTAGTCCAGGGGTCCTTGCGATGTTGTTGCCTTCTTGAACCCTCCTTGTTTCTTCTTCTTCCTGCTTTTCAGCACAGAAGAAGAAACCCTTTGAGTTACTAAGATCTTCGAGTTCTGACGAAAGAGACCCTCTGCCGCCTGGAGTTCTCCTAGCAATTCACCCAACATATAATCCCTTTTGTTCATATTATAGTTGAGCCTGAACTGCTCAAAACTCTTAGGCAGAGACTTGAGTATAATATCGACTTGGGATTACCCGTCGATCTGTGCTCATAGTACCTCAATCTCATTGAGGTGAGCCATCATCTTTAAGACATGATCCCTTACGGGTGTCCCTTCGACCATAGTGGTCGTCATTAGACTCTTCATCGCGGATTACCTAGCAGCTCGACCTTGGTGTCCGAAGAGATCTTTGAGGTTCAGCATCATGTCACTAGTAGTGGGCATGGCTTGATGCTGATGTTGCAACACATTCGACATAGATGCCAGAATGTAGCACCGCGCCATCTCATCTGCCTTGACCCACTTCTTGTAACGCTGCTTCAACTCTTCACCAGAGTCCTCTCTAGGCCTTTCCAGACATTCCTCAAAGAGTACAAATTTGTACTCTTCAGCAGTGAGGACAATGTCTAGGTTCCTCTTCCAGTCTATGTAGTTTGGGCCAGTAAGTTTATTTTCTTTAAGGATTGTAGCTAGTGGGTTAAATGCCATTTTGAAAAAGCTGAGAATCACAACATACACTACTTTAGAAATCGAAAATAAATTGATTCCTCAAAATAATTAATTTTCGAAATCAACCAACAACCTTATATACCGAGAAATTCGCATGCCACGATGGTGTGGACGTATACGAATCCCTACATTCGTAAGAGGAGGTTTTACCCATCAATCTTACTATCTTGTCAACCTAACTTTTTGACAAGTAAGATTGATAGTTGGTTCACTTCGGCTCTGCGAAATAATAGCAGTGACTTCGATGGGGACGATACTATTATTCGCTTCTAAGTATGCACCATTACACGACACTAAGACAATTGTTTCCGATTATGTGCCTTCCGATGGGGAAGACACACGCTCTCCAACAATTTTCTATAGTCTTTTCCAATCTAGTGATCCGCAGAACAAGTCCATCTGATGGGGAGGAAGACACTCAGAGCTGACGCGCAGACTTGCTCGCATCACTTATCGGATTGTAATGGAAGCCGTGGGACCCTTAGGGTCCCTCTCCCACTTAGTAATTTATTTCGAGGAATTTTACTAGCACAACCACACAACCAAGCACATAACCAAACATATGAAAAATTATAGAAAATCCTAGATTTTCCAACTTTCATGGCCCTTGGTCTCTAATGTGCCTCCAGGCGTGTCGTCACTTCGTCTGCTCCTCCCTTCCTTCCGCACAAGCTGCCTTGAGGGTGTTGGGACTGGGTGAATGTTGACATGGATACGGGTTCGTAATTTTAAAGTTTAATTACGTGCAACGGAAGATTTAGCATAAATAATTTCTTAAATTATTTTAACCACGTATCTAGCATGCAACCTTAAGTTATGGAGACATGATCATAAATTAAAATTTTGCAGAAAAGTAAACTAATTTACTTTGTACCTCGCGTAACTCGAAGAAAGGGACGAGATCCAACCGTAGCGTCCCTTGGAAGCTTCGCCTCTATTCGCGTCCATGCCGAGTTCTCTTCGGGATGACTTCGCAAAGTCACGAGTTTCGTGCCGACAAGAACTACTAGATTCTCCAAAGGCACGACTAGAATATCAAGAGAGAAAGATGGAAGACTAACCACCAAGTAACGGAATCAATATCCGGGGAAGGAAGGAGTTGCGACCCACTTTCTTCTTCTTCTTTGGCACCTTCTTGGTGGAGGAGGCTCACGACAACCCTATCCGGTGCGCCGGCCCTAGGGGAGGAGAGAGGGAGAGAATAAGAGAGAGAGAGAGAGCTTGCTACTTGATCTCTTAATTGGAATTCAAGCCTTGCCTTGGTTCCTTTATATAGTAGTCTCTCCATCGCCAAGTCTCCTTTTTAACGGAATAAATTTTCATAAGAAATTTATCCTATAAATTTTCTTATGAATTATTCCGTTATGCCAAGTTTTTATTATAACTAAATTTATAATAAAAACAAACACATCTCTCCTTTTATTATGGAATAAATTTTTACAAGAAATTTATTATATAAATTTTTCTTATCATGAAAAAATCAATTCATAATTGATTTTATAAAATAAAAATAAACCATTTAAAGTTTATTTTAATTTCCATGAAAATAAATTTATTTACATAAATTTCTTTATATAAATTTCTTTATATTTATTTATCCATAATTTTATAAAACAAATCGCGCTTGATTTATTTTATAATTTAAACCAAATAAATTGGTTTCCCTCCTTGTTGTGGCCGACCAAACCAAAGAGGGTGGGGACCTTCTTTGGCCGACCAAACCAAGCCGCCTCCTGCGAATTAAACTCATTTAATTCGTCCAATAAGCCTTCAAAAGACTTAGCCATTTTAAGCTTCCGATGCGCCTCTGATAAATTCATATTCGACTTATTTCTCTTGATTAGAAAATCCAATTTTCAACTCATTTTAAATCTCTCAGATTACTCATAGTGCGTGTGACTAAATAGGCTTTCGATTTATGTTGGCAGTCTATAATCAACCAATTATAGAACGATCATGAGTGACACCTAGTAGTACATCATGACCCCAATTAATCGAATGATCAACGGTTGACCTCAGAAATAATTCTGAAACCCTTCAGCAGCTATAATGAGTTGTGCCCCATTCGCTTCACCATCTTATACACACTTGGTTCAGGACACGGTCTATGTGTGTCAGTCCCCACTAGGCTGACTACGTCACACCTAGCCCAAGTAATGTCTTTCTCATCCAACGGATTCTAATTACTCTCATGTTTCCTAGAGATTCATACTTGAAACATGTTGTGCTCTGGCCAGAGGCTTCGAGTAACAATCCGACGATAGGCCTTGGGTATACATCTCCTCGCAAGGAGTGGTGAATCCTTTGTAGGCTGTTCAAACATCTTCGGGCACATCGGCTTATACCCAACCATCCTGGGTCCACACCTCCTTAGAGATGCTTGCTTAAGATGTCAAAGTATAAGTCTCCGTGACCAAGATGACTTGAACACCGCAAGTCAAAGGAACATCGCACTTAAGCTGTAGTAAGAACTTCATTGACATATCTACATGTAGATTCCCATATGAAGTTTTACAGCAAGTCACTCTAATGAACTAATCCCTTAACTAGCATCCATGTTTATCTCCGGACATCCCAATGTCACTAGCCAGTGAGAATCAGCTGATTAGAGAATAACCCATGCTAGTCTCAACAGAATTGATAGTGTCCATATTTATAAATTCATCGACTAGGAATAATTTCAATACTTCACAATTGCACATGTAGAGATAATCACTAGTTGTGATTCCATCACAAATTCTCTCATGCTGTGAATTGTATTCCGGACATTCAGTAAATGAGTTTAAGATCTCAATCAAATACACAAACATGTATACTCAAATAGTGAATTTTCATTTATTAAAATAAATGTTTACAATCATAAGGCGATTGCCTTAGGACACTTCTCTCATATTACTCACAAACTCCCACTTGGCCTAATGCCAATCGCTACGGTATCCAATACCACAGGCTCTAACATGACCCTCAAACTTGCTTTGATGCAAGGCCTTAGTTAAAGGATCCACTAAATTCCTTTCAATGGGAATTTTCTCAATTTGTATGTCATTCCTACTTATAATCTCTCTGATCAGATGATAGCGGCGAAGCACGTGTTTGGATCGTTGATGAGACCTTGGTTCCTTTGCTTGTGCAATAGCTCCATTGTTGTCGCAATAAAACGGTATTGCTTCATCAATGGTTGGAACCTCACCAAGTTTTGAGACAAACTTCTTGATCCAGACTGCTTCCGTGGTAGAATCCGCTACGGTGTCTTGTTTGGAACTCTTCCAACTTATTGCACCTCTATTCAAGATAAATACGTATCCAGTCTGAGATTTGGAGTCATCCTTATCTGTCTGGAAACTGGCATCTGTATACCCACGTATTACCATATCTCCTTCTCCATATATTAGGAACACATCCTTAGTTCTTCTTAAGTACGTAAGGATTGTTTTGACAGCCGCCCAATGATCCATTCCTGGATCCGACTGGTATCTGCTTGTGACGCTCAGAGATACGATACATCGGGCCTTGTACATAACATAGCATACATGATAGATCCTATCGCGGATGCATAAGGAATCTTATTCATGCAAATCCTCTCGTCTTCTGTGCGCGGACACATAGACTTTGAAAGGTTGATCCCATGCCTGATGGGAAGGTAACCTTTCTTGGATTCCGACATGCTAAACCTTTTTAGCACTCGGTCTATATATGTAGACTGCGAAAGACCAAGCAACCGTTTTGATCTATCTCTATAGATTCTAATCCCAAGGATATAGGTTGCTTCTCCCAGGTCTTTCATGGAGAAAGTTTTGGACAACCAAATTTTAACTGATTGTAAGACTGATATATCGTTTCCTATAAGCAATATGTCATCGACATATAGCACTAGGAATACGACTGCACTCCCACTAACCTTCTTGTACACACAAAGTTCGTCAGGATTTTGTGAGAAATCAAACTCTTTGATTGTCTCATCAAAACGGATGTTCCAGCTCCTGGATGCTTGCTTCAGTCCATATATGGATCGTCGAAGCTTGCATATTTTGGTTTTATCAACCGATGTGAAACCTTCAGGTTGTATCATGTATACATCCTCAAGCAGGTTTCCATTAAGGAAAGCTGTTTTCACATCCATTTGCCATATCTCATAATCATAATGAGCTGCTATGGCCAGGAGCATCCGAATAGATTTAAGCATAGCTACTGGCGAATAGGTTTCGTCATAATCAATTCCTTGTTTCTGACGATATCCTTTTGCCACTAATCTAGCCTTAAAGGTAACAATATTACCTTTCATGTCGGTTTTCTTCTTGAAAACCCACTTGCACCCTCTGGGTTTAATCCCTTCAGGTGGGTTAACCAAGTCCCATACTTGATTTTCGTACATGGAATCCATTTCCGACTTCATGGCTTCAAGCCATTTGTCCCTTTCTGAACTTTTCAGAACATCTTCATAACTGATAGGTTCGTCATCGCTTATGAGTAACACGTCGTTCGATTCACTTATGAGAAATCCGTATCTCTCTGGAATATTGCGTGTCCTATCAGACCTACGAAGAGGTGGTGTCGTTTTAGGTTCAACTGATAGCTCATCATTATGAGTTATTGGTTGTGGGTCTAGACTAGGTGTCTCTGTAATGTCTATTGGAGTTTCTTGAACTTCATCAAGTTCAATGCCACTCCCACTGTTTTCTTGTAAAAGAAATTCTTTTTCCAGAAATACAGCATGCCTTGAAACAAACACCTTTTGTTCCAAGGGATGATAGAATTGGTAACCCTTCGTTTCCTTAGGGTATCCAATAAATAGACATTTATCAGACTTAGCATCCAATTTGTCTGATACAGTCCGCTTCACATAAGCAGGACAACCCCATATCTTAAGGTGAGTTAAGTGAGGTTTCTTACTATTCCACGTCTCATATAAGTAGTAGAGACTACCTTGGTCGGGACTCTGTTTAGCATGTAAACAGCTGTCTTAAGTGCATAGCCCCAAAAGGATTTTGGAAGAGTTGCATGATTCATCATGGATCTAACCATGTCTATCAAGGTTCGGTTACGCCTCTCAGATACACCATTATGCTGTGGTGTATACGGCGGAGTCCATTGAGACAATATCCAATTATCCCTAAGATAATCTTGAAACTCTTGACTCAAGTATTCACCACCCCGATCGGATCGAAGTATCTTAATACTTTTGCCAAGCTGTTTCTCTACTGCATTTCTGAACTCTTTGAATTTCTCAAAAGCTTCAGATTTGTGTTTCATCAAGAACACATACCCGAATTGTGAGTGATCATCGATAAAGGTGATGAAGTAGCTATAGCCTCCTTGTGCAAGAATTGACATTGGTCCACATACATCAGTATGTATTAGACCAAGCAATTCTTCCACTGGATTACCTTTTCCGGAAAAGGGTAATTTGGTCATCTTGCCTTTTAAGCATGATTCGCATGTATCAAATGAACCGGGTTCAAATGATTCCAGAATTCCATATCGGTGTAATTCGGTCATGCGTTTCTTACTTACATGGCCAAGACGACAATGTCATGTGTAGGAGTCTATTCGATTATCTATTCGAGCACGTTTGTTGTTTACTTCGATATTGAAAACGTCACCGATAAATCTAACGTGTAGATAACATTGCACAAAGTTCCGGTCCCATAAAGAACACCATTCAAAGTTATGTAACAACAATTGTTACTAAAAGTTAAATGATACCCTTTTCATTCAAACATGAAATAGATACAATGTTCTTTATTAACGAAGGAACAAAATAACAATTATCCAATTCTAAGACACATCCAGTAGGGAGCTTTAGCAAATATGTTCCGATGGCAACAGCAGCAATCTTTACTTCATTTCCAACTCGCAGATTCGTTTCTCCCTTGACAAGTATTCTTCTATTCCTTAGCCCCTGTATGTCATTACATATATGTGAGATACACACAATATCAAGTACCCAGGTATCTGAGGAAATAGAGTGACATTCAATAACGAAGATACCTGAAGAGGATGGGGCATCGGATGCCTTCTTCTTCAAAGACTCAAGATAAACCTTGCAGTTTCTTCGCCAGTGACCCTCCTTGCCACAATGATGGCAAGTGCATTTTGGTGTCTTTTCAGTCTTTTTGGCCTTTTTCTTCTTTCCTTTATTCTGTTCTTTGGCCTTCCTCTTAGAACCTTTCTTCGAGGAACCAACTAACAGTACCGTCTTCTGATCCTGCTTCACAGAAGGCTCTACATTCTTCAGCAGGTTGAGAAACTCAGGAATGGTAGTCTCCAGCTTGTTCATCCGATAGGTCATCACAAATTGTGAATAACTTTTAGGCAAACAATGCAGAATTAAGTCAATACTTAGTTCATGATCCATTGCAAAACCGAGTGTGCTCAGTCACTCAATGTACCCCAACATCTTTAACACAAACTGTGAGCAAAGTGCCTTCCTGCATCCTAGAGGTGAAGAGGAGTCGGAGACTTCGAACCTTTCGGATCTCGCCTGCTCTTCAAATAACTCATGAAGATGGAAGATGATGGTATAAGCATCCATATGCTCATGCTGCTTTTGCAGCTCAGGTACCATAGAGCTAGCATGATGCAACCGCAAGTTCAGAATCGGTCACATGTTCTGATAGGCAACAATGTCTGGAGTTGCATTTTCTGGAGGACGGTTGGGAAGTTGATCTTCAAGGACATAAGCAAGCTTCTCTGCCTTGAGGACTATCCTCAGGTTTCGAAGCCAGTCCATGAAGTTTGGCCCAGTCAGTTTATTGGTGTCCAAAATGGAACGCAAATTCAGAGAAGACATGATCGAGTGATTATCCTAGAAATACAAATTGAGCTTATGTGAGAAGAATGATAAAGAATACATCAACATACATTAATTAAATCCTATTTATTTTTCGAATTGAATAACCCTTTTTATCAATTCGGGAGATCGTAGAACACCTCCAATAGGTTGATATCCAACCATAGATAAGAAAACCATGGCTGTGGCCATCAAGATTCTTAGCTATGAAGGTAGGTTAATTATACCGATTACATATCAATATATGTAACTATCACTTATGCTATCAACTAATTGAATGTTTGCATAAATCATGGGTTGTTAACTCATTAACAAGTATGCAACAATATACATAGCACCCAACTGCACCTCTCTTTACATCGACCTTGGCTGGGCACAACAAATCGATGCTCCAAGCTTAAGGCTGACCCATTAATCAAGAAATAGTTTTAATATGGTTGGAGCTCATTCAACCGTTAGTCAGGCTTGGATGTGTCCAACAACCAAAACTAAGGATTGACCTCTGACTCCAACTATATTATTCATAAACTAATTCCATGGTTTGAACATGTTGAGGTTCAAGCCGAGCATGGATGTGTCCATCAACCCAAACGAGAAACAAAACTCCGGTTCTAACCATATTAATGGAAGGTGTAGCCTTAATATTTTGTAAGGGTTTGGGTCTCATCTTTCTTTTCTAAGCACATTCATGACATATAATTATGTCATGACTAACATTTCCTAATAAAGTATGTATTGACTTAATTTATCAAGTCTCATTAATTGAATAGGAACCGGATTTCCTAATTCTAATTTCATACTTTATTCAAGGAATTGTTTTGGGAAACAATTTCCTAAATTGTCATAATCAATTTCGGAAATAATATGTTTAAGACTTTGATTTCTCTAAATCAAATCTTATTAAATTAAGAGACAGATTCCCTTAATCAACNCGGAGGTCCAGATCGGCTGACGCTTCGACATAATTTGTTTTGGTTTGATTTACATTCTGCAATTAAGTTTATTTATCCTTTTGCTTGTAAATCAAACTGTAAGACGGGTTTTCTCCGCCTCCGAAAATTTCAGAAAGGAGACCAATAGTGGACTCACGCCGAGTACATAGGCCTTGGACGTATTGACCCAGGGGGTCGGGAACCAAGTAAATAAATCCCGCGTGTCCTTCTGTTTTGCATTTATTTTTCTATTTTTATTTTTCCGCTGTGCTACTAATATTCTAAGTCCAGAACGAAAGTTTCATGAAGATTTTGAACGGTCGATATTCACCCCCCTCTATCGACGGCACCGGTCTACAATTGGTATCAGAGCCGAGCCGCTCTTCACCGGACTAACCGCCGACGGAGCAACGACGTCAGGAGTTGAGGGGGAGCCCAGGGGTGAATCAGGTACACTTTAATGTCTAATTTTAAATTGCATATTATTTGTTTTACATGCAGGGAGAGAGGGCACTATAAAAATTAGTACCCTACTCATAAAAATCGTTCATCACCGGCGGCAAAGGGGGCACCAGCGCCAGGAGTCCGGAGAGATAAAAGCCATATCAGATGCTTCAAGTGCGAAAAATTCGGACACTACAAAAACAAATGTCCGGCGAAGGTACACAAGATTTATGTTCCAAAAATTACAAGTTCATGCACTGCCATGTGATAAAGTAGTTAATTTTTCTAATAAAGTAGATTTACTACATAGTAAAATTAACTTTTTGCATGTTAAATTATAAAACGTGAATATAACCAAAATATTAGAAATTAATTGTTTAATTCAGAATATCAATTCAGAAATTAATAAAATTAATTCTGATAATTTATCTGATAAAATTAATTTTGATAAGTTATCTGATAATTTATCTGACAAAATTAACTCTGATAATTTTTTTGATAAAGTTAATTCTGATAATTTTTCTGATAAAATTAGTTCTGATAATTTTAATTCAGACAAAATTAATCCTAAGGATAATTCAGAATTCAAATTTGAAAATCCTAAGGATAATTCCGAATTCAAATTTGAAAACCTTAAAGACAATTCTAAAGATGAACCTGAAATTATTGAAAATCTTGAGGATAAAGAAGATTTTGTTGAAGATATTCTTAAGGATAATAAAGATAAAATCCTCCTAAATGATAACTTAATTATAGATAATATTAAAGATTATTACAAAACCATAATTAGTGGCCCAAATTACTTCACCTACTGTAAGGATATTGAAAGACCTAATCTTGAGGAGGATATAGAACTATCTAAGATAAAGTCCATGGTTAATAAAAATTACAAAAATTCAAATAAATCAAAATTATTAGAAAAACTTGAAAAGAAAGATAAAAATGAAGAAGAAATTTTTGAAATAATGAAAATGATGAATTTAAACCCACAATTATTAATTAATCATTATAATTCGAATTAAATCTTAATTTAATCTTAATCTAATCTTAATTAAATCTTAATTTAATCCTAATTAAATTTGAATTAAATCTTAATTTTATCCTAATTAAATTTAAATTAAATCTTAATTTAATCCTAATTAAATTCGAATTAAATCTTAATTTAATCCTAATTAAATTCAAATTAAATCCTAATTAAATTCAAATTAAATCCTAATTAAATTCAAAATTAAATCCTAATTAAATTCAAATTAAATCCTAATTAAATTCAAATTAAATCTTAATTAAATTCAATTAAATCTAATTAAATTCAAATTAAATCCTAATTAAATTCAAATTAAATCTTAATAAATTCAAATTAAATCCTAATTAAATTCAATTAAATCTTAATTAAATCCTAATTAAATTCAAATTAAATCTTAATTAAATTCAAATTAAATCTTAATTAAATTCAAATTAAATCCTAATTAAATTCAAATTAAATCTTAATTAAATTCAAATTTAAATTAAATTCAAATTCAAATTTAAATTAAATTCAAATTCAAACTTAAATTAAAATTCAAATTTAAAATTCGAAATTCAAAGTTAAATTAAATTCGAAATCTAAATTTAAATTAAATCAAATTCAAACTTAAATTAAAATTCAAATTTAAATTTAAATTCAAATTTAAAATTCGAAATTCAAATTTAAAATTCGAAATTCAAATTTAAATTAAATTAAAATTCAAACTTAAATTAAAATTAAAATTAAAATTTAATTTAATCCAAATTAATTGAAGCTTAAATTCAATTTCAATTAATTAATTATTTTTCTAATCCAATCAACTCTTACTTAACCTGAACTCAACTAAAATCTTAAATGACTCAAACTAAAATAAAATTTTACCCAAACTATAACAATTAAAATTAATAAGATTAAATATGTCAAAGTGGGTTGACATATTCGCGGGTTCACTCGACATGTATCAAATCGGGAATTTGATACATTCTTAGAAACTTAAATAAAATAACTTGAATTGGTTGACTCATGCATAATTGTCATGTCATGCATTTGCTATTTATTTTAAATATGACATGTCATTCATATTTAAATTTTTATTTAGAACGGCTATAGGAAAAAGAATGATTGAAACTTAATCAACCTAGTATTGGGTGGAGGTGAGATGATAGTACGTTAGGGAAGCCATCTTGGCGGAACTAGCCGAAGCTACCGATCCAAGACCCAAACTAGTTAGACCAGAATTTTTCAAAAAGTGATTTTGAAAATGAAATTTCATTAAAAGGCTTTGTCAAGGAAAGGGTTGATGATCCAATAAGGCTACGACCAAAGAAGGCCTAGTGCCTCGCCAAGACTTGGAAGTCAATTTTTGAAATTCAAATTCAAGTTACTTCTTGTCAAATTCAAATCTAACACAAGCTTCAATGAAATCTTAGAATTAAAATAAATTAAAGAAAAATGATTCAAGCATCTCACAATACACTTATAAGGCAATCATGCTTGTTGTATTGATACATCTAAAATGGGTGAGATGTTAAGGACTAATAAATTGAAAAATGTTTTCAAAATTATTTTTCAAAATCATTAGAATATTTTTCTAAAAATATATTTTCAAAATAATGTTTCAACATAATAATGTTTTTATGGAATTCATGCATGTTTGATTGAATATACATATTATACGTTTCTCAAAAATTATATCTTTTCAAAAATTTGTTTGACTCACGCAATTAGACACAAGCCTCTTAGGACAACACTAAAGTTCCTTAAGACACTTAGATAGAGTCAAACTAGTAGGGGGAGTGATTTTTTTTATTTCGAAAACTACACTGTAAAAATTACTATTATTTGAAAATACCTTTCGAAAACTGAGCTTTAACTCGTTATCACTTGTGTTTTTCGAAAAAGGTTTATGTTGTAAAATTTATCTGTCTTGTTTGATTTTGATAAACCCTAAAGACATAGAGGAAAGTCCACTTTATAATCTACAAGGACTCCTAGGATGTGTCAACTTTAGGGGGAGTATAAATCAAACTTCTGAACTAACTTTGGTTAATTAATCGTTTTAGAAATATTAGATAATTTCGTTAATTTGAATCGAACCTTAAGACTTAGAGGAAGAGTACTTGTGGTCAACAAGCTTCCCAGGACTAGGTCAAGTTTAGGGGGAGATCAAATTAAAAGAATTATTGAATATCTCAAATGATTTCATGCGCTGTATTTTCAAATCTTGATAGAAACATAAGTAGTTTTTCAAAATATTATTAGTCTATTGTTTTCGTGTGACCTATGAAATTATCTTTGAAACAATATTTACTTGAGTTTGAAGAAATTTCAAGACACTTAGGAAATGTCCTTGTAATCAACAAGGTTTCCCAGGATAGTGTCAGACTGGAAGATAAACCAAATCAAGTAATATATTAAGTCTTCAAAAGTTCACACATTTTTCAAAATCCACTAGCATATGTTTTCAAAAGTATCATCACTCTTTTCAAAATTCTATTAATACTTACTTGACTTTGAAAAATTTTCAGGATACTTAGGAAAATGTCCTTGTAGTCAACAAGGTTTCCCAGGATTGTGTCAGACTGGAAAAGAAACTTAGTCAAGTAAAATATTATGTTTTCCCAGGATTCTATTAATACTGATATTTCTAAAAGTCTCATCTCTTTCAAAAATAGTTAGTACTTACAAAATAAACATAATATTTATATTTTCCAAAATAATATTTTTTTTAGTTATGCATTTGAAAAAAGTACTTTATATCTTTCAAAAAAATTACAAATTCCTTCAAAAGTACTTGCATGGTGTTAAAGATCATTTTTACTTGTACTTTTCGAAGCGCATAACATCTCTTTCAAAATTATGCACTTTTTCTCAAAAAATGCAATATATCATTCAAAATACAATGCTTTCAAAATTTCTGCACCAAGTATTTTCAAAAAGAACCAAAATTTCTCATTGTTGGTGCAAGTATTTTCTTGTGTTTTTTTGATGTATGACAAAGGGGGAGAGGTATGCTTAAGTTAGAAATCTTTTATGCTTAAGTTAGAAATTTTTTCTTATTTTTCATAGAGGACCAAAAATATGAAAAAACTAAAGTCAATCTTTCCCAAAGGATAGTAAGTTAGCCCCTTAAACCAATCTAACTTAAGTTATTGTCAAACATCAAAAAGGGGGAGATTGTTGGTGCAAGTTGCATCAATGATATTCCTCTTTAAGTGTTTTAATGTTTGACAATTCACTTAAGTCAGTGATACATTGAACAGACAAAGGGGAGTAAGAAAGAAGTAACCTAAGTTGAAGAAAAATCCTAGTTAATCTAGGCATCGGAACCCTAAAGACCTAACGAAGGGTTGTTAGGCACCTAGCGAAGGGCTGCTAGGCACCTAGTGAAGGACTACTAGGCATAGAAGACCTAGCGAAGTGCTGCTAGGCACCTAGTGAAGGACTACTAGGTATAGAAGACCTAGCGAAGGGCTGCTAGGCACCTAGCGAAGGGCTGCTAGGGAATGAAGACCTGGCAAAGGACTGCTAGGCACCTAGCAAAGGATTGCTAGGTAATGAAGTCTTGGTCCAAGGGACTAAGCAACTTAGCTGAGCGATGACTAAGGACAGGAGTAGAGATGGGTCGGGGTTCGGGCGTCTCGAGATCCGAAGTAATCGGAGGCTAAGCAAAAGTCCATCCGAAGGACTGGGTGGCAACCGTCTCCTGAAAGGAGTAGGTGAAGGGCGGGTTCTCGGGGATAGGAACTCGTGCCGGTTCGAATTAGGGTTTCATGCGAATCCGAAGTCCGAACCAAGTCCTTAAGACCACTATTATATGTATCTATGCTTTGTGATTGTATATCTTGCAGGTACTAAGATCGGAAGATATAATAGCTTGCTGGAGGCCCTAACCAGGGCGCCCCCAGTGTTGGGGGCGCCCCCATGCTGCTAGGGCGCCGCCAGCAAGGGGGGCGCCCCCAGGCAGTACTAAAGTGGCAGTTTCGTGATGCAGTCAAAATAGGTGGTAACCGGGGCGCCCGGAGCGTCCGGGGTGCCCGAATTAGAAGCTGTTTTACTGTTTCGAAGTCAGAACACAGGATAAGCCCTCACGGGGGTGCCCGGAGCGTCCGGGGTGCCCTGGTTAATGATCTTATCACCTGCGACGAGGTAGGCGCAAGGATAAGGTTTGACCGAGTCTTCCGGGGCGCCCCCAGGATGTAACGACCCGGAAAATTCTCTTAATATTTTCTTAAAATATTGAGAATGTCTAAATAATTTTCCGAGGGACCTAGAAATATTTATATAAAATTTGGCCTAGAAATCCATATTTTCTCAATTAAATTGAGAAAACTAAGTACTAATGGGCCTTATATGGGCTTTTTAGTACCATGATTATTGGTGAATTTTAGGTGAAAATTTATAGAAATATGAAGGTTTTTTAATAAGAAATATTAACATAATTATGGGAGAATTTTTAAGGGATTTTCGAAAATTACTAGGAAAATAAAATAAAATAAGTGGAAAAAAATTGTGCATCTACCAAGGATTGAACCTTAACCTCTTGTACAACCATGTATGCTTTAACCAACTCATCTATCAAGGGAATGTTATAAGGGAATGAAATGGAGATTGGTTAAGGCTTGGAAGAAGATGAAGGGTCATGGAGAGACTCTTCATTTACCCCCTTAATGGGTGATAAATAGGGGGGTTTGGGAGTTTCTTTCTTTCTTCCTTCAATTGCATTTCCTCTTCTCCTCCTTCCTCATTCTAGCCGAACACCTCCAAGGGAGTTCTCCCTTGGAAAAGCATCCACCAAGGCTTCATCTCCAAGATCTAAGGTCTTCACAAGAGTATAAGGGCTAAGGGTGGTCAAGAGGCAACAAGATTTCCATCTTTCTCTCAAATCTAAGGTTTATAATCAAGATCAACCAAGGTAAGACTCCCTCACCTGTGGTATAATGGCTTTTCTTGAGGATTAACATGATATGGTAGTCTTGTATGTGATGATGTGTTGGAAAACCAAAGAAAACCCATGAACCTAACCTTATAGGTTTCGGTCACCATGGATTCTTGGTCTATAATGATGATAAAAATCTAAATCATGTTGTCTAATGTGCTCTTATGATGTTTAGAGATTAAATATAATTTTTGAGAATTTTTGGGGTACCCTAGGACCCCTAAAGTTTCGGCCAACTTCAAGAACCCTTGGGTAGGGTTGGGTCTTAAACTTCAAGTATATGTTTTATGTATTACCATGATATAAGGGAGATGGAGGGTGATTTATGTAGATTTCCACATGGCCTAGAGACCCTATGAGTTTCGGCCAAGATGGATTAATAGGGTAAAAGTTAGGATTTATTTCAAGTAAGGGCCCCAAGGGCCCTATGGTAAGATATAATTGATGTTTAATGATTGGTTGGAGATTTTAATAGAATTTTTCCATGCCCCCATGGCTTTATAGGGTTCGGCCAGCCCTAGGAAGGTGGGCCAAAGGTTAGGGTTAACCCTAATCAAGAGCCCCAATGGCTTCCTATGGTCTCATATATGATGTATGATTGTTCCTTTACCTTATGCTATTGTACATGTTTATGGAATTGATGGAACTCTACCTATAGGTTTCGGCCAAGCCATGCAACTAGGGTTTGGGGTGGAGTTAGGGTTCAAAGAATGATGGTTTATGCTTACCATAAAGTATTTATATGGATAGGTTCAAGCATATGGTAGGAATCATGTTACCCATAACCTTAATGTTTAAGCACCATGTGTTATGTTTCATGTTTTAGGTTTATGATTGGATGCCATGATAAGTATGTTACATTTAGGTTCATGATAAGAATGATGCCATGATAAGTATGTTATGTTTATGTTCATGATAATAATGATGTCATGATAAGTATGTTATGTTTATGTTCATGATAAGAATGATGCCATGATAAGTATGTTATGTTTATGTTCATGATAAGAATGATGCCATGATAAGTATGTTATGTTTATGTTCATGATAAGAATGATGTCATGATAAGTATGTTATGTTCATGTTCATGATAAGAATGATGCCATAATAAGTATGTTATGTTTATGCCTATGATAAGAATGATGTTTGCCATGTCTTATGAATGATAATGCATGCCATGTTTTATGAAAGAAGATGCATGCCATGTTATGAATGAAAGATGATGCTTATGTCTTTAAGGCATAAATATGCTAAACGGCACGGTCGATGGTCGACGGTACGACGGTCATGAGGACCGGTAAATGGGCCGGTAGACGGGCCGAGCCGTAACGAGTTATGCTATGTTAAAGATGCCATGAATGTCTTACGAATGATGAAGCATGTAAAGTATTTTACTTTATGAATGGGCTTGTACCGAACTGAAGTATGTGTCCAAGGGATGGGCACCTTAAGAACGCCCCAGTTCTGGACTACCGACTATGCTGTCCATGGTTTTGGCACTACCGAAGCTGTGCAACAGGGATGAGCACCTTAAGAACGCCTCGGTTCGGGGACTACCGACTGTGCTGTCCTTACCCTAGTAGGTCGAGGCTAGCTACCTCGTATTTACTTAGGGATGCGCGCTTATGATGTATGTATGTGGTACAAGCCAGGGCCCAATGATTTGATGAATATGTTTAAGCATTAAAAGTATGTTTTTAAAAGGTTAAGCATCCTTATGTATATGCATTCCCCTCATGCATTCATTCATGTTATGCATTATGCTATGTTAACAAGATTTGATGCTTACTCTTCATGTTAAGAAAGATGCATGAGAAGAATTGATCTATGCCATGATTATGTTAAAAGGATGCTCATATGCTATGATAAGAAGTATACCTATGTATCATGCCATGCTAGGAACATTTATGATGTTTATGTTATACCATGTAGCATGTCATGTTTAGAATGTTTACTATGTTTATGTTTATGCCATGTATCATGTCATGCTTAGAATGTTTACTATGTTTATGTTTATGCCATGTATCATGCCATGCTTAGAATGTTTACTATGTTTATGTTTATGCCATGTATCATGCCATGTTTAGAATGTTTACTATGTTTATATTTATGCCATGCTTAGGGTTTTACAGCTCTTGACCAGGCATGTGTAGCACCAAGGCCAAGCCTACTCACTGTGGAGGTAGTAGGGTTTTACAGCTCTTGGCCGGGCATATGCAGCACCAAGGCCAAGCCTACTCACCGCAGAGGGAGTAGGGTTTTACTCAGGTAAGGACTCAGCGTTCTTCGAGTAATATTTCGTTTTCTCTTTTTATTTATTGAACTGCAAGGCAGTGCAAACAAAGAATATAGAAGGTAAGCAAACAACTCAACACCTCACTGAGTGCGATAGGGGCGGAGATGGTTGGCGTGCCATGGCCTTTCTAGCCCCTTGCCTTTGTCATCTTCTAGATAGTAGCTGCCCCCTGTGAGCTTTTTGGTGATAACATACGGTCCATCCCATTGAGGTTCCAGCTTCCCATGGTTGTCGATTGGTTTGATCCACTTCCAGACCTTGTCACCGACTTCAAAGCTACGGGTGATTACTCGGAGATTGTAGGCTTGCTGCATCCTTCGTCGATACGCTTCCAGCCGAGCCGTGGCTCTATCCCTCACCTCTGAAATGAGGTCTAGGTCGATCAGCCACTCTTGATCATTGTCCTCCTTGTTATAGTGCTGTCGTCGGGAAGACTCCTCGCCTACCTCCACTGGGATGACGACCTCAACCCCATATACCAGCTGGAAAGAGCTCTGGCCTGTTCCTTCTCGCGAAGTGGTATGGTAGGACCACAATATGCTAGGGAGTTCATCGAACTAGCTGCCTCCGACGTGATCTTGATTTATCTTGAGTCCCCTGAGGATTTCATGATTGACTACCTCGCCCTGTCCATTGCCCTACGGGCATACCACTGAGGTGAAGACTTGACGAATGCCCAACTCCTCACACCATTCTTTTAGCTTTCATCTAGAAAATTATCTTCCATTGTCAGACACTAGCTTGTGGGGGATGCCGTATTTGCAGATGATGTCCGTCCATAGGACCTTCATCACTGCGGCCTCCGTGATGTGTGCTAGAGGCTCAGCTTCTACCCATTTAGAAAAATAGTCGATGAGAATTAGTAGGAACTTCTTCTGCTGTGGCCCGATTGGAAAGGGGCCTACAATGTCCATTCCCCACTGATCAAAAGGGTAGGATACTGTAGAGACTCGCAAGGGCTTGGTTGGTCGGTGAGTCATGTGTTGATGTCTCTAACAGGCTTCACATCCGACCACGAACATAAGGGCGTCGACTTGGAGAGTGGGCCAAAAGTATCCTGCCAAGATAATCATTCTAGACAGAGATCTTTTGTAACGACCTGGCCCCTCGACCCCTTTGGCGGCTAAATCTCATTTTGGCGGCCCAACAACCTGGCGGTCAAATCTCATTTGGTGGCCGAACAACCTGGCCCTCAGCTGTGCTGTTACTCACTAGGACTTTCTATTGGTGCAAGTTGCATCAGTGATGTCCTCCTCTAAGTGTTTTAATGTTTGGCAATAGACTTACGTCAGTGATACATTAAACAAGAGAAGGGGAGTTGAGAGAGAAGTAACAAAATGGACCAAAGCCCTAGTGAATCAAGGCAATAAGTCCTGGTTCGGGGAATTGGGCACTAAGTCCTGGCAATGGGCTGCTGGGCACCTCGCGAATGGCTGCTAGGCATCGAAACCCTAAGACCTGGCGAAGGGCTGCTAGGCATCGAAAGCCTAAGACCTGGCGAAGGGATGCTAGGTAAAAGTCCACTCGAAGGACTGGGTGGCAACCGTCTCCTGAGAGGAGTAGGTGAAAGGCGCTCGGGGGTGGGAACTTGCGTCGGTTCAACCTAGGGTTTCATGGAAATCCGAAGTCCAAACCAAGTCCTTATGGCTAACATTGTATGTAAATTTGCTTTGTGTTTGTGTATCTTGCAGGTACCAAGAATCGGAGACAAAGCAAGCGAAAGGCTGGAAAGCAGCCAACCCAGGCGCCCCCACTGATGAGGGCGCCCAAATCAAAGGCTAAAACCCAGTGTTGGGTTGAAATTCTTGAAGTCAGGCGCCAAAATGATGGGGGCGCCCAAGCCAAAGAGGAAAATGGCAGTTTCGTGAAGTAAGCAGAATAGGCTTCCATATAGGCGCCCGGGATGATACGGGCGCTCAAGTTGAAAGCTATATTTGCTGTTTCGAGTTCGAAACAGAGATTAGCTTTGAGTTAGGCGCCTGGGAGTTTCAGGGCGCCCTGGTCAGAGGTTTTATTAGCTGTGGCGAGGTTGGCGCAGGGATAAGGTTTGACCAAGTTTTTAGGAGCGCCCCCAACGTATCAGGCGCCCATGTGAAGCCTATATAAGGGGCTTCGACCCCTCTGCTTCAAACACAACTGCTGAAAGTGATTCTGAGCATTCTGACCGATGACAACATGCTAAAGACGAGGCTCTATGATTGGGAGGCTCCAGGAGGAAGTGTGCGGTACTTCGGAGGTCCAAATCGACCGAGTTTCAAACTCTAGTTGTTCGGTTTGCATTTAGTATTCTGTACTTACTTTGCTTTACTTTTGACTGTACATCTACACTGTAAGACGGGTTTTCTCCGCCTCCGAAAATTCTGTAAAGGAGACCAATAGTGGACTCACACCGAGTATATAGGCCTTGGACATACTGACCCTGGGGGGTTGGGAACCAAGTAAATAAATCCTGTTGTGTCCTTGTGTTCTTTCTATTTTATTTTCCGCTTCAATAAACACTCTGAGTCCAGTACGAACGAAAGTTTTACGAAGATTTTCGCGAGAATTTTTACGGTCGATATTCACCCCCCCTCTATCGACGGCACCGGTCCTACAATTGGTATCAGAGTCAGACCGCTCTTCACCGGACTAACCGCCGACGGAGCAACGAAGCCATGAGTTGAGGGGGAGCCTAGGGGTGAATCAGGTACTTTTAATTTTAAATGTCAAATTTTAAATTCCATATTATATGTTTCACGTGCAGGGAGAGAGGGCACTACAAAAATCAGTGCCCTACTCGTGAGACTCGGTCTACACCACCGGCGACAAAGGAGACATCAACGCTAGGAGTCCGTAGAGATAAAGGCCACATCAGATGCTTCAAATGCGAGAAGTACGGACACTACAAAAACAAGTGTCCGGGGAAGGTATGTAAGATTTACGTTCCAAAAAGTTTACAAATTCCTGCATTGTCTTATGATAATTTAGTTGATTTTTCTGGTAAATTAGATTTATTGCATAGTAAAATTAATAGCTTGCATAATCAGTTAGAAAAATTAAATAATTCTAAAATATCATAAATCAACACTTTAATCCTTAATGTTAACTCGATAATTTCCAAAGTTAAATCTGAAATTAATTCTGGAATTAATCTGAATTTTAATTCGGACAATTCCGAATTCAAATTCGAAAATCCTAAAGATAACCCCGAATTAAAATTTGAAAATTCTAAGGATAATTCTAAATTTGAAAATCTTTTAGATAATTATTCGTTGTATAACTCTGGATTCGAATTTGAAAATCTTAAGGATAATCCAGAAGATAATTCTAAAAACATTATTTCTAAGGATAATTTTAAAGATGAAAATCTCCTAGATAATAACTTAATTATAGATAATCTGGAAAATTATTACAAAACTTCAACTAGTGGTCCAAATTACTCCTCCTACTTTGAGGATGAGGAGGATATGAAACTATCTAAGATAAAGACCATAGTTAATAAAGCTCACAAAGGTTCAAATAAATCCGAATTGTTAGAAATATTTAAAAAGATAGATAAAGAAGAAGTAGAAATTTTTGAAATAATGAAAATGATGAACTTAAACCCACAACTATTAATTGATCATTTCAACCTTAATTATTCAAATCTAAATTAATCAAATCTAAATTAATTAAATCTTACTTAATTAAATCTTACTTAATTCAAATTAATTAAATCTTACTTAAGTAAATCTTAATTAACTTAAATTCAAATAAATTATTCAAATCTTAATTAACTTAAATTCAAATTAATTATTCAAATCTTAATTAACTTAAATTCAAATTAATTCTACTTAATTATTCAAATCATAATTAACTTAAATTCAAATTAATTAAATTAGACTCAAATTAAATTAAATTCAAATTAAATTAAATCTTAGTTAATTCAAACTTAATTTAAATTAATTCAATCTTAATTAATTCAAACTTTAATTAAATCATAACTCAAACTCAAATTAATTCTTAATTAATCATTAATTAAATTAATTCTTTAATTAATTAATCCAACTTTAAGTAATCCATTTTAATTTAACTCTAAAATAACTTAAACTCAAATTAAATAAAATCCTACCCAAACTGCAACAATAAATTTAATAAAATCAAATATGTCAATGTAGGTTGACATATTCGCGGGTTCACACAATATGTATCAAATCGGAAATTTGATACATCTTTAGAATCTTAATTAAATGATTTGAATTGTTTGACTCATGCATAACTGCCATGCCATGCATATGTAATTTTCTTTAAATATATGACATGTCATTCATATTTAATTTTATGCATAAATTAGAATGATTATAGGAAAAAGAATAATTGAAACTTGATCAACCTAGTATTGTGAGGAGGTGAGATGATAGTACGTTAGGGAAACCTTTATGGTGGAACTAGCCGAAGCTACCAATCCAAGACCCGAACTAGTTAGACCAAAATCATTCAAGAAGTAACTTGAAGATGAATTTTCTATAAAAGGTTTTGTCAAGGAAATGGTTGATGATCCAATAAAGCTACGACTAAAGAAGGCCTAGTGCCTCGCCAAGACCTGGAAGCCTATTACTGAAAATCAAATTCACTTTACTATTGCTAGATTTGAATCTAACACAAGTTTCAATTAAATCTTAGAATTAATAATAAATTAAGAAAATGATTCAAACATCACACAATGCACCCATAAGGCAACCATGCTTGCTGTATTGATACATCTAAAATGGGTGAGATGTTAAGGACAAATGAATTGAAAAATAGTTTCCAAAATAATTTTTCAAAATTGCTAGAATATTTTTCTAAAAATATATTTTCAAAATAGTGCTTTAACATAATAATGTTTTTATGGATTTCATGCTTGTCTGATTGAATATATATATGATATGTTTTCAAAAAATTATATCTTTTTAAACATTGTTTGACTCACACAATTAGACACAAGCCTCTTAGGACAACACTAAAGTTCCTTAAGGCACTTAGATAGAGTCAAACGGTGTCGGGGGGAGTGGTTTATTCTTTTTTAAAAATTGTCCTTGAAAAACCACTGTCTTTTAAAATGGGTTTCGAAAACTGGGCTTTAAACACTATTACTAACATTTTTTCGAAAATTATGTCTGATAAATTACCTTAATTTCAAAATATGCTTCGAAATTTCAAAATACATTCTAAGAGTGTGCTATGTCTTGTTTGATTTTGATAAACCCTAAAGACACAGAGGAAGGTCCACTTCATAATCTACAATGACTCCTAGGATGTGTCAGATTTAGGGGGAGTCTGAGTCAAACTTCTGAAAAAGTTTTTTTGTGTAATTAATTGTTTTGAAAGTATTAGATAATTCCTTTGATTTGAATCAAACCTTAAGACTCAGAGGAACAGCACTTGTGGTCAATAAGCTTCCCAGGACTGGGTAAAGTTTAGGGGGAGGTCAAATTAAAAGAATTATTGAATATTTCGAATGCTTTCATGCGCGGTATTGTCAAATCCCTTTTATCCTTTCAAAGACTATCATCTTAATATTTTTTCTTTAAAAATACTTATTTTTCAGAAATTCATCTGGTTTTAATCAATTTGAAATAATGTTTTTCTTGAGTTTGAAAAATCTTCCAGGACACTTAGGAAAATGTCTTTGTAGTCAACAAGGTTTCCTATGATTATGTCAAACTGGAAGATAAACCAAGTCAAGTAAAATATTATGTCTTCAAAAATTCATGCATTTTCAAAATATACTTACATATATTTTCAAAAATACTATCATTTCATTTCCTATCAAAATTCTATTCAGAAATAGTACCTACGTGAATTTGGAGAATTTTCCAGGACACTTAGGAAAATGTCCTTGTAGTCAACAAGGTTTCCTAAGATTGTGTCAGACTGGAATAGGAACCATGTCAAGTACTTACACTTTTCAAAATTCATACGTTTTAAAGTACTTATGTTTTTCAAAAATTCTAATACTTTTCTAAGTACCTATACTTCTCATACTTAGATTGTCCAAAATTGCATGATATGTTTCAAAAAGTACTTAGATTTTCCAAAAAGGCTCAAACTATTTTTTTCAAAAAATACTTGCATATTTCTAAAAAATTCATAATATTTTTTAAAGTACTTGCATGTTTCAAAAATCATTTTTTAGAGTATTTGTGCCTTTCAAAGCTCATAGTATTCTTTCACAAATATGGGTATGTTCTAAAAAAAACAATATTGTTTAAGTTTTCCGAGTTCAAAATACTTAGTTTTATGCTATGCTTTCAAAAACTTATACTAAGTATTTTAAAAACGAACCAAATACTCTCATTGTTGGCGCAAGTATTTTTGGTGATTTTTTGATGTGTGACAAAGGGGGAGAGGTGTGCTTAAGTTAGAAATTTTTTTTTGGTTTCTTCCCAAAGGATCAATGAAAATCAAAATGTTTTTTCAAAAAGGGGGGAAAGTGAAGTTAGAAATTAATTTTTTTTCTCAGAGGATCAAAAATGAATTTTCAAAACATTAGATCATCTTTTTCATTTGATCCCAAGAATTAAGGTTTAGCCCTTTCAACCAATCTAACTTAAGATATTGTCAAATATCCAAAAGGGGAAGATTGTTGGTGCAAGTTGCATCAGTGATGCCCTCCTCTAAGTGTTTTAATGTTTGACAATAGACTTAAGTCAGTGATACATTAAACAAGAGAAGGGGTGTTAAGAGAGAAGTAACAAAATGGACCAAAGTCCTATTGAATCCAGGCAATAAGTCCTAGTTTGGGGAATTGGGCACTAAGTCCTGGCAAAGGGTTGTTGGGCACCTAGCGAATGTGTAACGCCCGCATTTTTTTTCATAAAGCAGCGTTACGCTAACATACTTAGGGGCATGTGAACATCGTAAGGCAGCGGAATACTTAAATATTACACATACATGCACCTAACTATCCTTCCTAACATGGTGATAGGGAACTTAGCATAATAACATCATACTTAACATCATATCATACTTAACATCATATCATAAAGTCACATAAGTCATTCATTAAGCGTATAAGTAGCAAACGTAAAATTTTAGCAAAAGACTTGTAAATATTTCTCTTTCTTGGCCAAGTCACTACCACACACATACTCTTGTCCCTCCTGCTGCTTCCCCTATTGTCCTCTTGCTTGATCTGCGGTATAAGGAAATAAGACTATAAGCACATAGGCTTAGTAAGACTCTTTCCTACTCACTAAAACCATTCGTCACTTAAACATAAGCACACAAAACATTAACATAACTTGGTACTTGGCATGAATCATAAGCATAAGACATCAACCATCCTTAACATGGCATGATACATGACATACATATAAACGTAAAGCATATTTAACATGGCATGATACATGATATACATATAAACATAAAACATATTTAACATGGCATGATACATAACTTAAACCATAGGCATATTCTTAACATAACTTAAGCATAAAACATTTACTATCATGCATCATTCTTAACATAAGACATGGGCGTAAAATATATTCTATCATGGCATGATGCATAACATGAATGAATGCATGAGTCGAATGCATATACATAAGGATGCTTACTTTTAAAATCATACTTTTAAATACTTAAACATAATCATAACATCATTGGGGTCCCCGGCTTGTACCACATACATACATCATAAGCGCGCATCCCTAAGTAAATACGAGGTAGCGAGCCCCGACCTACTAGGGTAAGGACAGCATAGTCGGTAGTCCCAGAACCGAGGCGTTCATAAGGTGCCCATCCCTGTTGCACAGCTTCGGTAGTGCCAGAACCGTGGACAGCATAGTCGGTAGTCCAGAACCGGGGCGTTCTTAAGGTACCCATCCCTTGGACCCATACTTCGATCCGGTATAAGCCCATTCATAAAGTAAAATAACTTCACATGCTTCATTATTCATGGAACAGTCATAGCATATTTTGTTGGATCGAGAGAACCGATAGAGGGGGGGTGAATATCGGAAAGCATTCGAATTTAAGATTGAGAATTTGCACAGCGGAAGATTAAAACAAAACACGCAAACACAGTGATTTTTACTTGGTTCGGAGCCTAGGTCGACTCCTACTCCAAGGCCCACGGTCGTTGACCATTTTTGCGGGCAATTCTATAAGTTCGCAAATCAGTTTACAGTATTGAGTTACAAATATAACACAGTAAACTTAACAAATAAAAAGCTCTTCTTTTACCGACGTCCGATGTAGGTTGTCTTTTTCGGAGCAGCGGGACGTCGTCGGCTCGAGTTGGGAGGTTTCCGGAGCGCGGCGCGAGAGTGGAAGAGCGTAGAAGCGTTGATTCGAAGTTGTTGTTGAAAGCCTGGGCGTTGGGTGCTATTTATAGCACCTCGGGGCGCCCTAGACGTCGGGGGCGCCCCCGCACGTGTCACGCGATCTGAGCTTCGCTTGATCAAACTCTATCCCACTCGAACAGGGATGAGGTTTGACACTGGGGGCACCCTGTGTTAGTAATATGAGAGAAGTGTCCTAAGGCAATCGCCTTATGATTGTAAACATTTATTTCAATAAATGAAAAATCACTATTTGAGTATACATGTTTGTGTATTTGATTGGGATCTTAAACTCATTTACTGAATGCCCGCAATACAATTCATAGCATGAGAGAATTTGTGATTGAATCACAACTAGTGATTATCTCTACATGTGCAATTGTGAAGTATTGAAAATATCCCTAGTCGATGAATTGATAATACGGACACTGTCAATTCTGTTGAGACTAGCATGGGTTATTCTCTAATCAGCTGATTCTCACTGGCTGGTGACATTGGGATGTCCGAAGATAAACATGGATGCTAGTTAAGGGAACTAGTTCATTGGAGTGACTGACTGTAAAACTTCATATGATAATCTACATATAGATATGTCAATGAAAGTTATTACTGCAGCTTAAGTGCGATGTTCCTTTGACTTGCGGTGTTCAAGTCATCTTGGTCATGGAGACTTATACTTTAATATCTTAAGCAAGCATCTCCAAGGAGGTGTGGACCCAGGATGGTTGGGTATAAGCCGAAGTGCCCGAAGATGTTTGAACAGCCTACAAAGGATTCACCACTCCTTGCGAGGAGATGTATACCCAGGCCTATCGTCGGATTGTTACTCAAAGCCTCTGGCCAGAGCATGTCATGTTTAGAGTATGAGTCTCTTAAAAACATGAGAGTAATTAGAAATCCAAAGGACGAGAAAGACACTACTTGGGCTAGGTGTGACGTAGTCAGCCTAGTGGGGACTGACACACGCAGACCATGTCCTGAACCATGTGGGTATAAGATGGTGAAGGGAATGAGGCACGATTCATTAGAGCTGCTGAAGGGTTTCAGAATAATTTCTGAGGTCAACCGTTGATCTTTCGATTAATTGGGGATCATGATGTACTACTAGGTGCCACTCATGATCATTCTATAATTGATGAATTATAGATGGCCAACATAAATCGAAAGCCTATTTAGTCACACGCACTACGAGTAATCCGAGGGATTTAAAACGAGTTGAAAATTGGATTTTCCAATCAAGAGAAATAAGTCGAATCTGAATTAATCAGAGGCGCAACGGAAGCTTAAAATGGCTAAGTCTTTTGAAGGCTTATTGGGCGAATTAAATGAGTTTAATTCGCGAGGGCTTTGGCTTGGATTGGCCGGCCAAAGAGGGTGGGTTTGGGCTGCCACCACAAGGAGAGAAAACCAATTAATTTGGTTTAAATTATAAAATAAATCAAGCGCGATTTGTTTTATAAAATTATGGATAAATAAATTAATTTATATAAAGAGATTTATATAAAGAAATTTATAAAGAAAATTGTAGAAATTTATTCTTTTTATGGAAATTAAAATGAACTATGAATTGGTTTAATTTTAATTTATAAAATCAATTATGAATTAATTTTTCCATGATAAGCAAATTTTATACAAATTTTATTCCATAATTAAAAGGAGAGATGTATTTGTTTTATTATAAAGTTAGTTATAATAAAACTTGGCATAAACGGAATAATTCATAAGAAAATATATAGGATAAATTTCTTATGAAAAATTCCGTTAAAAGGGAGACTTGGCAAGGGAGAGGCTACTATATAAAGGAACCAAGGCTAGGCTTGAATTCCTCAATTGAGTTATCAAGAGATTTAGTAGCTCTATCCCTCTCCTTCTCTCCTCCTCCTAGGGCCGGCGCCCCCCTTCCTCATCCTAGGGCCGGCGCACACCCCTCCTAGGGCCGGCGCACCCTAGGGTTGCCGTGTGTCATCTCCACCAAGTAGGTGCCAAAGAAGAAGAAGAAGAAGCGGGTCGCAACTCCTTCCTTCTCGGAATTTTGATTCCGTTACTTGGTGCTTAGTTTCCATCTTTCTCTCTTGTTTTTCTAGTTGTGCCTTTGGACAATCTAGTAGTTCTCATCGGCACAAAACTCGTGGCTTTGCGAAGTCATCCTGAAGAGAACTCGGTGTGGACGCGAATAGAGGCAGAGCTTCCAAGGGACGCTACGGTTGGATCGCGTCCCTTTCTTCGAGTTACGCGAGGTACAAAGTAAATTAGTTTATTTTTCTGCAAAAATTTTAATTTATGATCATGTCCACACATCATAAGGTCGCATGCTAGATACGTGGTTAAAATAATTTGAGAAATTATTTATGCTAATTCTTCCGCTGCACGTAAATATTTTAAAATTTACAAACCCGTATCCTTGTCAACATGCACCCGGTCCCAACACCCTGGACGCTGGGGGCGCCCTGCTTGACTCCTTCAGCGCGGGCTTCTCGGCTGGATAAGGGTAATCAGCTTCGCTGGCGTAGGCGCGGGCACTGAGGGCGCCCTGGGCGTTCAGGGCGCCCTGGCTGCTGGGGGCGCCCCGGCCAGTGGTCAGCCGAAGCCTTTGTTGCTTCGCTTGTTTTGTGTTGCCCCTAGGGGCGCTCGGGACACTGAGGGCGCCCTGCTCAGCTACTTGCCTCTCTCCTTTGGGCATTCTGAGCTGCAGACACACGTTCCTTCGGTCCTGCATCCAGGGTTAGTCCAAAATAATATAAAGCATTAGAGTATTATGTTTATACAGCCTTAGCTGTCTTGGTTCTGACTTTGGGTCTCCAAAATGGAGCCCTAGGTCGAACCGACACCTACTGTTCCCTCGACGGGGAATGCGCCCTCACCTACTCCTCTCAGGAGAATTTACCTGATGCCAACCGCTCCTCTGGTTGGACTTTTTCCTGGCGGTCCTTTGCCAGGTCTTGGATACCGAGCAGTCCTTTGCCCCGTGCCTAGCATTCCTTCGCTAGGGCTTCAGACCCAAGCTGTCCTTCGCTTGGCGCCTAGCAGTCCTTCGCTAGGGCTTTTCACCCTGGCATTCCTTCTCCAGTGCCTAGCAGTCCTTCGCTAGGACTTTTCACCCTGGCATTCTTTCGCCAGTGCCTAGCAGTCCATCGCTAGGACTTTTTACCCTGCACACTAGAGTGACATGTTAGAAAACAAATAAGACTTAACTTTTGAACCCTGTTGCCATTATCAAAACACAGGTTTGACTTGGGTGCTTTCTGCACCAATAATCTCCCCCTTTTTGATTTATGGCAACCCTAGTTCAAAAGTTAAGTTTAATCAAAGCATGTAAAAAGATTAAATTTTTTTTCCTCTCCCTGGAAGGACTCTCCCCCTAGATTTTTCAAAAACTCGTGGGGTTCTAAGTTTAAAAAACTTAGAGTTATTTTCAACAGAAGGCTTTTGTATTTTCAAAAATGATTTTTGCACTTTTGAAAACTTAAGTTTAGGTACTTGGAAATCTTTTGACAACTTAATTTTTAAAAGTACATAGAAGAGTTTTTGGAAGCATGAGTTTAGAGTACTTAAAAAAATTTGAAGCCTTAAGTTTTAAGGTACTCAAAAGTCTTTGAAAGCTTTAACTTAAGTACTTAGTAAATTTTTGAGAAGCTTAAGTACTTAGAAAATTTTGAAAGGCTTAGGTAAAAAAAATTTTTGTAACGCTTAAGTACTAAAAACTTTTGAAAAGCTTAAGTACTTACAGAATTTTTGAAAAGCTTAAGTACTTTTTGAATAAAGGATAGATTTTGAAATTTTGAGAGACAAAAAAGATAAAAATTTTAAACGAAGAAAAATTTTAAATTCTCTTCTTTTCTTATCTCTCCCCCTTTGTTATATATCAAAAATAGATAAATATAGCAGAAATTGACTTGCATAAAGGAAATAATTTTCATACAGGAAAATATTTGCATGATTTTGCTGTACTGAACCAATTCATGATTAGACTTAAACCAAATCAGTTGATTTTCTCTTATAGGGACCTGTCTAACCCAATTAGCTACTCACTAACTATTATAAGCAGTAGTTTTTTGCTAGGCTTAGTCAAGTTAAGTGTTTCTGTTCAAGTTAGATTTTCTAAACTTGACACTTAACATGATTGCTGTGTAAGTTGTATGTAGTGCCCCAATTACTACAGATGCACTGACTTAAAGCATCTTGAATTAAGGCAAAGACCTAAGCATCTCAACCCATTCTAGGTTATCAATCAAAAGTACCCTGAGGTGCTTGTAAGATGCTGGCTTATAAATCTATAGGTGCATGCAGTTCTAGGGTTAGGACCTAGGTTAAGTCCATTTACGAAAAAGCCCTAGTTTTGAAAGGGGGTGGTTTTAAAAATAACACTAAGTCGGAAAAGATTTGAAATAAAACTGATTTTGAATTTAAAGAAAAACAGTTTTTTTTCAAAATTCTTTTAGAACTTGATTTTTAAGTTTAGTAAAGCAAAAAAAAATCAAAAGTAGAGTTAATCTATTCTACAGAGCACAATCCTAACTGCCTTCTTAGTAAGCTGAACTCAAACTCTGGTAAGGGTTTTGTGAATATATCAGCTAAGTTGGATTTTGAGTCTATATGCTTAAATACTATCTCACCCCTTGCTACATGGTCTCTTACGAAGTGATGTTTAACTTCTATGTGTTTTGTTCTGGAATGTTAGATTGGGTTCTTAGTTAGATTAATTGAACTTATATTGTCAATAAATACTTGAGTTTGGTGAACTTCAATTTATCTCCAGTCATGTGTCTGGAGCAACCGCTATCCAACATCCATTGGTCTAAATCATTATGTTCCTACACATAAAGAGTTTTATTGATTTGGATTCAATTAGAGTCAGGAATAGCTTAAATTGAGTTTCACTGCCTAGTCTGTCTCACCCAAATCTAGGGTTTTCAATCACGTTAGCCTTATAGGTTTTGTGAGACAGGTTTTGACAAGTAAAATTATTTTGAAAAAGTTAATTTTTATTTAGAAGGTCTTAAATTAAATTTGAAGATAGTTAAGTTTATTTTGAAAAGAAATGCTTGAATCTATACTTAACTGAAAATTTGTGTTAGATTTGAATTTGACAAAAAGTAATTTGAAGTTGAAATTCAAAAATTGGCTTCCAGGTCTTGGCGAGGCACTAGGCATTTTTTGGCCCTAGCCTTATTGGATCATCAACCCTTTCCTTGACAAAGCCGTTTAATGAAGTTTCATTTTCAAAATTAATCTTTGAAAAATTCTGGTCTAACTAGTTTGAGTTTTGGATCGGTAGCTTCGGCTAGTTTCATCAGTCTAAAGAGACCAAGTATACTTGATCTTATTAGAATTGGTTTCCCTAACGTACTATCATCTCACCTCCACCCAATATTATGTTGTCAAATTTCAGTTAAGTTTGTTCAGTCCTTATACTAACTATTTCTAAGCATGGTAAATTGTAGAAATTTAAATAAACAATCAAACATGCAATTTGCAATCAAAAATTAAATTTTATCTAACAATAAATATAGTTTTCAGTTTGGCTCCCCCTGGACTAAAGCCAAGATGATGGTTAGGCAAGATGTGAATCTTGTCCTTGGGGATCCAATACTGATTTGATCCAGTCGGTTTGTTCAGGCACAGTTTGGGTACCCATGGCTGAATTTTACTTCTGGACTGATTCAGTACAGCAAAGTAAGATCTTTGTCTAGATTTGGTTCTATAGCCAAGTCCGGATCGATTTAGAACTGATTTTTGCTTTCCAAGAATCATGTCAAGACCCTTGGAACCAGATGTGAATCGTTCTAAAGCTGATCTAAGATCCTTAACTTGAGTTTTCAGGGAGGAGTTCTCCTTCTCAAGTTTTTCAACTTGAGTAGGAGTTGCTTCTTGAACTTTCTCGGTTAAGGATTTAGAGTCAGCTCCCTCTTTCAGGAGTTTTACTTCCTGTCGGAGGGATTCGACTCGGAGTTTGGCTTTCGCCAAATCTCGAGAAAGATATGAAATAAGTTCGTTTAACTGACTTCTATTGAAACCACTTACCTTGATCTCGCCGTCTTCTGAAAAGGTTAGTCTGCCGTCGTCCTGCTCTGACTCTGACTCGGTCTCGACTTTTTCTGAGGCGGTTAGGGCTAGTAGGTTTGACTGGGGTGCTTCTTCTTCTTCTTCTGATGAAGATTCGTCCCAGGTTGCTTGGAGCGCTTTCTTTCTTCTTGTCTTTTTGGTCTCCTTTAGGTTTGGACACTCCGTCTTGTAGTGGCCCTTCTTCTTGCACTCGTAGCAAGTCACGTCGGGCTTGCTTTTGTCATTTATGGGTTCAGCTGGTTCGTCCTTTCTTCGGTTGGCCTTCCTTCTGTTAGTTTGGTTTTTCAATTCTTTATAGTAGCTTCGGGCCAATCGGACCAGCTTAGGTCGATCTCCTTCTTCGTCTTCTGAGTTTGAGTCTGAGTTAGACTCGGGTTCAGGTTGAGGCTTCTTCTTTGTTGTCCTTCCAGTTTTACGTGCAATGAAGGCAATACCTGTTAGTGAGAGCCCTAGAGCCAATCATGTGATGATTATATAGACTCATTTGTATCATATTCCTGTGTATAAATAAAGACATGTTTTATAGTTATTATACTTACGTGTATTTGTGCCGAATAGCTAAGCATAATAATGTCCTTGAGTAGAAGATTCTTATCTATATCAATCGATTAGTTGAATCGATAGTGAGATGATATAGAGAACACTACTCTAAATAATTCCTAGTCAAGTATTAACATTCAAGGACAATGTTAATACGTAGAGGCTAGCATGTAAGTCAACATGATGACTTGATCTCACAAGTCATGGATATAGAGATATCAAGTTGACACATGGGTATGCATTGGAGAATGTATACTGAATGACCCGCCATAAGAAAGTATCATGGATCGTTATATGAGTGTCATATACTTTCTCATGTGGCTATTAGTATGACTATTAGTCCTTGGACCTGAAGTCACCATGGATTCCTACATAAGGAGTTACGTACTTTGGCTTCGTCAAACGTCACCCGTAAATGGGTGGACTATAAAGGCGATTACTGGGTATGTAACAAATTATGGAGAGGGATGTGAGTGATGTAGATGGGATCTATCCCTCCTATATGACGGGAGCGATATCGTATTCTTGATAGAGTTAGACCACAAAGTGCATGGCCATGCCCAAGTGAGTCAATATGAGATATTGAGCTCATTTGATTAGTGTGAGTCTACTTGGAGTTCAAGATATAGATTGACTCGAGGATGACACGGTCTATGCCTCAATTGAGTCAATCTAGATATCAAGGATAGAGGGACATTATCATATATTGTGAGAATCACAATTATTAGTCACAAGGTGATGTTGGATCTCAACATTCTTGTAACTTGGGTAGCAATGATGTGTTGCTAGATACCGCTCATTGCTTATGTTTCTAAGAGGTTAGAAGCATTGCCAACGTTACAAGAACCTATAGGGTCACACGCAAAGAACAAATAGATGGAGAAAATTGAAGTCAAGTTTGACTTGGCTAAATATGGAAAGTCCATAAAAGGCAAGTTTGACTTGACCTAAATCCAAATCAAGTTAGACTTGACTTGGTTCCACTTCAAGTTAGACTTGACATGGGAGAAGAAAAATTGAAGTCAAGTTTGACTTGGCTAAATATGGAAAGTCCATAAAAGGCAAGTTTGACTTGACCTAAATCCAAATCAAGTTTGACTTGACTTGGTTCCACTTCAAGTTAGACTTGACATGGGAGAAGAAATGGAGTCAAGTTTGACTTGACTAAATATGGAAAGTCCATAAAAGGCAAGTTTGACTTGACCAAAACCACCTCACCTTGAATTGACCAAGTGATGACTTGGCTTGGTTTTTGACTAAATGTGTATGCCACATCATTTCCAAGGTGGTAACCCCTCCCATTTGAATTTGAATTCAAATGGAGGAGGTTATGGCATGTGTGGCCGGCCACTTAATGGCCACTAAGTGGCCGGCCACCAAGGGTGATCAAAAAAGGGATTTTGGTTCCTTTTTTTGTGTGTGGCTCTTCTTCTTCCTCTAGAGATTTTTCTTCTTGCTAACCTTCTCCTCTTGTCGAAACCTAGAAGGTGCTAGCACACCTAAGGTTTTGATCCATCTATTTTGTTCGCGTGGATACATATAGAGGAGTGTCTGCCTTGATACTCTACGAGATCCGGCGGCTTTTGGACAAGCGGGAAAGCGAAGGGCTACGCATCAAGGGTAATGGTTCTATCATGTAGATCTAATGTAGATTTAGTAGCGAAACTCGTACTCGTAATTTATTTTATGTTCGCACGGATCCCGTGGCCGAACTTCTGGGGTTTTCGCAACGCAAAAAGCGGTTTTTGCGGCCTAGAATCGCTAACAATACCTTTCTCGGCCAAATTGCAGTTAGTCTGTTCATGCAGTTCTAATTCAGAGAATAATTCATCTAACTTTATTTTTGAAAGGTCCATTGAAACCTTGTATGCATCTACCATAGATGCCCACAAGGTGTTTCTCGGTTAAGCATTTAGAGCATACCTTATTAGGTCACGGTTTTCGTTCAGTAGTTCTTGAATCCGGGCGTGAAGCTGAGCAGCTGTTTCGTTGTCGGCCATTTTGATGGTGTACAGCTTGTTCAGAAGCAGGTCTCTTTTGCTGATCCGAGTGTCTGATGTTCCTTCGTGCAGCTCGATCAGTTTTACCCACAGCTCCTTGGCACTATTGAAGGGGCCCACCCGGTTCAGCTCTTCTTATGTTAAGCCGCACTGTAGGGTCTGTGTTGCCTTTGCATCGACTTCTATTTTGCGCTTCAAAGTGGTGTCCCATTCTGAGTAGCTTTGAGGTACTCCTTCGGCGTTTTTCGGAATCTCCAGTCCGGACTGGATGATTATCCACATGTCCACCTGAGTTTTCAGGTGGACCTCCATTCGACTTTTCCAGTAAGAAAAGTCTTCTCCACTGAACAGTGGAGGTCTGGCGGTGCTGAATCCTTCTTGCCTATGGCCATTTATCTGAGACTTAAACGAAGAAAAAGAATATGCCAAGACTTGGTCTTGGATTAGTAGTGCAGGAAAAAAGAATATTCGTCGAGTGGTGTTGCACCAACCTCGATCAACGAGAAGAAAAAAATTCGAATGAGAGAAAGAATATTAAATGAAGTTCAAACGAAGAAAAAAAATATTAAACGAAATTCGAATGAAGAAAAATAATAAGCGGAATTGAAAGAAAAATAAAATCTAAAAAATTTTCAAACTGGTGGTTGCACCAAATTTGAACTTCCCCGCTCTGATACCACTTGTTGGATCGAGAGAACCGATAGAGGGGGGGGGGTGAATATTGGAAAGTGTTCAAATTTAAGATAGAGAATTTGCACAGTGGAAGATTAAAACAAAACACGCAGACACAGTGATTTTTACTTGGTTCGGAGCCTAGGTCGACTCCTACTCCAAGGCCCACGGTCGTTGACCATTTTCTGCGGGCAATTCTATAAGTTCGCAAATCAGTTTACAGTATTGAGTTACAAATATAGCACAGTAAACTTAACAAATAAAAAGCTCTTCTTTTACCGACGTCCGATGTAGGTTGTCTTTTTCGGAGCAGCGGGACGTCGTCGGCTCGAGTTGGGAGGTTTCCGGAGCACGGCGCGAGAGCGGAAGAGCGTAGAAGCGTTGATTCGAAGTTGTTGTTGAAAGCTTGGGCGTTGGGTGCTATTTATACCACCTCGGGGCGCCCTGGACGTCGGGGGCGCCCCCTCACATGTCACGCGATCCGAGCTTCGCTCGGTCAACCTCTATCCCACTCGAACAGGGATGAGGTTTGACACTGGGGGCGCCCTGCTTGACTCCTTGAGCGCGGGCTTCTTGGCTGGACAAGGGTAATCAGCTTCGCTGGCGTAGGCGCGGGCATTGAGGGCGCCCTGGGCGTTCGGGGCGCCCTGGCTGCTAGGGGCGCCCCGGCCAGTGGTCAGCCGAAGCCTTTGTTGCTTTGCTTGTTTTGTGTTGCCCCTGGGGGCGCCCGGGACACTGAGGGTGCCCTGCTAAGCTACTTGCCTCTCTCCTTTGGGCATTCTGAGCTGCAGACACACGTTCCTTCGGTCCTGCATCCAGGGTTAGTCCAAAATAATATAAAGCATTAGAGTATTATGTTTATACAGCCTTAGCTGTCTTGGTTCTGACTTTGGGTCTCCAAAATGGAGCCCTAGGTCGAACCGACGCCTACTGTTCCCTCGACGGGGAACGCGTCCTCACCTACTCCTCTCGGGAGAATTTACCTGATGCCAACCGCTCCTCTGGTTGGACTTTTGCCTGGCGGCCCTTGCCCAGGTCTTGGATACCGAGCTGTCCTTCGCCCGGTGCCTAGCATTCCTTCGCTAGGGCTTCAGTCCCAAGCTGTCCTTCGCTTGGCGCCTAGCAGTCCTTCGGTAGGACTTTTCACCCTGGCATTCCTTCGCCAGTGCCTAGCAGTCCTTCGCTAGGACTTTTCACCCTGGCATTCCTTCGCCAGTGCCTAGCAGTCCATCGCTAGGACTTTTTACCCTGCACACTAGAGTGACATGTTAGAAAACAAATAAGACTTAACATTTGAATCCTGTTGCCAATATCAAAACACAGGTTTGACTTGGGTGCTTTCTGCACCAACATATTTAAATATAGCATAACCTTGTTACATGAAGCATGACATAAATCATACTTGACCTTTCATCGTTCATACTTAATGCATAGCATCATGATGCCCTAAGGCATAAGCATTATCTTTATTCATAAACATGGCATGCTTACATAAACATCATTCTTGTTCATAGTGCTTGCATAATCATGGTACATAAGGTAAGCATTGCATTGTATTCATAAAACATGACATATTGACATAGACCATTCTCCTAATTCATCTAACTTGCATGATCATGATACATAAGGTAAGCATTGCATTATGTTCATAAAACATGACATATTCACATAGACCATTCTCCTAATTCATCTAACTTGCATGATCATGATACATAAAATAACCATGGCATCTAACATAAACATATCAAACATGAACTATAACACCTAAGGTTAGGGTTAAAGGTAACATAATTTCTACCACGTGCGTGAACCTATATATCATAATAAGCCATAAACCATCATTCTTGAAACCCTAACTCCACCTAAACCCCATTTACATGGCTTGGCCGAAACTTGTAAGGGAAGGGTTCAACCATTCAAATGACATGTAAGGTAGCATAAGGTAAATAAAAGACCATACATTACTTATAAAGTCATAGGAAGCTATTAGGGCTCATGTTTTAGGGTTAACCCTAACTCCTAGCCCTTCTTCCTAGGGTTGGCCGAAACCTACATGGACCATGGGTCCATGGAAAATTCATAAAAATTCCAATTAAACATCTAACACCATCCATACCATACCATAGGAGCCATTGGAACCAATACTTGCAACAAACCCTAACTCCTTGCCCTATTATCCATCTTGGCCGAAACTTGTAGGGTCTCTAGGCCATGTGAAAATTCACATAAAACATCCTCAACCTCCCTTGTATCATGAGGGTATACAAGACATACACTTGAAGGGTTAGATCCAACCCTAACCATGAGTTCATGGTGTTGGCCGAAACCCTTAGGATGGTAGGGTACTCGAAAAATTCTTCAAATCATATTTTAACCTATATTCAACATGGGAAAACATTAGAAAGCATGAGTAAGATTTTTAACATAATCTTGGACACAAAAACTATGGTGGCCGAAAGTTATAGGGGTCCAAGTCATGGTTTTCTCAACATCAAACCCAAACCAAACTTCATACTATAATCAATAACAAGGAGAACTATTACACCACAGGTGAGGGAGTCTTACCTTGGTTGATCTTGGTTATAGACCTTAGATGGGAAGGAAGATGAAGATCTTGTTGTCTCTTGACCACCCCTAGCCTTTGTAACCTTGTAAAACCTCTAGATCTTGAAGATGAGGCCTTCTTGTGGAGCTTTTCCAAGGGAAAAGAGGGGCTTGGGGTTTCAGCTAGGAAAGGGAGGAAGAAGGAGAGAAGGCTTGGTGGATGAGGAGAAGATAAATCTTAATTGGTATGTTACTACTCCTCTCCTTTATTCACCATGAAGTGGGCAAGTGAAGAGTCATAGTGTCTCTTCCCTTGTTGACTCTTCATTTCCCCTAAGCCTTAACTAAGATCCACTTCATTCTCTACTAGCACTCCCTTGCTAGGTGAATTGGTTAATGCATGCATGGTTGTAGACTAGGTCCAAGGTTCAATCCTTGGTGCATGCACTTTATTTTTATTTTCTTTTTCCTTATTTTCAAAAATTCCCTAAAAGTCACCCATAATCATGCCAAAATTCCTAATTAAAATTCTTTTATATTTATATTAAATTCTACCTAATTAAAACCCATTTTTGCAGCCCATATAAGTCCCAATAGTACTTAGTTTCTCAATTTAAATGAGAAAATCATGGATTTCTAGGCTAAGGTTCGTACTAATATCTCTAAGTTTCTTGGAAAATTATCTAGACATGATCAATATTTTAAGGAAAATATTGAGAAAATTTGCCGGGTCGTTACAATCCCCCATACCTCGTGAATGTTCATCCTCGAACTTAGAATAGCTCCGGGTACTTGCGTCTCATCTCGTCCTCGCGTTCCCAGGTAGCTTCCTCCAACCGTTGACTTTGCCACATGACCTTGACTAGGGGAACCTCCTTGCTCCTTAACTTTTTGATTTCCCGATCCAAGATCTGAATAGGTCGGCTTTCAAAACTTAGATCCTCCTGAATTTGTACTGTCTGTGGCTCGATTACTTGATCTGTGTTTAGAATACATTTCTTGAGCAATGACACATGAAACACGTTATGGATAGCCGACATCTCCTGAGGTAGCTCCAGTTCATATGCCACCTTGCCTACTCTTTTCCGAATCGGGTAGGCCCCACATATCGCGGACTTAGTTTTTCCTTCATTCCAAACCTTGTTACCCCGTTCATAGGAGCCACTTTGAGAAATACTAGATCTATAACCTCAAATTCCAGTGGCCTACGCAGAACATCCGCATAATTCTTCTACCGGCTCTGAGCAGCTCCAATCCATTGTCGAATGTTCTGTATAGCTCGGGTGGTGTCATCGATGAGATCCATCGTGAGCCCCATTTCCTTCTTTTCACCACCTTCGTACCAACAAATTGGAGACCTACATCTCCTCCCATACAAAGCTTCATAGGGTGTCATTCCGATAGTAGTTTGGTAGCTATTATTGTAAGCGAACTCCGCTAAACATAGATATCGGCACCAACTTCCTTTGAAATCCAGGGCACAAGCTCTCAACATATCCTCCAATACCTGATTCACTCGTTCCGTTTGCCCGTCAGTCTGAGGGTGAAAAGCAGTACTGAACCGCAGTTTAGTGCCAAGAGACTTCTGGATGCATTCCCAAAAATGTGAGGTAAAGCGACCATCCCTATCGCAAGTGATAGTCTTGGGAACTCCATGGAGTCTAATTATCTCCCTAGCATATAATTGAGCTAATTGCTCAATCGAATAAGTCATCTTGACTGCTAGGAAGTGAGCAGACTTTGTCAACCTGTCCACAATTACCCATATCGCATTATATCCATTTGTAGTCCTGGGAAATCCTGAAATGAAATCCATAGAGATATCTTCCCATTTCCACTCCGGAATCGGGAGTGGCTGTAGAACTCCGCCGGGTCGCTGGTGTTCTGCCTTCACTCTTTGGCAAGTACTCCACAATTACCCATACAACATAACCTTGTTACATGAAGCATGACATAAATCATACTTGACCTTTCATCGTTCATACTTAATGCATAGCATCATGATGCCCTAAGGCATAAGCATTATCTTCATTCATAAACATGGCATGCTTACATAAACATCATTCTTGTTCATAGTGCTTGCATAATCATGGTACATAAGTTAAGCATTGCATTGTATTCATAAAACATGACATATTCACATAGACCATTCTCCTAATTCATCTAACTTGCATGATCATGATACATAAGGTAAGCATTGCATTATGTTCATAAAACATGACATATTCACATAGACCATTCTCCTAATTCATCTAACTTGCATGATCATGATACATAAAATAACCATGGCATCTAACATAAACATATCAAACATGAACTATAACACCTAAGGTTAGGGTTAAAGGTAACATAATTTCTACCACATGCTTGAACCTATATATCATAATAAGCCATAAACCATCATTCTTGAAACCCTAACTCCACCTAAACCCCATTTACATGGCTTGGCCGAAACTTGTAAGGGAAGGGTTCAACCATTCAAATGACATGTAAGGTAGCATAAGGTAAATAAAAGACCATACATTACTTATAAAGTCATAGGAAGCTATTAGGGCTCATGTTTTAGGGTTAACCCTAACTCCTAGCCCTTCTTCCTAGGGTTGTCCGAAACCTACATGGACCATGGGTCCATGGAAAATTCATAAAAATTCCAATTAAACATCTAACACCATCCATACTATACCATAGGAGCCATTGGAACCCATACTTGCAACAAACCCTAACTCCTTGCCCCATTATCCATCTTGGCCGAAACTTGTAGGATCTCTAGGCCATGTAAAAATTCACATAAAACATCCTCAACCTCCCTTGTATCATGAGGGTATACAAGACATACACTTGAAGGGTTAGATCCAACCCTAACCATGAGTTCATGGTGTTGGCCGAAACCCTTAGGATGGTAGGGTACTCCAAAAATTCTCCAAATTATATTTTAACCTATATTCAACATGGGAAAACATTAGAAAACATGAGTAAGATTTTTAACATCATCTTGGACCCAAAAACCATGGTGGCCGAAAGTTATAGGTGTCCAAGTCATGGTTTTCTCAACATCAAACCCAAACCAAACTTCATACTATAATCAATAACAAGGAGAACTATTACACCACAGGTGAGGGAGTCTTACCTTGGTTGATCTTGGTTATAGACCTTAGATGGGAAGGAAGATGAAGATCTTGTTGTCTCTTGACCACCCCTAGCCTTTGTAACCTTGTGAAACCTCTAGATCTTGAAGATGAGGCCTTCTTGTGGAGCTTTTCCAAGGGAAAAGAGGGGCTTGGGGTTTCGGCTAGGAGAGGGAGGAAGAAGGAGAGAAGGCTTGGTGGATGAGGAGAAGATAAATCTTAATTGGTAAGTTACTACTCCTCTCCTTTATTCACCATGAAGTGGGCAAGTGAAGAGTCATAGTGTCTCTTCCCTTGTTGACTCTTCATTTCCCCTAAGCCTTAACCAAGATCCACTTCATTCTCTACTAGCACTCCCTTGCTAGGTGAATTGGTTAGTGCATGCATGGTTGTAGACTAGGTCCAAGGTTCAATCCTTGGTGTATGCACTTTATTTTTATTTTTTTTTTCCTTATTTTCGAAAATTCCCTAAAAGTCACCCATAATCATACCAAAATTCCTAATTAAAATTCTTTTATATTTATATTAAATTCTAGCTAATTAAAACCCATTTTTAGAGCCCATATAAGGCTCATTAGTACTTAGTTTCTCAATTTAAATGAGAAAATCATGGATTTCTAGGCTAAGGTTCATACTAATATCTCTAGGTTCCTCGGAAAATTATCTAGACATGATCAATATTTTAAGGAAAATATTGAGAAAATTTCCCGGGTCGTTACAGAATGGCTGCTAGGAATCGAAATCCTAAGACTTGGCGAAAGGCTGCTAGGCACCTAGCGAAGGGCTGCTAGGCATCGAAACCCTAAGACCTGGCGAAGGGCTGCTAGGCACCTGGCGAAGGGCTGCTAGGCGTTAAAGACCTGGCGAAGGGCTGCTAGGCACCTGACGAAGGGCTGCTAGGCAAAAGACCACCCGAAGGACTGGGTGGCAGCCATCTCCTGAGAGGAGTAGGTGAAAGGCGCGTTCTCGGGGGTGGGAACTTGCGTTGGTTCAACCTAGGGTTTCGTGGAAATTCGAAGTCCAAACCAAGTCCTTAAGGCTAACATTGTATGTATATTTACTTTGTGTTTGTGTATCTTGCAGGTACCTAGAACCAGAGACAAAGCAGGAGAAAGGCTGGAAAGCAGCCAACCCAGGCACCCCCACTGATGAGGGCGCCCAGATCAAAGGCGAAAACCCAGTGTTGTGTTGAAATCCTTGAAGCTAGGCGCCCACTATGATGGGGGCGCCCAAGCCAAAGAGGAAAATGGCAGTTTCGTGAAGTAAGCAGAATAGGCTTCCATATAGGCGCCCGAGATGATACGGGCGCCCAAGTTGAAAGCTATATTTGCTATTTCGAGTTCGAAATAGAGATTAGCTTTGAGTTAGGCGCCTTGGAGTTCCGGGGTGCCCTGGTCAGAAGTTTTATCAACTGCGGCAAGGTCGATGCGGGGATAAGGTTTGACCAAGTTTTTAGGGGCGCCCCCAACGTATCAGGGGCCCATGTGAAGAAAGTGATTCTGAGCATTCTGACCGACGACAACACGCTAAAGACGAGGCTCTACGACTGGGAGGCTCCAGGAGGAAGTGCGCGACACATCGGAGGTCCAGATCGGCCGAGTTTCAAACTCTAGTTGTTCGGTTTGCATTTAGTATTCTGTACTTACTTTGCTTTACTTTTGATTGTACTTCTACACTGTAAGACGGGTTTTCACCGCCTCTGAAAATTCTGGAAAGGAGACCAATAGTGGACTCACGCTGAGTACATAGGCCTTGGACGTACTGACCCTGGGGGTTTGGAACCAAGTAAATAAATCCCGCTTTGTCCTTGTGTTCTTTCTATTTTATTTTCCGCTGCACTAACACTCTGAGTCCAGTACGAATGAAAGTTTTATGAAGATTTCCGCGAGAATTATTACGATCGATATTCACCCGCCCCCTCTATCGACGGCACCGGTCCTACACTTTCCACCCTGGCCAGTGGATTTTTGCCTTCCCCAGGATTCGAACTCTAGACCTCCAAGCATAAGTACTAGAGTTTATAAATCCTGGTAACCAATTGGGCCCCTTCCCCAAGATTCATAAACTCTAGTACTTATGCTCGGAGGTCTAGAGTTCAAATCCTGGGGAAGGCAAAAATCCACTGGCCAGGGGTGGAAAGTCCTAGTGAGTAATGGCACGGCCGAGGGCCAGGTTGTTGGGCCGCCAAATGTGATTTGGTTAACAGGATTCATAAACTCTAGTACTTATACTTGGAGGTCTAGAGTTCGAATCCTAGGGAAGGCAAAAATCCACTGACCAAAGGTGGAAAGTCCTAGTGAGTAATAGCACGGCCGAGGGCCAGGTTGTTGGGCCACCGAATGTTATTTGACCGCCAGGTTGTTGGGCTGCAAAAATGAGATTTGACCACCAAAGGGGTCGAGGGGCCGGGAGTGGGAAGATCGTAGGGCATGACCTAGAGAGCCACCTGATGGGGCTAGAGGGGCCGTATCGCTACATAAAAAGGCGCCTTTTATGTAGCGACATGACCCCTCTAGCCCCATCAGGTGGCTCTCTAGGCCATGCCCTACGGTCTTCCCACACTCGGCTGTGGATTTTTGCTTTCCCCAGATTCAAACCCTAGACCTCCGGGACAAGTACTAAAGTTTCTTGAATTTAGTAGCCAAGTGAGCGCGGCTCACTTGGCTACCAAATTCATGAAACTTTAGTACTTGTCCCGGAGGTCTAGGGTTGGAATCTGGGGAAGACAAAAACCCACCGCCGAGTGTGGGAGGACCGTAGGGCATGGCCTAGAGAGTCGTCTGATGGGGCTAGAGGGGTCATGTCACTACATCTTCCCCCAATATGGCTCCTGTAGATGCCTTCATGTACTTTCCGCATCACGTAGTCGGCCTCCTCCAGTTCGACACATTTAAGGAGTGGCTAAACAAAGGCCCTCCTGTATAGTTGGTCGCTGACCAGCGTGAATCTGGTCGCCCGGTGGCGGAATAGTCAGCTTCCCTAGTCCATGCTCGGAACGTTCCCACTGCGTAGGAACTCCACATATGGATCTCTCCAATAGGCCCTGGTGTCACCTTCTGTGACCTCTCAAATTTGTGCTACCGTCTCTTCCAGGGTGCTAGGCTCATCCAGCTGCCAGGTTGAAATGGAGCTAGCTAGTTTGGCTAGTTCTTCAGCCTTGGCCTTGTTTGCCCTGGAAATCTTCTGTAAGATAACCTCCGTGAAGGAGGCCTTCAGATACTCTTAAAGGACCACATACCTCTGCAAGCGCTCGCACCTGACTTCGAAGTCACCCTTTATTTGCTGTGCCACGAGCTGGGAATCCGAGTGTACAATAACCGGAGTAGCCCCCATGTGCTTGGCTGCTTGCAGGCCTGCCAGGATTGCCTCGTATTCACCTTCATTGTTGGTATCTTTGAAGTGGAGCCAGATGGATAATGTAACGTGTCCCCTCGGGGGGAGACCATTAACACCCTGACCCTGCTGTGCTGGCTATTGGAGGGCCCACGTAGATCTTCCACATTCCTTCGGACTCGGACTCTGGGACAGTCCCCAACATGAAGTCTGAAAGGGCTTGTGCCTTGATAGCGGCACGAGGCTGGTACTTAATACCGTATTCGCTTAACTCTGTCATCCATTTGATCAGCCGTCCTAAAGCTTCGGGGTTGGTGAGGACCCGCGCGAGCAGACTGTTGGTGAGGACCACGATGGGACGTGCCAAGAAGTACGAATTTAACCTCCGGGCCATTAAGACTAGAGCATAAGCCAGTTTCTCCATCATAGTGTATCGTGTTTCGGCATCCTTTACAAAATGTCCGAAGAAGTAAATGAGATATTGCACCATGCCTTCTTCACGAACAAGAGTTGTTCCTACCGCCTGCTCTAGCTGTGCCTACCGCCTGCTCTGCTGCAGATAGGTAGACAAATAAAGTCTCCCCCTCCATCGGTTTGTAGAGGATGGGGAGCCTGGCGTGGTAGGTATTCAGGTCCACGAACACTTTCTCACACTGTTCATCCCACTCGAACTTGGCTATTTTTCTCAGAATCTTGAAGAAGGGTAGGGTCTTATCTGCAGATTTGGAGACGAATCTGGATAGAGCCGTGATTCTTCCATTTAGCCGCTGCACTTCCTTGAAGTTGCGAGGGGATGACATATCCAGAATAGCTTTTAGCTTTTCCGAATTAGCCTCAATCTCTCTCTCTGTCACCATGTTGCCTAGGAACCGGCCGCTCTTCACCCCGAACAAGCATTTGACAAGATTCAACATCAGTTTGTTGGTCCTTAAGGTGGTGAACGTCTCTTCTAAGTCAGCTATCATGTCTTTTTCCTTCTCCATCTTGAATAGGATGTCACCACGTACACCTTGATGTTTCTCCTGATATGGTGCCTGAGGACATTGTCCATCATCCGTTGGTAAGTTGCCCCAGCATTGCGCAATCCAAAAGGCATGACATTATAGCAGTATGTGCCATCGGCTGTCACAAACCTAACTTTCTCCTGGTCTTTGGGCGTGAGGAGGACTTGATGGTAGCCTTGATAAGCATCCAGCATCAAAATGAACTCGCAATCGACCATGGAATCTACCAACCAGTCTATTCGAGGCAAGGAATAGCAATCCTTGGGGCAGGCTTTGTTTAAATTGCGAAAATCGATACAAACCCTCCATTTACCTCCTGGCTTAGGGACGAGGACTACATTAGCTATCCAGGCCGAGAATTAAACTTCTCTGATGTGCCCGGCCTTTAGCAGCTTTTGAACTACATTAGCTTTTGGACCTCCTCGCTCACGACCTCCCTCCGTTCTTCCTTAGGTCCTTCATCTCCTCGCGGGTCGGCGAGATTAATTTACAAGGCTCCGTAGGACCTCGATAGGACCCCTCTGGGAGGACCTCCGGAGATCACTGGGATCTCCTCTTGCTGTGAAGCAGCTGGATCCATTTGTTGCTGTTGGATTGCCTCTTTGATGGCGTTGGTAACCAAGCGATCTAGTTCCTCCTTTGTCAGGACAATGGATTGTCCCGTCGGCTCTGCCATCGGTGCTCCTTCTGGTGCTTTACTGGTTTTCCATAGACAGCGCCAAACTTGTTCCGAAGGAATCGACGTCGATGGCCAATCACCAGGGTTCAGCCCACGCGGGCACTGACGCTAGAGGAAGAGCTCACACCCTGCGAGATTAACACGAGCATTAGGGGAACACGCCGAAGGTTATCCGATGGAGCCCACTCCGACGCTCAAGTCAATGCCTCGATCCAAGAGATGAAGAGAAGGTAAAAAATGGATGCGTGAAGTAGAGAGAGAGTAACCCCCTTAACGGAGGGATTAGAGTACCTTTTATACCTGAGGCGACGGTCATACGTGTCTCCACAATCATCGCCACATTCCTCCCCATCTTCAGTTACTAGATAGCCCTCGTAACAGCCATTGCAGTCATTAATTCTAGGCCGTTGTAAGGATGAAGGCGTTAATGACCGTGGATTATGGGTCATGATCATCCCGTAGTTATTGGTGATCATTATCCATGGATCCACAAATAAGGGGGTCGTTACTTGATGCTGATTGCTTCTTGGGCTCCGCTACCCCGAGGTGATCTCGGGGTCTTCTGGCCCGGGGGGTCCCGGGCGTTTTGCCTTCCCGAGGTGGTCTCGGGGACCAGACTTCCCGAGGTGATCTCTGGAGTGCGTCCTCTGGAGCGATCTTCAAGGATATGTCTACTCGAGTTGGTCTCGGGATTCCCCTTCCTGAGAGGGTCTCGGGTGTCATGAAAAGAGAGTCATTCCGACTCGGTAGAACTTGTCACACAGCTTCTTCAGTCCACGTGTCAGCCACGGGGTACTCATTGGTTTTTCGGAATGTGGGCAGCTTTGATCCGGAGCACAGGGTTAGTGTGATGATAGAGTTGTCTCGACCCTCACCGGAGACAATTGCCGCATCCTGTTGGTGCTTGAAGGTGACTCCCCATCGCACAAGCGTAAGGTTGTTAGATTTATAATTTGGTCAATCAATCTTGTCATTTTTTCCCTAGCGGTCCAAAATTGTTTGTTGAAATAAATGAGTAATTGGAGATGCCTGTTCTCAAATTTGATTATGGAAAAGTTTTTGACATTTTAACTCCATAGCTTCGATGGAAGACAATAACTATGTTTCTGGGATCTCAGGTTAACGAGGTGCTTATTATCGTGGAGAAGGAACTTGGGTTTAGTGATAGTCAGCTTTTGAAATAAACTCTGCAAGGTGACGAACTAGCCTTTGATAGAAGGCCAATCGACAATCATGTCTGCCAGTGAATTTCTCTAACTTAATCTTGTTGGTAAATACAGATTTATTTGTTCATTTAAAGTCATAGGGTTGTTGGTTGCCTAGATGCTGAACCAATAAGAATGGCTCATAGAGTTTTAGAAAGTTATACATCGCGGCCGACTATACTAAATTGTATCAAAATTTAGAAAGAAAATACATAACTTTAGAGTCGTATCTCGGTTGGATGAGGCTCGAAGATAATACAACAACCAACAATAACAACCAAGTCTTACCCACTAAGTGAGGTCGGTTATATAGATCCTTTTATACCATTGAACTCTATTCTCTATTATATCATCATCTATATTTAAATAAAATTTATCTTATTTTATTGTTACCAACCAAGTCTTTTTTGGGCTTTTTCTCCCTCGTTTATTGTGCATATTTATCATAGTTTTACATTATCTAACAGGGGCATTTATTGGTCGTCTAAGTACATGTCTATATCATCTGAAACGTGTCTCTCGAAGTTTTTCCTCAATAGATGCAACTCCGACTTTCTCTCTAATACTCTCATTCCTTATTCTGTCCATCCTCGTATATTCACACATCCACCTTAATATTCTCATCTTTGCAACTTTCATCTTTTGCTTATGTGCTCGAGTCATAGGCCATTATTCAGCACATAATATAGTAACTCTAACTGTCATTTTGTAAAACTTCCTATTAAGTTTTAGAAGTATTTTACGATCACATAAAACACATGATGTTAACCTCCATTTCAACCATTCTACTTGTATTCTATGTAAAATATCTCTCTCAATCGCTCCATCACTTTGCAAAAATGATCCTAAATACTTAGAGTTTTCAGTTTTAGTCAACTCGTCATCTTCTATCTTAACAATTGTCTCATTATGTCTAATATTGCTAAACATAAATTCTATATATTCTATTTTTTACTATACTAAGCCTAAAACTTTTCATTTCTAGAGTTTTCCGCCAAGATTCTAGTTTTGTATTTACTCCTTCATGTATCTCGTCTATCAAATCAATGTTGGAGCAAAAGGCATCAATGATGAACAGTCTGTTACACAGTCATCCTCCAGTGTTTCGATGTAACGATCGCCCCTTACGTGAGCGACGCGCTACTTTTTTTTTCTTTCTTTTATACATTATTGCATATGGAGCGTAAATATAGCAGAGGAAATAATACTAAATCATGAACATATGCAATTGGATAAATTTCTTTCTAACTAAACTACTTTAAGCATGTGAATCATAGCATAGCATATCTATCAAGAGAGTATATAGTTCTACTTTAAGCATGCATATCATAAAGAACTTCAACTCCAACAAGTAGTAAGCGTAAACATAAAAACTAACACATGCATTTATAAGTAGCAACATTAAGTCCATGAGAAATAAGTCCGTAAGTAAGAGTAAAGACAACAGTAGGATCGTTCTGCCAAGTCACTGCCACATACACACAGGCCCTCCTGCTGCTTCCCCTTTCGTTTGATCTGCAACATAAGAAGGTAGACTATAAGTATAAAATACTTAGTAAGCTCCTTGCTTACTCACAAAATCCGTACATCACATATAAGTAGAAATCTACATCATTTGACATAAACATGTAACATGAATAAATACTTAAAGCAACTAAAGCTCATAAGCATAAACACTTAACATTCGCATAATCTTTAAAACATAATCATGTGCATAACATTAGACATAGCATATGCAATATCATTAAACATAAACATGTGCATAAACATTAAACATAGCATATGCAATATCATTAAACATAAACATGTGTATAAACATTAAGCATAGCATATGCAATATCATTAAACATAAACATGTGCATAAACATTAAGGATGCTCTTTTGAAAATATATATAATATAATACTTGAACATCAACATATCATCATCATTCGGGATCCCTGGCTTGTACCACACATCAAGGACAGATTCGATAGTCCCAGAATCGAGGACAGCTATGGTAATCCCAGAACCGAGGCTTTCATAAGGAGCCCATCCCTGTTGGACAGCTACGGTAGTCCTAGAACCGTGGACAGCTACGGTAGTCCAGAACCAGGGCCTTGCTTAGGAGCCCATCCCTTGGACCTTTTTCAAGATCCGGTACAAGCCAATACATAAAGTAAAATAGCATACATGATTCCTTTTCTTTCTATAGCAATTTCTCTTTAGCATAGCGTTCGCCATTTCTTTTCATTTCTTAGAAATTGCTCTTTAGACATTCTTTTATTCATAATGTCATACATGTCATGGGCATACATTCAAAGCATAAATGTCATCATAACTTTCAAGCATGAGCATGGCATGGAGAACACATAATTTCATGGTAAGAAAGGTCATAACATGCCAACTTATCATTCATGATTCATAAAACACATAATATTCAGTTTAAAACTAAGGATGATACACCTAGGGAACTTGTTCCAATTTTTCATCTATCATGGCCTAATGAAACATAGATACCTTTAATTCAACCATAATTCAACATATATTCCATTGGTCAAAACATTTAGATAGGGTTATCATGGCATGAAAACACAACACAACATCTCACAACTCATACAACATGCATACATTGAATATCCTATTATCAAGAGACATCATCAAGTGAGGTAGTGACCTTAACCCATCCTAAAACCCAATTTAAGGTATTGATCATAAACTTCTAAGGTTCATATCAACATGAAAATGACCAAGAAACAAAAACAATTGATTTATACAACATGCATATGTTATATATTCTAACACTAGGAAATATTAACAAGTAACATGACATCTTTAACTCTTTTATTTCTTTTCATCTATCATGACATAATAAAATATGAATACCTTTAATTCAACCATAATTCATCATATACTCAATTGATCAAAACATTTAGAGAGGGTTATCATGGCATAAAAACACAACACAACATCTTAACAACTCATACAACCTGCATACATTGAATACCCTATTACCAAGAGACCTTATCAAGTGAAGTAGTGACCTTAACCCATCCTAAAACCTAATTTAAGAAACTGATCAAAAACTACTAAGGATCATATCAACATGAAAATGACAAAAACAAAAGCAGTTGATTCATACAACATGCATATAATACATACTCTAACACTAGGGAGCATTAGCAAGTAACATGACATCTTTAACTCATTTTTTTGTCCTTATTTATGGTATTAACCGAACATGTTCAGAGGGGAAACATGACCTATAATATATATAAAACCCTCAAACAAACATCAACAAGGAATTAAAACCATTAGTTAGTCAAAAAGAACCCAAACATCTTCTTATGGCCAAAAAGTCTATGGCTTCTTGAGAGCCTTGGCCTAAACTTTTAAGGGTCTTTTTGCTTCATCTTTTTTTCATCATAACTCATAACATAACATCAAGAAAACATTGGAGTCATTAGATCGAATCAAACACAAACCTAGGCCCTAAAACCCATGATGGCCGAAACTTACCTATAGGGAAAAACTTCATGATTTTTAGCAACACATCACAAGAACATACAAGAACATGAAAAAAAATATATATAGTTATTATGCTGCAGGTGAGGGGAGTCTTACCCTTGTTGTCTCAGTTATGAACCTCAAATAGAGAAACAAAAAGGAAACCTTCTTGACTTTGGAGTACTCCTTGCCCTTGTAGCCTTGTAGAAGAACTTGGATCTTCAAGAGGGAGACCTCTTGTGATGTTTTCCAAGAGGAAAACCCCTTTGGGATTTTCGGCCAAGAAAGAAAAGAGAGGGGAGAGGAAGGGCCTTGGTGGAAGAGAAGAAGAGAAAAGTAACTTAAGCCACTTCACTTCTCATCCCACCTCTTTATACTAAGTGAAGGGGGCAAGTGAAAGGGCATGGTGCCTCCTCTCATGGTGACTCTTCACTTCCCTTTGTCCTTACACCTATCTACAATTCCCTTTATCCTCCTAATAGCACTCCCTTGCTAGGTGAATTGGTTACACATGCATTCTTAAGGCTTACAACATCTCTAAGGTCTAAGGTTCAATCCTTGGCACCTACATCATTACATTTCTTTTAATATTATTCTATTGCAAACCCATGTAAAGTAAGGCCCATTACATGATGTGTTATTTCTTTTATCCTCATGGACCCCATTAGGATAACTAATGAAGTACTATTTAAGATCCATTAGGAATTCTCACCATTTAGAGCCCATATAAGGCCTATTAACACTTACACTAAAATTCCCACAACTCTAACTATTATTCATGAATCACACTCAATATTAGAGATAATATTGGAGGAAATTTTAGTGGGGTGTTACATTTTATGTTTGACTATATACTTAAGTTAGTAACAATATGTTAGACAATATAAAGGTGTAGTCAAAGTGGTCAAGGGTTAAACCAAACAGGACCTTATGTTTGGTAGGGTAAACTCAAGTTTGATCAGGTTAACAAAGGGTTAAGCCAAACAGAATCTGATGTTTGACAAAATAAATACAACCCAGGGTTGGTCAATTTGACCAAGGGATTAAACCACACCGGACTTGAGGTGTGAAATCATAGTTACCTAAAGATTGGAGGAAGTCTAGTCAGGATCATGATGACTAGCAAAGGAGTGATTTCGGTGAAAGAAATCCTGGTGAGTGAAGCGGGGTCCTAGCAAGGGAAGCTAGGTGAAGGAAATCCTAGTGAGTGAAGCTAGGTGAAGTAAATCATGGAGAGTGAAACTGGGTCTTAGTGAGTGAAGCTAGGTGGACTAAGTCCTGGTGAGTGAAGCTGGGCACGAAGTCTTGGTCTGGAGGACTGAGCACTAAGTCATGGTCGGGGATCGGGCAACGAAGTCTTTGCTGAGCGAGGATGGCTGACAGAAGTAGAGACGGGTCGAGGTCAGACGTCTCAAGATCCGTGTTCTCGAAGGCCGAGCAAAAGTCCATCTGGAGGTCCCTGTTGGCAAAAGCTTTAGTCGAGCGGGGATCACAAACAGAAGTAGAGATGGGTCGAGGTTGGATGTCTCGAGATTTGGGTTCTCGAAGGCTGAGCGAATGCCCAATCGGAGGTTCCGATTGGCAAACACAACTTCTCCAGTGTGGAGTAGGTGCGGATGCGTTCCCCGGGAAAGGGAACATTAGGCGTCAGTTCGACCTAGGGTTTCAGGTGAAATCCAAAGTCAGAACCATTCTCAAAGGCTAAGATTATTTGTATATTTGTCTTGTGTTTGTTGTCTTGCAAGTACCTGGAGTTGGAGGCAAGATAGGAAAGCAAACGCAGGAGAAAACGCACCTGGGAAGCAGCTCCTAGACACCTGGCTTGAATTAGGCGCCCAAGAAGCCTGGGCGCCCTAGTTGGGGCAACCCCATCCCAGGCGCCTGGGAAGGTCCCATGCGCCTGGGAAGGCAGGGTTATCCACGCTGCGAGTTCGGTGCAATGGATAGGCTTTGACCAACACGTGGCAGGCGCCCTTGGCAACACAGGCGCCCTAGAAGACTCTATATAAAGCGGTTCGACCCCTCTTGTAGAACATCAATTTTCACAATCGCAAAAACATTCTATGTGAAGCAAACACGCTCTAGTCGAAGCTCTGTGACCAAGGAGGCTCCAGGAGGAATTGTGCGGCACTTCGGACTTCCAGAGTTGGTCGAGTTCTGTTTTGGTTTGCTTTTTATTTACAAGTCAATTCTATTTACTATCTTTTTGCTTATAAATTCGTACTGTAAGACGGGTTTCTCCGCCTCCGGAAAGTCCGGAAAGGAGACCATTAGTGGACTCACGATTGAGTGCTTAGTCGTTGGTTGTACTGACCCTGGGGTTGGGAACCAAGTAAAAACCCGCATGTCATTTGTGTTGTCTTTCTGTTTCTATTATTTTTCACTGCGTATTAACTCTGATAGAAAGACATTAACGGGAGTTTTTCAACGTACTTCTGAAGAAATTTTCAAGTCGATATTCACCCCCCCCTCTATCGACCAGCATCGATCTTACAAGTGGTATCAAATCCTGGTAGCTCTTCATTGGACTAACAGTCGAAGGAGCAAAGACACCAGGAATTGAGGGAGAGCAAGTGTGAATCAGGTATTTTTTAAATTATGTCAAATTTTAAATTTCATATTATATGTTTTAAGTGTTGGGAGAGAGGACACTATAAAAACTAGTGTCCTAGTCATAAGACACGTTCGTCACCACCGGCGGCAAACGAACCAACGTCAGGAGCCCAGAGGGACAAGAGACACATCCGCTGCTTCAGATGCCAAAAGCTAGGACATTACAAGAACCCGTGCCTAGATTGGAAAAAGGCTTGATCCACAACGTCGAAAATTGCGACTACGGCGAAAGAGGTACGAAAAATTAATTTTGGTAATAATTTTCAAGTTTCTACAAAAATAGATAACTTTTCTTTTAAGGTAAATAATACTTATGTTAATATCCCAGCTAAATTAGATTACTTACATAACAATTTAAATATCTTGCATGGTAAATTAGTAAGTGATGAATCTAAATCAAAATTAGACAATGCTGAAATATCAAATATTAACGTGTTAATTCATAATATTAATGCAATAATTTTTAGAATTAATTCTAATAATATTGCCGATATTTCTAATAATATTAAGGATAATAGTAATATTGTTGATAATTCTAATGATGAAATTAAATTAATAATCCGTTAACTTCTAATATTTCCGATAACGTTAAGAATGATAATATTTCAATTAATAATTCTAACAACTCTAAGGATAATAATAATACCTTAATTAATAATATTACTGTCAATTCTAATAATTTTGAGGATAATGATGAAATTATTATTAATTCTAATATTTCTGAAATTAATTCTGAGGATATTAAAGATAATACTCTAGATAATATTGAAGATAATACTCAATACACCCTTGAATATAAGGATTGAAGGGAAGGAGAGACCACCCTTGATACCGAAGCAAGAAAAAGCTCCCACCTCCACCAACACGAAGTCAAAAGACCACAAAATTTGCTTTGGGTGCAATCAAAAGGGACACTACAAGGACAAGTGTCCATTGGGTAAGAAAAAGGAGGTAAACCCTAAACTCAATTCAAGTAATTTGAAACTAACATGAGTTGTAGGGATGGAGCAAAGAAGGATAAGAAGCATATAAGGTGCTTCACATGTGGAGAGCTAGGGCACTACCATACCAAATACTCAAGAAAAGGAGAACTCAAGAAATTAGAGCATTTGAGGAAATCAGAGAAGAAGGAGAAGAAGAGAAGGTCACATCAAGGGGGAGCTACAAGGGTAAGGGAGGCAATCCCTAACTTTAAGTTTAAATGTAATTCAAATTTAAACTCCTCCATGTATGTTAGAAATAATGTTAATTATTTATCCATGCATAATTTTGGATTTAAATATCATGATAGGAGTAGGGTTAATATTGTAGATCAAAACCCTAGAAAAATCATGCATCATGATAAATCCAAGACCGTTAGACCTAAGGACCAAGGCATTAATCCCAAGAAGGGGAGACACATGCCTAGAATGGGTAGGTCTAGGAATGTCCAAGGTGGACATGTTGATTCTAAGTTTGAGAGTCTAGAAAGAAAAAATCAAGCGTTAAGGGCAAAGCTTGATAAATTAAAGAAAACCCTAGATAGATTCACTATTGGATCTAAGGGTTTAGGTATGGTGTTGGGTGGTCTAAAACCCATCAATGATAGATCGGGTCTAGGATACCGATCTAAAGTCTCCAATGCCAATGAAAAGAAATATGCTAGGGTAGCATATAATTATGGCAAGGAGGAAAAATCAAAGAATGGAAAGGGGATGCCATTAAAAGGGAAGAAAAAGGTCTTAACTATGGAAAAGGGGTCCAAAGTTAAGAAGATTAAGTTTGTAGGTAAAGAGTCACCGGAGGTACACCGGTGTGACCTTGTGCTTGTGAATGAGTCACCTAGGGAGGTGGCTAAGGCTAAGAGCTCAAGGGGGAGCTCTAGGAGCCAAGTTGGGACCCATGGTCTATGGATCTCGAGAGGTTTTCTCTCGGATGTCTAGAAGGGTCATGAAGTGTGCCAAAGGAGTTGAAGACGTGAGTCTCAATTTGTGGGGTTTGGCACATTGGAGTTGTGTATCATGCATGGAAAAATGACATTGGGGTCATATAGCATGAAAGTTAGTTTGTAATGTGTAATTGCCATGTAAACAAATGCTAGGGATGCATTGTGGTTTGGTATGGGCAAAGACATCATGAGGAGGTCAAAGCTAGGACTTTAGGTCAAGATTCAATTGAACCATATAGCTAGTTTTGGATTTAGTGTCAATATTGGGATTGGTGATAGATACATTTTTGAGTTTATTTTTTCCAAGTAGATATGGGTACCACAAACCTCTCCACAAAATTTGGGAATTTTTGAAGATTTGTAGAATTTCTGGTGCATTTTTGAATTTGGGTCAAAAATGCTGAAATTGAGTTTTTTAGAGTATCAGTCGACTGGTAGATGGGGCAGTCGACTGGTCAAGGCTGAAATGATTTTTCAGCAGTCAAAAGGTGTCAAAATGATGTAAATCAAGGGTGTAATCTTATGGAGGATTAGTACACTGTGTTTATGATCATTAGGGGTTAAAGGATCCAATAAGAGGGAAATTGTTGGAGTCATTTTGATGTGTAGCAAAGGGGGAGAGGTGTTGGGTTTAAGCGGGAAACCAAACACGCCTTTGCAAGAAATCCTAGGTCAAGGAGGAGCTTAGGTAAAGGGGGAGCATTGCTGCTCAGTTGGTGGCGTAAGGGAAACCTTGGAGAGGTTTTTAAAATGCATTTGTAAGTCCAATGTAGGGGGAGCCTTGGAAAGGTTTTAAAAAGCCGGGTTTGGTAAAAGTCCTAAACTCATTGGGGAGGTTTAGGTGTGGGGATGCCTTGGGATAGGATCCATGCTTGCATTGCATATGCATTGGCGATGTAAGTCCAAGGTGAAGCCTTGACAACGTAAGTCCAAATCGTTATTAACATTGTTTTTGCTATTTGTTTTCCCTAACTTAAATGTATTGCCAAACATAAAAAAAGGGGGAGATTGTTGTGGCAATCTATGGTCCAGGGTGACCATGTGTTTTAATGTTTGGGCAAAGGGTTTAAGTTAGGTTCACCCTTGTGTTTTGATATGTGTATTTGAGTGTGCAGGTTTGCAGGATACACAGACTTGGTTGGATGTCTTTAGGTACGGTGAAGGGTGGCATTGAGGCAAGCCGTAGGCTTGTGTACGCATCCGAGGGACCATGGACAAAGCAAGGACGATGAGCCGAGGGAAGCGAACTTTGAGACGTACGTAAAGGATGGCATGGAGGCAAGCTGAGGGCTTGTGTGCGCATCAAAGGGACGAGGGACAAAGTCGAAGAGGGCATTAAGGCAACAGATTGAGGCTGCTGGTGAAGAGTCAGCTGGGTCGTGAGGGTTCGAGTGCTGAGGGAAATGTACTCAGGAAATCCTAGGGGTCGAGTGTTGATTGAAATGTACTCAGGAAGGGGAATCCTTAGGTGTGGAAGTGGACCAGTCGACTGGTGCTTGGGCAGTTGACAGGTATATGCCACAGAAAGATCAGCCGACTGCTAATGGGGCAGTCGACTGGTGGTGGCTGAAAATTCGAAAGTTGGGCTTACAATGGTCGAATTTAGGTGAGATCAGTCGACTAGTAATGGACTAGTCGACTGGTAGTAATATTCTCAGCCTACAGCACTATTTAAAGGTGCTCGGTTTTGGCTGAGAGTTCTTGACGAAATGAGATTGGTTAGAGCTCATTAATAGTCTTGGTGCTCAGAAGTGTTGTCCGGGTTGTGGCGAGGTTTCTCCACCCACAAGGAGCTACACGAGCTTGTCGGAGATCTTCCGGGGAGTCATCCACTGACGAATCGGGATCGTCCACCTTACGGACAGCCGTGGAGTAGGAGCTTTATCTTCGAACCATGTAAATAGGTGTGTCGTCTTAGTTGTTAGTTTATGTTATTTGTTATTCCTCTTGCGCACTAACAACGTGTAGGAAGATAAAATCGAAAAGTGTTATTCACCCCCTCTAGCTTAACGGTAAGATCCTAACATAAATTAAAAGTATTATTTCTTGAAAAGGCTTTGTCTAAGGAACGGGTTGTTGATCCAATAAGGCTTAGGCCAAAGAAGGCCTCTGTGCCTCGCCAAGACCTTGAAGCTAATTATTAAAATTTATTNGGACACATAGAATGGGTGAGATGATAAGGACTAATTAATTGATAAATATTTTTAAAATATTTTCAAAAATTGTTACAATATTATCTTAAAAATCTATTTTCAAAATAATGTTTAAACATAATAATATTTTAATGAATTCAATGCTTGATTGGGTGTTTACCTATAAATATGTTTCAAAAATTATATCTTTTTAAAAGTTGTTTGACCTATACTTAGACACAAACCTTCTAGGTCAACACTAAAGTCCCTTAAGATACCAAGGTAGAGTTCCTTGTAGTTAACAAGGGTAGCTAGAAGGTGTCAGGTTCAGAGGGAGTCTTATTTCTTTAATTCTTTTGAAAATCATTGTTTATTTTCAAAAATTTATCACCTTCAAAATAGTTTTTGCTCAAAAATTATTATGTCTTTCAAAATACTTTTCAAAAAATATTTTTTCAAAAAAAGGGGTTATTATGCTTTTCAAAATAATTTTCAAAAAATACTTCTACAAATATTATTATATTCTTTCAATTTTTTTTTTGCTAATTGCTCTTTTGATTTAGATAAACTCAAAAGACATGATAGGAGGTTTTTCTTTATGATCTACAAGAATTCCTAAGATTGTGTCAAGTTTAGGGGGAATCCTAATCAAAAGAAATTAATGTATTTCTATTTCTGATTATTTTAAAATATTTCTTAAAATTTCTGTTGTAATTCTTTTCATTTGAATCAAATCCTAAGACTAAGAGGAAGATTAACTTATAGTCAACAAGCTTCCTAGGACTGTGTCAGACTTAGGGGGAGTTCAAATTAAAAGAACCATTAGAAGTTTCAAAGGTACTATATTTTCAAAAACTTCAAAATACCTCTTAAATTTTTTATTTTCGTTCGAATCAAACCCTAAGACTCAGAGGAAGATCAACTTGTAGTCAATAAGCTTCCTAGGACTGTGTTAGGTTTAGGGGGAGGTTCAAATTAAAGGAATAATTATTCAGAAAAAATATTTTTTAAAAAAATATTTTTATCTTTTGAATATTTTTGAAAATACTTTATCTTGAGTTTGGAAAAATTTCCAAGACACATTAGAAAGTTTTCCTTGTAGTTAACAAAGTTTCCTAGGACTGTGTCAGATTGGGGAGGAATCCAATTCAAATTTTTTTATCTTTTGAATATTTTTGAAAATACTTTATCATGAGTTTGGAAAAATCTCCAAGACACATAAGAAGGTTTTCCTTGTAGTTAACAAGGTTTCCAAGGCCTGTGTCAGATTGGGGAGGAATCCAATTCAAATAATCTGTTATTTTTCAAAAATCAAAATACTTTGAAACTACTTTATCTTGATTGAAAATCTCTATGACACATAGGAAATTTTCTTGTAGTCAACAAGATTCCTAGGACTGTGTCAGATTTAGGGAAATTCAAATCAATAAAGTAATTATCCTTTCAAATTTTTATCAAGTACTTAACATCTCTTAAAATATTTTCTAATAAGGTACTTGAATTTGTTAATAAAAAAAGGATGTTTGAAAATTATATTTTCTTAGAAAAACTTAACTATTTTAAAAAATCGTATTGTTAGTACAAATCATTAACATAAAATCTTTGTTATTATTCTTTATTTTCTTTTTGATGTGTGCCAAGGGGGCGGGGAGAGTACTTAAGTTATATATTTTTTTATTTCTCTCAAGTTTTAAACCTAGAACCCTTAGACCTAACCTAACTTAAGATTATTGTCGAACATCAAAAAGGGGAAGATTGTTGGTGCAAAGTGCATCAGTTATGAATAGTCAACCTCTAGTGTTTCGATGTTTGACAGTATACTAAGGTCTAGTCAAAGTGATCAAGGGTTAAGCCAAACATGACCTGATGTTTAGTAGGGTAAATCCAGGTTTGATCAGTTTGACAAAGAGTTAGCCAAACAGGATCTGATGTTTGGCAGTGATAATATACTAAGGTCTAGTCAAAGTGATCATGGGTTAACCCAAACAGGACCTGATGTTTGGTAGGGTAAACACGAGTTTGATCAGTTTGACAAAGGGTTAAGCCAAACAGGATATGATGTTTAGCAGAGTGAATAGAACCCAGGGTTGGTCAATTTGACCAAGGGATAAGAAAAATAGGATTTGATGTTTGGCAGAGAGAAGTCTAGTCAGGATTAAGATGACTAGCAAAGAAGTCATTATGAAGGTGGAAGAAATCCTGATGAGTGAAGCTGGGTCCTAGTGAGTGGAGATAGGTGGAAGAAGTCCTGGTGACTGAAGCTGGGGAAGAAGTCTTGACCTGGAGGGTTGAGTACGAAACCCTGGTTCGAGGAATTGGGCACGAAGTCTTGACCGAGGGTTGGGCACCGAAGTCTTGGTCTTGGGGATTGAGCACAAAGTCCTGGTCGGGGATCGGGCAACGTAGTCTTTGCCAAGCGAGGACTACGGACAGAAGTAGAGACAGGTCAAGGATCGGACGTCTTGAGATCCGGGAGTCTTGAAGGCCGAGCATGAAGTCTTGGTCCGGGGGACCGAGCAAAAGACTTAACCGAATGGGGATTGCGGATAGAAGTAGAGACGGGTCAAGGTCGGACGTCTCAAGATCCGGGTTCTCGGAGGATGAGGCAAAAGTCCAACGGAGGTCCCGGTTGGCAAAGGGTAACTTCTCCAGGGTAGAGTAGGTGAGGACGCATTCCCTAGGAAAGGGAACAGTAGGCGTCGGTTGGACATAGGATTTCGGTTGAAATCCAAAAGTCAGAACCAATAAACTAAGGCACATGATTGTTTGTATGTTTGTTGTGTGTTTTGTTGTCATGCAAGTACCTGGAGTTGGAGGCAAGATAGGAGAGAAAACACAAAATAAACAAGGCTGGGAAAAGGGGTTCCAAGGCGCCTGAATGAATCAGGTGCCTGGAACCCAGGCGCCTGACTGCTATCTGGCGCCTGGGAAAGGGATGTTTTGTAGGTTCGATGCCGTCGTTAGAGGGGGGTGAATATCGATGTGTAAATCTTGTCAAAAATTCCTCGTTCGGTCATTCTAGTCAATGAGTTAGCACGCAACAGAATAATAGAGAACGAAAACAAACAACACAATAAGACTCGCGGGATTTATTTACTTGGTCCCGACCCCCCTGGGTCAGTACGTCTAAGGCCTATGTACTCGGTGTGAGTCCACTAATGGTCTCCTTTCCGGAATTTCTGGAGGCGGAGAATACCCGTCTTACCAGTTCGGATTGCAAGCGAATAATAAGTAAATCGAAATACAACTTGTAATAAAACGCCAAACCAACAACTCGACCAACTCTGGAGTCCGAAGCATCGCACGCTTCTTCCTGGAGCCTTCTTGGTCACAGAACATCAACTTGAGGCCTTTTGCTTTGCAAAAAATGCTTAGGCGGGTGTGGAAATTGATGTTCTGAGTTGAGGGGTCAACCCCTTTATATAGTATGATCTAGGGCGCCCTAGAGGCCTCTGAGGCACCTCATATGCGGTTAAACCATATCCGCAATTGCAAACTTCGTGCAGGGATAAAACTGGCCATCCCAGGTGTCCTGGACCTTCCCAGGTGCCTGGATGTAGGATCCCCTACCCTTAAGGGCGCCCTGAAGCTTGGGGCGCTTGTATCAATACAGGCGCCTTGGATGCTCCTCCCAGGTTCTGGTTTTCCCTACATTTGATCTTCTGTCTTGCTTCCAACTCTAGGTACCTGCAAGACAATAATAACAAGACAAAACACAGATAATCTTAGCCTTAGTTAGTTGGTTCTGACTTTGGATTTCACCCGAAACCCTAGGTTGAACCGATGCCTAATGTTCCCTTTCCCGGGGAACGCATCCTCACCTACTCCACACTGGAGAAGTAGCGTTTGCCAATCAGAACCTCTGATTGGACATTCGCTTAGCCTCCGAGAACCCGAATCTCAAGATGTGCACCTTGACCCATCTCTACTTCTGTTCGCGATCCCCGCTTGACTAAAGCATTGCCAACCGGGACCTCCGGCTGGACTTTTGCTCGACCTCCGAGAACTCGGATCTCGAGACGTTCGACCGTGACCCGTCTCTACTTCTGTCTAACAACCCTCGCTCGGCAAAGACTTCGTTGCCCGATCCCTGACCAGGACTTAGTGCTTAGTCCGTCGAACCAAGACTTCGTGCCAAGCTTCACTCACAAGGACTTAGTCCAACCTAGCTTCACTCACCAGGATTTAGTGCCCAGCTTCACTCACCAAGACTTAGTCTAACCTAGCTTCAGTTGCTAGGACCCATCTTCACTTACCAGGATTTAGTGCCCATCTTCACTCACCAGGACTTAGTCAAACCTAGCTTCCATTGCTAGGACCCAGCTTCACTCACCAGGATTTCTTCAATCAGAATCACTTCTTTGCTAGTCATCATAATCCTGGCTAGACTTCCTCAAATGTAATTCCAAACCTCAAGTACAGTTTGGTTTAATACCTTGGTCAAACTGACCAACCCTGGGTTCTGGTTCACTCTGCCAAATATCAGATCGTGGTTCAGAGTCTAGATCGGCTCCTACTCCAAGGCCCACGGTCCTTGACCGTTTACGTTGGGCAATTCTATATTTCGCAAAACAGTTATAAGTTTGAAGTTCGAATATAGAATTTAAGTACAACAATTAATTAAAAAAAATCGACGACCGGAGAAGATTCAAAGATCGGAGCCACGGGTTGTCGATGGCGCTTGAGACTTGAGCACAGAGCGTTTGGAGCAGAGCGCATGAACTTTTCCATTGGAAGCAATTGTATCTAGAAGCAAGGGGTGAACCCCTTTATATAAGGTCTTCTTGGGCGCCTGTGTTGAAGGGGGCGCCTGACACGTGGCCCTTTCTGCGTGAATCCTTATCCGCAGAATTGGCCAGCGCTTATCCCTTCAAGTGGGGTGCCTGAGTCGACTGAGGCGCCTGTATCAACACAGGCACCTCCTTTACTGACGTGGAGGCTTTGCTTGGATACTACTGGAAAACCTTCATTTGGGGTGCCTGTATCAACACAGGCGCCTGTATGATCAGGCGTCTGACTCCATTCAGGTGCCTGGGAAGTAGAACACTTCAACCTTTGTTCCTGCAACCAGGGTTAGTTCCAAAACACAAACAATATATAAGTTAAGTCTAGAAATCAGCCAGAGCTATCTTGGTTCTAACTTTGGGCTTCCAAAATGGAACCCTAGGTCGAACCGATGCCTAATGTTCCCTCCTACGGGGAACGCGTCATTGCCTACTCCCTTAGAAGAATTTACCTTTTTGCCAACCGACTCCTCCGGTTGGACTTTTTCCCATCATCCGGATCAGGTCTTCATGCCCAGTCCGCGACCAAGACTTATTGCCCAACCCCCGATCAAGTCTTCGGTGCCCAGCCCTCGGCCAAGACTTATTGCCCAACTCCTCGAATCAGGACTTCGTGCCCAGTCTGCGTCCAGGACTTATTGCCCAACCCTATGTCAAGACTTAGGTGCCCAGCCCTTGGCTAGGACTTATTGCCCAATTCCTTGAATCAGGACTTCGTGCCTAGTTTACCTAGGACTTTTCTTGCGCACTTAAATAAGCTTCATTAGATCATGAGGTAACCTTAACTTATGAACCCTTTGCCATTATCAAAACTTAGGTTTTGATTTATGGCAACCTGGTTCAAAAAGATAAGTTTAAACATGTAAAGCATATATATATATTAACAAAAATAATTTTATTTTCCTCTCTTTTAAGAACACCAATTTTTGAAAAAAAAACAAGTACCAAGCTCCCCCTGAGGCTTTCAATGATATGTAGTTTCTCAAAGACATGCTAAGTTTTTGTTAGAGGAAAACCAAGTTAAAGTCTTTTTGTGATACCAAATTTTGACCAAGTATTTTGCAAAACTTTTGATGTTTTGAAAGTTTAAGGTACCATAAAGATTTGTAAAACATTTGCACACATAAAAGAGTTTGCACTTTAAGATATATTGTGCACTTGAAAATCTTTTTGCACTTAGAAAAATTTTGAAAAATTTGCACTTGGAGAAAATTTTTCACAAAAAAATTGTACTTAGAAAAATTTTGCACATAGAACAATTTTCACTTAGAAAAATTTTCACTTAGAACAATTTTCACTTAGAAAAATTTTCAATTAGAACAATTTTGCAAAAAAATTCACTTAGAATAAAAATTTCACTTAAGAAAAATTATTTTGTATTTTAGAAAAAAATTTCCAAGAAAAAGAAATGAATGTTTTAATGCACTTGAAAATTTAACTTTACTTTTTGTTTAAAAAAATGAAAAAAATTTACCCTTCTTTTACTCTCTCCCCCTTTGCCATATATTAAAAAAATGATTGAACACCAATTGCAAATCAATTTCTAATCAGAGCCAGTTAAACCAAAATTTAAATACGTATTGAACCAATTCTAGTGAACCCAAGCACCAAAAAGGATCAAACCAATTAAACTAAACTTGTTCGGGTCCTGTCTAACCCAGTTAGCTACTTACTGACTGTTATACAATAGCAGCTTTCACTAGGGTTAGTCAAGTTAAGTGATCTGATCAAGTTAGATTTTCTATGCTTCAACACTTAACTTGATTATTGTTCAATTGTATTTATCGCCCTAACTATTCTAGATGCACTAACTTAAAGCATCTTGAGTCAAGACATAGACCTAAGCATCTCAACCCAGTCTAGGTTATCAATCAAAGTGTCCTAATGTGCTTGTGAGATGCTGGCTTCTAGATCTATAGGTGCATGCAATTCAAGGGTTAAAGCCTAGGCTAAATCCATTTGCATAGCAAAACCCTAGTTTTAAAAGGGGGTAAATTTTTCAAAAAATTTAAGTCAGAAAAGAATTTTAAAATTCAAGACTTAATAAGAAAAAATGATTTTTCAAAAGATATTAAATACTAGTTTTTGAAAAATAAAAAAACATTTTTAAGAAAAAAAAATAGTACAGTCCTATTCTACTAAGCACAATCCTAACTACCTTCTTAGTAAGCTAAACTCATTCTTAAGTAAGGGTTTAGTAAAGATGTCGACTAAATTAGATTTTGAATCCACATGCATAAGTACGATTTCGCCCTTTGGTACTTGATCCCTATCAAAATGATGTTTTACTTCAATGTGTTCGGTTTGGGAGTGATGAATTGGGTTTTTCGTAAGATTTATTGAGCTTATGTTGTCAATGAACACTTTGGTTTGAGCATAGTCTAGCTGGAAGTCCTTAAGAGTGTGCATCATCCATAAAAGTTGTGCTACACACTCTCCTAGGGCAACATATTCTGCTTCAGTTGTGGATAAGGCTACGTAGTGTTGCTTTCTACTGCACCAGCTGACTAGACTGTGTCCTAGTAATTGACAACTTCCACTTGTACTCTTCCTATCTAGTTTGCAACCGTCATAGTCTGAATCAGAGTATCCTGATAATTCAAAATTGGAAGTCTTAAGATACCAAATACCTACATTTAGGGTACCTTTAATGTACCTTAGGATTCTTTTTAGTGCTGCTAGGTGAGATTCCTTAGCACAGGTTTGGTACCTAGCGCACATTCCTACAGCGAACAAAATGTCAGGTCTACTAGCAGTTAAGTATAATAAGTTGCCAATCATACTTCTGTATAGTTTTAGGTCAAGTGGTTTACCTTCAGGGTCATTGTCTATTTTGACATTTGTGGACATGGGAGTACTTAAGCTTTTAGAGTTTTCCATTTTGAATTTCTTGATTAATTCTTTTTCATATTTGGATTGATGAACATAGTTACCATCCCTGGTTTGTTTTATTTGGAGACCTAAGAAAAATTTTAGCTCACCTACCAAACTCATTTCAAATTCACTCTCCATAATTTTGACAAATTCTTTTAAAAAGTTAGAATTCATTTCAAATTCATCTACGTATATTTGAGCTATAAATATGACTTTTTCTAAGGTTTTAATAAATAATGTTGAGTCAATTTGGCCTTGGTTAAATTTCTTAGAAATCAAATAGGTTGATAGTCTTTCGTACCAGGCCCTAGGTGCTTGTTTTAGCCCATAAAGGGCTTTCCTATGTTTGAACACATACTTAGGATTGTCTATGTCCTCAAAACCTGGGGGATGCCCTACATATACTTCCTCTTTTATGAACTCATTAAGAAAGGCAGACTTGACATCCATTTGGTATAGTTTAAAACCTCTATGGGCTGCAAAAGCTAGTAACATCCTAATTGATTCAAGTCTGGCTACGGGGGCATAGGTTTCATCATAATCTAACCCTTCGACTTGACTAAACCCTTTAGCTACTAAGCGAGCTTTGTTTCTCACAATCTCCGCTTGGTCATTTAGCTTGTTTCTAAATACCCATTTAGTGTCTATGATTGACTTACCTTCAGGTTTAGGTATTAACTCCCAGACTTGGTTTCTCTCAAATAGGGCTAGTTCTTCTTGCATTGCTATGATCCATCTGGGTTAGGTATGGCTTCTTCTATAGTCTTAGGTTTTATTTTTGAAATTAGAGCAATTTGACTAAGATTTCTATAAGAAGACCCTATTTTGACCCCTAAGGCTGGATCACCCAAGATTTGGGCAGATGGATGATTGAGTCTGGGTTTCTTCGCTCTCCTAGAACTAGGTTCAACCTCCGGTCCAGCTAGTACGTTTGGTTCAGTGAATGGTTCAACTACTTGGGTTGGTTCAGGTTCAGTTGATGCCTCAGTAGTTGGTTCAATTGATAGTTCAGTTAATGGTTCAATTAATGGTTCAATATCTTCTTGATCAAGATTTGAATTGTTTAGGTTTTGATTGTCAATAGGTTTTGTTTCAATTTCTTCATCAAATATTAAGTTGGTGGTTTCTTCAATTTTATGGGGTTGTCTATTGTAAAGCCTATATGCTCTACTTGTTGTTGAATATCCTAAAAAGATTCCTAGAGTTGATTTTGATTGAAACTTACCTAGGTAGTCCTTAGTGTTCAAAATATGGACTTTGCACCCAAAAACCCTTAAGTAATGTAAATTTGGTAATATGTGATAATAAATCTCATAGGGTGTCTTATTGTGTCTTCTATTAATTAAGACCCTATTTTGTATATAACAACCTATATTTACCGCCTCTGTCCAAAATTGATTAGTTAGGTTATATTTGTTGAGCATGGCCCTAACGGCTTCTTGAAGGGTTCTATTCTTTCTTTCAACTATTTCATTTTGTTGGGGAGTTCTAGGACATGAAAACTCATGGACGTACCCATTAATTTTACAAAATTCCTCAAATCTCTGATTTTCAAACTCTCCCCCATGGTCACTCCTAGGTCATTTAATTTTTGTGTCATTTTGATTTTCTATCATTTTGCACAAGTTATTAAATGAGTTAAATGTTTTATCTTTAGTTTTTAAGAACCTAACCCAGGTAAACCTAGAGTAATGGTCAATGATTATTAAGCAGTACCGATTCCCGCTTAATGACTTGGCTCCATGTGAATCAAATAGGTCTAGGTGCAGGGGCTCAAGTGTGGTTTGGGTTAGGTCTGACTGGGTTGGTTTGTGTGTTGACTTGGTTTGTTTACCTTGTTGACATGAATTACAGATGATATTTTCAAAGTTTTTAATTTTAGGTACACCTTTAACCAATCCAAGTTGAGTTATTTTTGAAATTAATTTGGTATGGGTGTGACCTAGTCTTCTATGCCAAAGATTGGTTTCTTCTAATTGAGTTTGAAAACATTTAGGTATTATGGGTAAATTGATTGTATAAACATTGTTTTTCCTACTACCCTTAAGTATTACATTTGAGCCTTGTAGAATCCTAATCAGGCAGTCAGAATTGCTAAAGATAACAACATAACCAGTATCACACAGTTGGCTAATTCTAAGTAAATTAAACTTAAAGTTTTCAACCAATAATATCTTTTTAATAATAAAATCAGAGTTAAGTTCAATGTTACCTGACCTAATTACTTTAAGTGTGGCATTGTTGCCAAATGCCACTAAGCCTAGGTTTTTGAATTTGATTTTGATGAACTTCAATTTATCCCCAGTCATGTGTCTGGAGCATCCACTATCCAACATCCACTGGTCCAAATCTTTATGTTCCTACACATAAAGTATGTTTGATTTGGATCCATTTATGTAGAGGTAAGGATAGATTGAATTGAATTTTACTACCTAATCTGTCTCACCCACATCTAACATTATCAAGCATGTTGACCTTATGGGTTTGTGTGAGACAGGTTTTCAGTATGAGTTAAATTAACTCTGAAATTGGATTTGAAAATTATTAGATGAACATGTTAAGTGTAGAATTAATTTTGCAAATGTAAAATTAATTTTGAAAGTATAGGAAATTATTTTTTAAAAAATGTTATAAAGTTAATTTTGGAAAATATAGATTTATTTTGAAAAATATTGAATTATTTAATTTTAGAAATGTAGATTTAATTTTGAAAAATGTTGAATTATTTAATTTTGGAAAATGTAGATTTAATTTTGAAAAATGTTGAATTAGTTAATTTTGGAAAATATAGATTTAATTTTGAAAAATGTTGAATTATTTTTGAAAAATGTTGGTTGGTTGGGTTGAACTACATTATTAGGTCCTAGACATCTCACCCAATTCTAAGACAAAACAGGTTTCCTTATCTATTTTGTGAGATGTATTAATTTTTATCTTTGAATTAATGTTAAATCTATGATTTAATTAAAACTTGTGTTAGATTGAAATTTATCAAATAGTAATTTAAAAGTGAGTTTCGATAATCGACTTCCAGGTCTTGGCGAGGCACAGAGACCCTCTTTGGCCGTAGCCTTATTGGAGCAACAACTCTTTCCTTGACAAAGCCTTTTACTGAAAGTTCTTTTTCAAATTACTTCTTGAGAAATTTTGGTCTAACTAGCTTAGGATTTGGTTCGGTAGCTTCGGCTAGTTCCACCGCATTAAACAAACCAAGTAGGGTATGCCTTACCCTACTTGACTTTTTAGAAGGGCTTCCCTAACGTACTATCATCTCACCTCCACCTAATACTATGTTGTTCAAGTTTCAAGTAAGTTTTTTGTCCTTAACTAACCATTCCTAAGTCTAAGCATAATTAAAATTGCAAAAAATGAAATAAACAAGCAACAAGCAATTATTCAAGCAAAAAATCATCTAAGTATAAAAATGATTTTTATATTAGCTCCCCCTGGACTGAAGCCTCGATAAGGGTTAGGCAAGATGTGAATCTTATCCTTGGGGATCCAATATTGATTTGGTCCAGCTTGTTTATTCAAACTTAGCTTTGGTGCCCATTCTTGGAGTCGGGTTCTAGGTTGGTTCAATACGGAATAGTAAGACCGTTGTCGCGAGTTGGTTCGATAGCCTAGTCTAGATTGATTTAGAACTGACTTCTATTTTCCAAGAATCATATCAAGATTCTTGGAACCCGAAGTGAATCATTCTAATGCGACTATGAGTTCTTTGACTTGAGTTTTCAAGGAGGAATTATCTTCCTCAAGATTTTAAACATGAGTTGAGTTTCTTTCTTGATCTGACTCGGTCGAGGAACTCAAGTTGACTTCCTCTTTCAGGAGATTGACTTCCTATCGGAGGGTTTTAACCCAGATGTCGGCTTTCACCATCTTAGGTGACAAATATGAAATGAGATCGTAAAGATTGGATTCAGGATAACCTCTTACTGTAATCCGTCCGTCCTCCGAGATCGAGAGCATTCCGGTGTCGATGTCTTCATCCGGTTCTGATTCCGTTCTGGAGTCGATGTCGTCCGAGGCAGTCAACGTGAGGAGGTTTGAGTGCGGAGCTTCTTCTTCTTCTTCCAAGGATGATTCGTCCTAGGTGGCTTGAAGTGTCTTCTTCTTCCGAGCTTTCTTATTCTCCTTCAGGTTGGAGCACTCTGATCTGAAATGTCCCTTCTTGTTGCACTCATAGCATGTTACGTTACCTTTGTTCGTCTGGCTTGTTGAGGGTTCAGCTGGATCTTCCTTCTTCTGATTAGTCTTCTTTTTGTTCGTTTGACTCTTGAGCTCCTTGTAGTAGTCACGAGCCAATCAGACCAGTTTTGGATGATCTTGTTGAGGCAATCGACCCAAGGATGATCAAGAAGATCATGGTTTTGATGTGTGTGTACCAATATGTTTAAGGTTAGGGTGTTATCTTGTTATTTGATATGTGTGATTGAGTTTGCAGGACTTGGAGAATCACACATAGAGGATATATCCGAGGGACGAGAGCCGAGGGAGGAGGACTCTAAGGGCAAGCCGGGAAGTGGACTTCATGGGCACACGTGAAGGGTGGCATGGAGGCAAGCCAAGGGAAGGCTTGTGTGCTCATCCGAGGGACGATAGCCGAAGGAAGAAGACTTCAAGGGGCAAGCCAAGGGAGTATACCTGAAGGCACACGTGAAGGAGAGTGTTCGGAGTGAGAGTGAGTGAGTGTAGAGGCTGGGCAGTCGACTGGTAGAAAGACAGTCGACTGCCAAAACTCACAGAATGTTTCTCACTCTAGACCAGTTGACTGCTCCGGGAGTAGTTGATTTGTAACCCCGAAAACTAGCCGTTGGCTAGCATTTAAGGCTAGACCAGTCGACTGCCAAAGGGGCAGTCGACTGGTGTCGGGTTGGACAACTCGAGGAGTTGTTCTTTACTCTTATATAAAGGGGACTTTTTGGCACGAGGAAGGTATGGTTTTTTACTGTACCAAAGTGCTGCTAGTGCCCCAATTGATCATCTCTTCCTCTAGCTTTTATTTCGATCTTGTAAAAAGGAAGAAGACAACTTTGTAAAGGTTTTCTCCACCTTGAAGGAGGCTTTTCATAGTGGAGGTGGTGTAATCGTACAGATCCTTGGATTAGTCACCTTTCGAGGTGGATACCAAGTAAAACTTCTTGTTAGCATTGAATCTCTTATTTTCATTATATTTTTGTATTGTGCTAACCCTCTTGTAGAGAGAATTCGACGAAAAGTGCTATTCACCCCCCTCTAGCAACGCAAACGATCTTACAAGTGGTATCAGAGTTGGTTCGCTTCGGGAGAACTCACCGTCGACCAGAGTACAAAGAAATGGCGTTTCAAGAGGGCTATAGCACCGCAAGGCCTCCATTCTTCGATGGAAACGACTTCGCCTTTTAGAAAGGTAGGATGGAATACTATTTGATGAATAACATTGAGAATTGGATGAGTGTTGTAGATGGTTTCGACGCACCCGTCAACGAAAGAGGAGAGCCACTACCAATGAGAACTTGGCCAAAGGAAGTCATGAAGAAGGCGCAAGCAAATGTCAAGGCCACCACCACACTTCAATGCGGATTGTCCAAGGAACAACTCAACAAGGTGGGGTCATTCAAGAGCGCAAAGGAATTATGGGAAAAACTAGTCGAGCTTAACGAAGGGTCAAACGAGTCAAGGAGGGCATAGAAGGACCTCTTAGTGGCTCAATTGCAATCACTCTCCATGAAGACCAACGAGATGGTTAGCCAATTACATGGAAGAGTAAAGGAAATCATCAACGAACTACATGTAATTGGTGAGAAGGTGGAAACCCGAGATCTCGTGAGGTATGTTTTACAATCTTTCCCTAGGACTACATTGTGGGCATCAATGTTGATGCCTACAAAGTATCAAGGGATCTTTCAATGGTAAAGTTAGATGATTTGTTTTGTGAATTTGAATTACATGAGCAAGCTAACATCTCTTCCAAAGAAAAAGGTGTAGCATTCATTGTAGAAAAGGAGAAGAAAAAGAAGAAGGAGAAGAAGAAGGTGATCTACTCCTCATCATCCGAATCGGAGGAGTCTAGTGCTTCTATAGATAGTGACCAAGAGGCTTACATTGTAAGGAAAATGAGAAGAGCATTTAAAAATTTCTCTAACAAGTCTTATGGTACAAAAAGGGTCAAGAAGCAAGAGCAAGAGCAAAGACCTCATTTGCTACAATTGCCACCAAGAGGACCACATGAAGAATGTGTGTCCACAACTCAAGAAAAGAGATGACAAGAAGGAAGAAAAGAAGAAGAGTGAGAATAGGAGATCAAAAGAAAAAGAAAAAAGTGCCACATGCCTAAAAGCAACTTGGGATGATCCATCGTCTTCGGAGGAGGAGGAAGATCACATGTCACACTTCACACTAATGGGAGTGGACAACTTGGAGTCATCCGATGATGAGAGAAGCTCAAGTAGTGAAGATGAAAGTGAAGCCTCATCATCATCCGAATCCGAGGCTTCGGTAAGTGAGGTATATAGTCTACCCTCTTCTACTCTTGTCAATATTATTTCTAGTACAAATATAGATTTGGCTAAAGCTAGGAGGAAAATTAAGGACTTAAAGGATGAAGTTGCCATGCTTAAAGTAGAATCCATGAAACTTAAGGATAATTTGCATGATGTTTCTACTATGTCAAATGATGCATGTCTTGAAAATGAAAATAAGGAACTAAGGGAAAAGGTAGAAGACCTAACCAAGGCACTTAGAAAGTTTCAAGTTGGCTCTAACAACCTTGATATGATAATAAATAGTCAAAGAGCCGTTTACAACAAAGCCAGGTTGGGTTATAGGCCAAAAATCAAGGAGGTAGCCTTTGTTTCACTCATGGGTAGAAAGGGTGCCTCTAGGAGACTAAGTGTTGGGACCGGGTGCATGTCGACAAGGATACGAGTTCGTAAATTTCAAAATTTTTACGTGCAGTGGAAGAGTTTGCATAAAATAATTTCCTAAATTATTTTAACTTCGTATCTAGCATGCAACCTTACATTGTGTTGACATAATCATAAAATAAAACTTTGCGGAAAAGTAAACAAATTTACCAAGTACCTCTCGTAACTCGAAGTAAGGGACGAGATCCAACCGTAGCGTCCCTTGGAAGCTCCGCCTCTATTCGCGTCCACGCCGAGTTTTCTTCGGGATGACTTCGCAAAGTCACGAGTTTTGTGCCGACGAGAACTACTAGATTCTCGGAAGGCACAACTAGATGAACAAGAGAGGAAAGATAGGAAACTAACCAACGAAGTAACGGAATCGAATTCCGAGAAGAGAGGAGTCGCTATCCGCTTCTTCTTCTTCGTGTTCGGGTTCTCCTTCTTCATCTTGAAGCTCACGACCTCCACCACCTTGGAAGAAGGTTTGCGCCGGCCCTAAGCCACCAAGTGGGCGCCGGCCCTAGGACTCCAAGAATGGGTGGGCGCCGGCCCTAAGGGAAGAGAGGGAGAAGATAATTACAATTACTCAATTGGAATAAGGGCTAGCCTTTGGTTCCTTTATATAGTAGCAACTCCTTTGCTAAGTCTCCCTCTAAACCGAATTAACGGATTTAACGGAATTAGTTATAAGAAATTTTTCTTATAAATTTTCTTATTAATTATTCCGTTTAAACCGAGTCTTTATTATAAACTAATTTATAATAAAACTAATTCTTCTTCTCTTTAAATTATGGAATAAATTTTTATAAGAAATTTATAAACTTCTTTTATTATGGAAAAATCAATTCATAATTGATTTTATAAAATTAAAATAAACCAATTCATGGATTATTTTAATCTTCCATAAAAGAATAAATTTCTATAAATTTTATTTATATAAATTTCTTTATACAAATTTATTTATCCATAATTTATAAAATAAATAGCACTAGATTTATTTTATTAATTAAACCAAAATTAATTGGTTTTCTCCTCTTATTTGGCCGGCCACCAAAGGGGGTTTTGACACCCTCTTTGGCCGGCCAAACCAACCCGAATCGCCGCGAATTAAACTCATTTAATTCGCCCAAAAAGCCTTCAAAAGACTTAGCCATTTTTAGCTTCCATTGCGCCTCTGACTAACTCAGATTCGACTTATTTCTCTTGATCAGAAAATCTAATTTTCAACTCGTTTTAAATCCCTCGGATTACTCGTAGTGCGTGTGACCAAATAGGCTTTCGATTTATGTTGGCCGTCTATAATTTAACTAATTATAGAACGATCATGAGTGGCACCTAGTAGTACATCATGATCCCCAATTAATCGAAAGATCAACGGTTTGACCTCAGAAGAAATTATTCTGAAACCCTTCAGCAGCTCAAATGAATCGTGCCCCATTCCCTTCACCACCTTATACCCACTTGGTTCAGGACACGGTCAATGGTGTCAGTCCCCACTAGGCTGACTACGTCACACCTAGCCCAAGTAGTGTCTTTCTCGTCCTTTGGATTTCTAATTACTCTCATGTATTTAAGAGACTCGCACTCTTAACATGATATGCTCTGGCCAGAGGCTTTGAGTAACAATCCGACGTAGGCCTGGGTATACATCTCCTCGCAAGGAGTGGTGAATCCTTTGTAGGCTGTTCAAACATCTTCGAGCACTTCGGCTTATACCCGATCATCCTGGGTCCACACCTCCTTGGAGATGCTTGCTTAAGATGTCAAAGTATAAGTCTCCATGACCAAGATGACTTGAACACCGCAAGTCAAAGGAACATCGCACTTAAGCCACAGTAAGATATTCATTGACATATCTATATGTAGATTCCCATATGAAGTCTTACAGCTAGTCACTCCAATGAACTAGTTCCCTTAACTAGCATCCATGATTATCTCCGGACATCCCAATGTCACCAGCCAGTGAGAATCAGCTGATTAGAGAATAACCCATGCTAGTCTCAACAGAATTGATAATGTCCGTATTTATCAATTCATCGACTAGGGATATTTCCAACACTTCACATTTGCACATTTAGAGATAATCACTAGTTGCGATCCCATCACAAATTCTCTTATGCTGTGAATTGTATGGCGGACATTCAGTAGATGAGTTTAAGATCCCAATCAAATATACAAACATGTATACTCAAATAGTGAATTATCATTTATTGAAATAAATGTTTACAATCATAAGGCGATTGTCTTAGGACACTTCTCTCATATCACTAACACTAAGTGTTAAGGGAAATACAAAGAAGGCTTGGGTACCAAAGAAGTATTTAAATGATGCTTGTGGAACTAAAATTTGGGTTCCAAAAGCTTGTGTTTTCCATGTTGTATAGGTAAAAGTCAAGGATGCCTCAAAAATGTGGATTGTAGATAGTGGGTGCTCAAGACATATGACCAGAGATGTGAGCAAGTTCACCACTATTAGATACCTAAGAGAATGGACTGTATCCTTTGGAAATAGTGGGAAACTCAAAATAATTGGTAGGGGCACCATTGAGGAATCTCCTACAATCTCTATCCATAAAGTTCTTTTGATTAAAGATATGAAATTTAATCTACTTAGTGTAAGTCAACTTTGTGATGCGGGATATAGGGTTGAGTTTCATGCTAGAAAGTGTCTAATTAAACAAAATGGGTCCGAAAATGTCATCCTAGAAGGGTATAGAGAGGCTAATATTTACTATCTTAATCTTGCTTATGTTTCTAACAATTTGCCTAAGTGTCTCATATCTAAAAAAGAAGAAAGATAGTTGTGGCACCAGAGACTTGGGCACATCAACATGAGAAATATTGCAAGAGTGGCAAAGGAGGAGTTGGTGAAGGATCTTTCCAAAATTAAATTAGATGAGTTATTTTCTGAACTTGAATTACATGAGCAGACTAACTGCACCTTAGCCGAGAAAGACATTGCTTTTGTTGCAGGCAAAACAGGAAAGGTGGTCAAGAAGAAGCCTCAACTTGCACCCGAGTCTGACTTGGACTCAGACTCAGACTCAGAAGACAGCGAAGGGGATCGACCCAAGCTTGTTCGGCTAGCCCGGGACTACTACAAAGAATTGAAGAATCAGACCAACAGAAGAAAAGCCAGCCGAAAGAAGGAGGATCTGGCTGAACCATCTAAGAACAAATCAAGTGTGACCTTCTTCGAATGCAACAAGAAGGGACACTTCAAATCGGAGTGCCCTAATCTGAAAGAAGCCAAGAAGACAAGAAGGAAGAAGGTCCTTCAAGCAATGTGGGACGAGTCTTCATCTGAAGAAGAAGAAGAGGCCACACAATCGAACCTGCTCGCCCTGACTGCTTCGGAAGAAATCGACACTGGATCAGAATCGGAACCGGATGACGGAAAGCTCACCATTTCGGAAGACGGAAAAATAACTGTAAGTGGTTATTCAAAAGCTGAATTAGCTGAATTAATTGCATACCTATCTAGTAACTTGGCGAAAGTCAAAATTCGAGTCGAGTCTCTCCGACAGGAAGTAAAACTCCTGAAAGAGGGTGCTGACTCTAGATCCTTAACTGAGAAAGTTCAAGAAGGAACATCTACTCAAGTTGAAAAACTTGAGAAAGAAAACTCCTCCTTGAAAACTCAAGTCAAGGACCTTAGAGCAGCTTTGGAACGATTCACTTCGGGTTCCAAGGGTCTTGATATGATCCTTGGAAAATAGAAGTCCGTTCTAAATCGATCCGGGTTAGGGTATCGAACCAAGGCTAGACAAAGTTCATATTATGCTGTACTGAATCAATCTAGACCCAAAGTTCAGGCATGAGTACCCAAACTTTGCCTGAACAACCAAGCTGGACCAAACCAGTATTGGATCCCCAAGGACAAGATTCAAATCTTGCCTAATCATTACCGTGGCTTTAGTCCAGGGTGAGCCAACTTAAAATCCATTTTTATAGTTAAATAAACTCTTTTTCTTATTGTAAAATTGCATGATTGCTTGTTTATTTATTTTCTGCAATTTACCATGCTTAGACCTAGGACTGGTTAGATTAAGGACTAAACCGATTAACTAAAATTTGAATAATTTAGTATTGGGTGGAGGTGAGATGATAGTACATTAGGGAAGCCATTTTGGTAGAACTAGCCGAAGCTACCGATCCAAGACCCAAACTAGTTAGACCAAAATCTTTCAAGGAGTAACTTGAAAATGGATTTTCAATAAAAGGCTTTGTCAAGGAAAGGGTTGATGATCCAATAAGGCTATGACCAAAGAAGGCCAAGTGCCTCGCCAAGACCTAGAAGCCGATTATTGAAAACCAAATTCTCTTTACTATTGCCAGATTTGAATCACACAGATTTCAATTAATCTTAGATTCAACCATTGTTTTCAAAAATAATTTTTAAAACATAATTAATTGGTTTTTCAAAATTAAGTTAATCATTCAAAACTAATCATAGCTTTTCAAAATGAAATCTTTACTTCTATTAAAAACTGTCTCACAAAAACCCATAAGTTAACGTGATTGATAACTATATATCGGGTGAGATAGTTAGGACTTAAGCTAATTCAAAATCTGATTTCTGTAATGTTGTCAAATAAAAACATTGATTTTAGAGTTGAATTGAATTGATTGTTGGTTGGTCATTAGAGTCAAACCAGGTCAAACCAGTCAAACCTGATCAAACAGTCAAACTAGTCAATAGTCAAACAATGGCCAGCTCAGGCGCCCGTGACCCCTCGGGCGCCCCCCTCACCTTCTCTTCGACCAAGACAGCAAAAGTTGTCAATACCTAGCTATACTAGGCGCCCGAGACCTATCGGGCGCCTAGACCTTTATGTCAATTCGAGGCAGCAAAAGCTGCCATGCATGGCAGCTGAGTCCAGGCGCCCGGGTCCTCACAGGAGCCCCCAAGGACAGTGTCAAGACCGAAAAAGCTGCATTTGGCAGTTTACGCCTGACACCAGGCGCCCGATTCCTCCCGGGAGCCCGACCAACCCCTATATAAAGCCACCGAAACCCCCTTCATTTGCCACCCCAAAACAAACTCTCTTCTCTAACTCTTCTCCTCCCAAGGTGCCCGAACGACCCTCTCATGCCCTCGAACGTTCCACTTCAACCATGCCTCCCCAGATGGCTACCCGGTATCAATTTTTCATGCTTTTATAATTAATTCTTTTTAGTTATTTCGCTAAACGCATGTTCCTTGTTTTGACTTTTAGAAAATGCCGTACTATTCAACTCATCCCAGGGGTCTTCTTAGGATATTCAACAACAAGCAGGGCCTATAGGGTTTACAATAAACAAACTAACAAAATTGAAGAAATAACAAATCTAATATTTGATGAGGAAATTAATTCAAAATCCAATACCCCAGATTCAAATCCATCAAATACTCATCATGAAGATAATGAACAAACTATTGAACCACTAAGTAAACCCCTAAATGAACTGACAATTAAACCAACTACTGAGTCAATTGAACCAATAATTGAACCAACCCAAGTAATTGAACCAAATACTGAACTGAACTGTCCAGCTAGACCTAAGGCTGAACCAAGTTCTAGAAGAACTAAGAAACCCAAACTCAGTCACCCAACTGATCAAATTGTGGGTGATCCAACCTTAGGAGTCAGACTAGGTCTTCCTATAGAAATCTTAGTCAGATTGCACTGATTCCAAAAATTGAACCTAAGACTATAGAGGAAGCCTTACCTGATCCTGATTGGATCATAGCAATGCAAGAGGAGTTAGCCCAATTTGAAAGGAACCAAGTCTGGGAACTAGTACCTAAGCCTGAGGGCAAAACCATTATTAACACTAAGTGGGTGTTTAGGAACAAGCTAAATGACCAAGGGGAAATAGTTAGAAATAAAGCCCGCTTAGTAGCTAAAGGGTACAGTCAAATCGAAGGGTTAGACTATGATGAAACCTATGCCCCAGTAGCCAGACTTGAGCCTATAAGAATGTTGCTAGCCTTTGCATCCCACAAAGGTTTTAAACTCTACCAAATGGATGTAAAGTTAGCTTTTCTAAATGGATTTATTAGAGAAGAAGTCTATGTAGGACAACCCCCCAGTTTTGAGGACTTAGAAAATCCTGACCATGTTTACAAACTCAATAAGGCACTGTATGGACTAAAACAAGCACCTAGGGCATGGTATTAACGTCTATCAACCTACCTCATTTCTAAGGAATTCAAACAAGGACAAATTGACTCAACTCTGTTTATTAAGACCGTAGAAAAAGAAATCTTTATTGCCCAAATCTACATTGACGATATTATTTTTGGATCCACCAACTCAAATTTCTTAAAAGAATTTGTAAAAATAATGGAAAACGAATTCGAAATGAGCTTAGTTGGTGAGCTCAACTTCTTTTTAGGTCTACAAATTAAGCAAACTAGGGATGGAAATTATGTCCATCAATCCAAATATGCTAAGCAGTTGATAAAGAAATTTAAAATGGATAACTCCAAAAGCATAAGTACCCCCATAGCCACAAATGTAAAAATAGATAGTGACCCTGACGGTAAACCCGTAGACCTTAAATTATATAGAAATATGATTGGTAGTCTACTTTACCTTATAGCCAGCAGACCTGATATCCTTTTTGCTGTAGGAATGTGCACTAGATACCAAACCTATGCTAAGGAAACGCACTTAGCAGCCCTAAAAAGAATACTTAGATACATCAAGGGCACCCTAAATGTAGGGATTTGGTATCCTAGGACCTTAACTTTTGACTTGTCAGGATACTCGGATTCTGACTATGATGCTTACAAATTAGATAGAAAGAGCACAAGTGGAAGCTGCCAACTGTTAGGAAACAGTCTAGTGAGTTGATGCAGCAGAAAGCAACACTGTGTAGCTCTATCCACAACTGAAGCTGAGTATGTTGCTTTAGGAGAGTGTGTAGCACAACTCTTATGGATGATGCACACTCTTAAAGACTTCCAGCTTGACTACACCCAAATCCAAGTCTACATTGATAATATAAGTTCAATTAATCTAACTAAGAACCTAATCCAACACTCTAGAACCAAACACATAGAAGTTAAACACCACTTTGTAAGAGATCATGTAGCCAGGGGTGAGATAGTCCTTAAGCATGTAGATTCAAAATCTAACTTAGCTGACATATTCACCAAACCTCTACCTGAGTCTGAGTTCAGCTTACTAAGAAGGCAGTTAGGGTTAAGCTTGGTAGAATAGGACTGCTCTAATTACATCTTTTTAAAACTGTTTTATTTTTTGCAAAATCAGTTCTTACTTAACTTGGAAACCAATTTTATTTAAAATGATTTTTCCGACTTAGTTTTTTAAAATAAAATTACCCCTTCAAAACTAGGGCTTTTTCGCAAAATGGACTTAGCCTAGGCCCTAACCCTATAATTGCATGCACCTATAGATCTAGAAGCCAGCATCTCACAAGCACCTTAGGGTACTTTTGAGTGATAACCTAGAATGGGTTGAGATGCTTAGGTCTTTGCCTTGATTCAAGATGCTTTAAGTCAGTGCATCTGCAGTAATTGGGACACTAAATATCAATTAAACAGTAATCAGGTTAAGTCTCAAGCTTAGAAAAATCTAACTTGATCAGGTCACTTAACTTGACTAACCCTAGCGAAAGCAACTGTTTATAACAGTTAGTAAGTAGCTAATTGGGTTAGACAGGACCCAAAAGCAAAAATTCAAATTAAGTTGGTCCAGTTTAAAGTTAGAATTGATTCAGTACAACATCCTACTTTGATTACTCATGTTTTTTGCTATATTTTTTGATATATGGCAAAGGGGGAGAGATTGGAAAGGAGAGAAAAGAAGGTTTCAAAATTTAGTTTTTTTTCAAAATGAAATCTTTTTTCCAAAAAAATCTTTTATCGTTTCTTCAAAAAGCAAAGTTCTTTAAGTACTTAAGTTCCTTTTGAAAGTTAATTTTCTAAGTACTTATTCTGGAAATTTTTTCTAAGTTATAAATTCAAAAGTGTGCTTGAAAAATATTTCTAAGTATTTAAACTGCTTGAAAAATATTTCTAAGTGTTAAAACTTCAGAATAAGTTTATAAAATTTTCTAAAGTGCAAAAACTAAGTATTTTAGAAATTATCTTCAAAATTACTTGCTTTCAAAAATTATTCTAAGCACTTACTATAAATGGCTGGTTGAAAATTTTTCTAAGTGCAAAGTTCAAAATTCTCCTGAAAATTTTCCAAGTGCCCAACTCAAAATATTTTTTGGAAAATATTTTCAAACTTAAAAACCTTTTCTTGAAAATTTTCTAAGTATTGAAAACCTGAAAAACTTTTCACTTTTAGACTTAGAAACTTTTTCAAAAACCCCACAAACTTTTGAAAAACTCAGGGGGAGATTTCTTCCAGGGGAAGGAAATTAAATTTTGGTACATTACCTACTTATCTGTATGATTAACTTAACTTTTTGAACCGGGTTGTCATAAATCAAAAAGGGGGAGATTGTTGGTGCATGCTGCACCTAAGTCAAACCTGGGTTTTGATAATGGCAAAGGGTTCAAGAGTTAAGATGTTATTGTTGTCTAATGTGTTTACTAAGTGTGCAGGAAGAAGTCCTAGATACACTAGGCAAGAAGTCCTGTCAAAGGGCTGGGCAAAGAAGACCTGGTCAAGGGGCTGGGCACCGAAGACCTGCTCGGAAGGTGGCCACGAAGTCCTGGTCAAGGACTGGGCACGAAGTCTTGGCAAGGGGCTGGGCACCGAAGACCTGCTTGGAAGGTGGGCACGAAGTCCTGGTCGAGGACTGGGCACGAAGACCAGGTCAGGTGGATCGGGCAAAAGTCCAACCGGAGGAGCCGGTTGGCAAAAGGTAAACTCTCCTGAGAGGAGTAGGTGAGGACGCGTTCCCCGTCGAGGGAACAGTAGGCATCGGTTCGACCTAGGGTTCCATTTGAGAGACCCGAAGTCAGAACCAAGACAGCTACGGCTGTAAATATTGACTAATATTCTTGCTTTGGTTGTTTTGGAACTAACCTTGGATGCAGGGACCGAAGGAGTGTGTTTTTGTAGCTCAGAACACCCCAAAGGAGAGGGGCAGGCAGCTGGGCTAGGCGCCCGGGAGGTCCCGGGCGCCCAAGGTCAAAGCCAAATAAGCAAAGAAGCAAGAATCGTTTCGAAACCATACTGGGCTAGGCACCCAGGAGGTCCCGGGCGCCCAAGGTCAAAGCTAAAGAGGTAATCGAAGCAAAATCAGCCACGAAGCCAGCGGACCAAGTCAAGCTAGGCGCCCAGTGTAACGCCCCAAAATTTCCCATATAGAAGGTTATGAAATATCATGAAATTCATGAAATATTATTATGGAAGATCATGAAATATTATCATGAAATATTATGGATTCATGAATATGAAATGTTATGGAATTCATGAAATATTATCATGAAATATTATGGATTCATGAATATGAAATATTAAAAATATTATGAAATAATATTTATAGAATATTATGAAATATTATGAATTCATGAAATATTATTAATATTATGAAATTTCATGATGGGCTCGGCTTAATGGGCTTTGATATGGATTAGTGCAAATTGAGATAAAAAGAAGAGGTAGAAAGGAGGAAGCAAGGATTGAACCTTGAACCTCCTAGTTGCACTCACCATGTCATAACCAATGAACCAAGCAATATTTCATGTAGAAGGAATAAGGAACATGCTTGTTAAAAGCTAGGGAAGTGAAGAGACATGTCTCTTCATGAGAAAAGTATAAATAAGGGAATGAGAAGTTAGAGTAACTTCCTCTTCTTCTTCTTCTTCCTCTCATCACCGAAATCCACTCCTTCTCCCTTTGCATTTTCGAAAAACACAACCCTAGGGTTCTAACCCTAGGGAGTGTAGGAAGGAAGAGGACCCATTGAAGGTTCTTGCCCTCTAGTAGGGCCAAGGTTTCTAGAGAAGGCTAACAAGGAAACTTTCATCTTCTCCTTCTTCAAGGGTACCCTAAGATTTTAGAGAAGAAGAAATTTAAGCGAAAGGATGTAAGTATTCTCTCGCCTGCAGTGTAATTGTTGTTACATGATTCCTTTGGTTTGCTTGTTTGAAACACTAGGGTTTGCACCCCTACACCATTCGGCCACCTCCAAGGGAGAGGCCTTGGTTACTCCCTAATGCATGAGGAGACCCTTGGGAATTAGGATATATATATATATAGATATTTCCCTCCATGTTGGGATGACAAAATTAGGGTTTTTCCCCCTTGTGCAAGTTTCGGCCATGAACATGGAAATTAGGGCTTAAGGTTGTATGATTAACCATGATGTATTCTATGCTTAGTATATTGCATGATAGTGTATACAAGGTGTTTGTATAAAGGTTGGTTCAAAGATCCAACTTTTCCCTTATCCTACATCATTCGGCCAAGCATGGAAAATTAGGATTTGTGAAGGTTAAACTACCCTACGAGACATGATTAGGTTTAGTATGATGATATATAAGATGATATGTGATGTAAATATGGTTTATTCATGCTTTTAACATGCTTGGAAACTAAGGTATGTATGCTGGAATTTTCTGTAAAGAATGATAAGTAGGACTTAAGAAGGGGTAACAACCCCAACATGCCTTCTAAGGTCTCCTCTATGATGCCTACCTTAATGTATGATGTTAATGTAATGTTTTCCATGGTTTATCATGCTCTAAACTTAGAGTTTATATGCTGGAATTTTCTGATTAAATAAGAATTTGGGCTAAGGGGGAAGCTACAACCCAATTAGGCATGCCTAGGATGCCCATAATATGCTGTGAGTAGTATAGGTGATAACATGTCTTCTCCCATGTTTTTTCATGCTCTAAGAATCATGATGTAAATGTCTATGTTTAAGCTTTTTAAGCACCCTTATATTATGCATGGCTTATGTATGATGAAATGCCTAAGAGATGCTTCCCTGTAAGTCGGGACTAAGAGCACTCTTCATGATAAGATAAGAGGCATGTCATGCTCATGATATGACAATGATGTGATAGGTTATGATGATATGCTTATGATATGATAAGAATGTGCTATGCAACTCCTAGGTCGACGGACTATGAACGGACCTAGTAAGAAACAAGAATGTGCTATGCTTATGATATGATAAAATCCATGTATGCTATTTTACTTTATGAATGGGCTTGTACCACACCGAAGTATGGGTCCAAGGGATGGGCACCTTAAGAACGCCCCGGTTCTGGACTACCGACTATGCTGTCCACGGTTCTGGCACTAACGTAGCTGTGCAACAGGGATGGGCACCTTAAGAACGCCTCGGTTCTGGGACTACCGTAGCTGTCCTTACCCTAGTAGGTCGGGGCTCGCTACCTCGTATCTACTTAGGGATGCGCGCTTATAATGTATGTATGTGGTACAAGCCGGGGACCCCCAATAATGATATGATGATGTTTAAGTATTTAAAAGTATGATTTTAAAAAGTTAAGCATCCTTATGTATATGCATTCCATACTTTATACTGTTTGCTTAGAAACTTTAATGCTTAGTATGCTATGATGAACTCATGCTTATGATTTATTATGTGTACATGTTGTATGCTTTCGTATGGATTTTGCGAGTAGGACCGGATCCTTACTAAGCATTTGTGCTTACTAGTTTATGTGTTGTCTTATGCTGCAGATAAGGGTAAGGAACACTTGAACTAAAGGAAGAGGCAGGAGGCTGAAGATGTGTGGGGTGGTGGCTCGGGAAAGAATGATTTTATATCTACTTATCATGTTTATATTTATGTTTATGTTTCCCTGACAATAAGTGTTAGTGATTAAGATTGACATGGCATGATAGTGTTACCTTAGGAGGTCTCTTATACTTGATTATGTTATGAGTCACATTACTAGTGATATTATCATGTTATAGAATGACTTTGATAATTAAACAAGCATGCTCAGTCCTTAGTCCTTGCTTTATTGTTTTATTGTCATGCTAGAAGATAGAAAAAAAAATATTACTATATGATTGAGTTGTACGTAACCCCACCCCGAGAGTAGATATAAGGGCGGGCGTTACACCCAGGAGGTCCCAAGCACCCCAGTCAGCTCCAGAGGCCGATTCGAAGGGGATAAGCGCTGACCGAGCTACGGATGAAGTTTCTCTGATCTGAAGGCACGTGTCAGGAGCCCCCAGCGAATCAGGTGCCCCCAGGAGCACTATAAAAGAGGCTCGACCCCGAGGCTTCAACAACACAACTTTCTAACACCTCTAAGCTTTTCGTTCAAGCGCTCTGCTCCGACAAACTCTGATCTCGACATTCCAGCGCCGCCGCCGACCCTCTGCTCCGAAGTATGATCCACATCAGGGCGTCGATAACGAAAAGTGTAATTCCTTTATTTACTACAATATTCTTGTATTAAAATCTATAAACCTTTGCGCGATTATATAATTGCCCGCAGTAAACGGTCAAGGACCGTGGGCCTTGGAGTAGGAGCCGACCGCGACTCTGAACCAAGTAAAAGACTTGTGTTCTTTGTGTGATTGTTGTGTTTTCTGCTGCATTTTCTCTTTCCTTAATCCGAAAAAGATTTTAACGATATTCACCCCCCCCCCTATCATTTTTCTCGATCCAACATATAGGAGCATGATTGGTAGTCTATTGTGTTGGATCGAGAGAAACGATAGAGGGGGGGGGTGAATATCGTAAAACGTTCGGATTCGTAAAAGAGAATTAGCAGCAGAAATAATTAAAGTAAAACACACATGAATACCAAGATTTTACTTGGTTCGGAGTCGCGGTCGGCTCCTACTCCAAGGCCCACGGTCGTTGACCGTTTACTGCAGGCAATTCTATATGCGCAAAAAGTTTACAGGAATAGACTACAAGATTAGTACAGTAAACTAAAAGAAAGCCGCTCTTAGTTACCGACATCCGGAGTAGATCGTATTTCGAAGCAGAGGGACGTCGTCGGCGCTTGTATCTCGAGTCGGGAGGTTTCCGGGACAGAGCGCTGAAGCAGAAGAGCGTGAATGTATTGGAAGAATTCTTGTCCTGAAGCCTAGGGGTCGAGGGCCTTTTTATATCCCCTGGGGGTGCCCGTAACGTTGGGGTCGCCCCCACGTGTCATCTGATCCGAGCTCCTCTCGGTCAGCTCTGATCCCTTCAAACTCAGGATCAAACTTTGACGGGGGCGCCCGGGACGCAGGGGGCGCCCGGGTTGACTCTTATCCGTTGGCTTCACGCTGGCTTGCCTCTTATCCGCTTCGTTAGCTTGAGCTCGGGGCGCCCGGACCATCCGGGGCGCCCGGGAGCATGGGGGCGCCCGGGATCACGGGGCGCCCCGCCCATGAGCTGTCGAAGCATACATTTGCTCCACTTCTATTTGTATTCACCTTGGGTGCGCCCGGGACACTCCGGGCGCCCTACTCAACTTCTGCCTCACTCCTTTGAGGCTCTCTGAGCTGCAGACACTCGTTCCTTCGGTCCTGCATCCAGGGTTAGTCCAAAATAACATAGAGCAATAATATGTTAGTTTTATACAGCCTTAGCTATCTTGGTTCTGACTTTGGGTCTCCAAAATGGAGCCCTAGGTCGAACCGACGCCTACTGTTCCCTCGACAGGGAATGCGTCCTCACCTACTCCTCTCAAGAGAATTTACTTGATGCCAACTGGCTCCTCCGGTTGGACTTTTTGCCCAGCAGTCCTTCGCCAGGTGCCTAGTTGTCCTTCACCAGGTCTTCAGTTCCAGGCAGTCCTTCGCCTGGTGCCCAGCAGTCCTTCGCCAGGTCTTCAGTTCCAGGCAGTCCTTCACCTGGTGCCTAGCAGTCCTTCGCCAGGTCTTCAGTTCCAGGCAGTCCTTCGCCTGGTGCCCAGCAGTCCTTCGCCAGGTCTTTGACTCCTAGCAGCCCTTCTCTAGGTGCCCAGCTGCCCTTCGTTGGGTCTTCGGTTCCAGGCAGCCCTTCGCCTGGTGCCTAGCAGTCCTTCACTAGGTCTTCGATTCCAGGCAGACCTTCGCCTGGTGCCTAGTAGTCCTTCACTAGGGCTTTTGTATCCTAGCATTCCTTCGCCAGGTGCCTAGCAGCCCTTCGCTAGGACTTTATTTCCTGGCAGTCCTTCGGCAGGTGCCTAGCAGCCCTTCGTTAGGACTTCTTTCTGTACACTCAAGTAACTTTGTTAGATTACCAATAATACTTAACTTTGAACCCTTTGCCAATATCAAAACAAGGTTCGATATGGTGCTTCCTGCACCAACAATCTCCCCCTTTTTGATTTATGACAACACAATTCAAAGTTAAGTAAAAATTACACCAGTTTAATCAAGAAGATTAAGACCAATAAAACATAGCAATTCTGAACAGTCTACAACCAATGTAATTTGAACAGAAAAAAATTTTCTCATACTCCCCCTGAATCATTGTGTTATAAAATACTTAACGTAACACTTAACTTTGACCTTTCCTCCCCCTTTGACATATATCAAAAACAAACATGGGTGAACAAGGTAAAGTTTTTTAAAAAAGTATTTGCAAACCTAAATTTTGTTACAAAACTTTTACTTGGCTTTGCAAAAAGAATTTTACTTAGGCAAAATTTTGAAGCCAAATTTCCCTAACAAATGGTTCAACTTTGAGAATTGGGAGAAAATTTGTTTTAAAAAACTTTACTTGGGAATACTTTGTGTATTTTGAAAAACAAAATCTTTAAAAAAAAATTTCTAGACAAGTTTTTCACCAAAACAAACATTTGCCAAAATTTTAAAAAATATTTGCTCAGGCAAATTTTGTTTACTATGGAAAAATCTACTTAGAAATATTTGCAAAAAGATGCTCTTAGAAATTTTTGAAAGCACACTTAGAAATTCAACTTTGCTTTTTGAATAAGAGAAAGCTTTTGAAAAACATTTTGATTTTGAACAGTTTAAGCTTTTTCTCTCCTTAGCTGTTTATTAATAAAGAAATATATTTTGAAAGAAATCTTAAGAAAAAATTATGTAGTAGAGCCTATGAGTTTTGAAAACATAAAAATACTTAGTATAACTCTTGAAAGCCCAGCAAAAAGCTTAAATTGCACCAACAAAGCTCCACTTTGAAAGGTATTGTGCAATTTTGAAAAAAGATTTTGTATTTATAGGCAAATCTTTAGAAAATTCACGTACTTAGAATACTATTGCCTTAGAAAAGTATTAGTACTTTTGAAAATATTATATTTTGAAAAATAGAAGTACTTTTGAAAGATATTATGCAATTTTTGAAAAATATGCAAGTACTTTTGAAAAAAACAGATTGACCCTTTTTGGAAAGTCTAAGTACTGTTTTTGAAAACTATTAGACTTTGAAAAATATAAATAATTTTTGAAAAGTATTATGCATTTTGAAAATATAATATTTTACTTGACTAGGTTTCTTTTCCAGTCTGACACAATCCTATGAAACCTTGTTGACTACAAGGACATTTTCCTAAGTGTCCTGGAAATTTCTCCAAACTCAAGAAAATTTCAAAAAATATTTCAAAAAGGATTTACTAAGCCACAAGAACATTTTGAGAAATAGAATATTGGTATTTTTAAAGGCAAATTAGTTGTATTTTCAAAAGAGCTTTGAAAACTTGTGTATTAACACAACTTATTTTGAAATGTTGAATAGTTCTTTTAATTTACCTCCCCATAAACTTGACATAGTCCTTGGAAGCTTGTTGACCACAAGTATTCTTCCTCTGAGTCCTTAGGGGTCAGTTCAGATCAAAAGAATTATTTAATAATTTCAAAAATAATTGCCAAAGAAAATACTTGTTAGAAATAAATTCTTTTGGTTTAGACTCCCCCTAAATTTGACACATCCTCGGAGTCCTTGTAGGTCATGAAGTGGACCTTCCTCTATGTCTATAGGGTTTGTCAAAATCAAAAGCACAATTCTTAAAATGAATTTTGAAGTATTAACATTTTGAAAAAAATGATTGTTTGAAAGACATATGATAGCATAGTTTTCGAAAAACATGAGTGATAGTTTGAAAACATAGTATTTTTAAACTTCTTCTTTTAATTTGAACTCCCCCTAAACCTAACACAGTCCTAGGAGGCTTGTTGACCACAAGTTAATCCTCCTCTTAGTCTTAGGGTTTGATTCAAATAAAAAGAGAAGAAAACTAAGTTTAAAAAAGTATTTTGTTTTAATGATTTGAAACATAATTTCATTCTCCTATTTGAGAAAATGAATTTAGAAAACTGAAAAGGGGAAATGATTTAAAAAAATAGAATTTTTTTAAGTCCCAAAAAAATATAAATATCTAAGCCCGGACCGTAGACACAAAAAAATATCCTAAGTAATCCCAAGGTGACTTTTTGCCATACAAGATTAAACTGAATGTCTGAAAGAAATGTTTGTATAATGGTAAAGGAGAGAAATAAATGTTATGAAATAAATTTCAGGTTAGTGAACAAAAGAGACTTGATTTTAATTACAATGATTTGAAACATTAACTCTCAGTAAAAAAGTTAAATTTGATTTTTGAGAAAATTAAAATTTAGAGGGTTAAGTTTATTTAGTTGAATTTAAATTTTAATTTTGAAAGTTGTTCGATTGAATTAAATTTGAATTTTAAAGGTTGTTGAATTAAATTTGAATTTTAAAAGTCAGTTGAATTAAATTTGAATTTTAAAAGTCAGATGAATTAAATTTAAATTTTAAAAGTCAGATGTATTAAATTTGAATTTTAAAAGTGAGTTAAATTAAATTTGAATTTTAAAAGTCAGATGAATTAAATTTAAATTTTAAAAGTCAGATGTATTAAATTTGAATTTTAAAAGTTAGATGAATTAAATTTAATTTACTAAGATTTAATTTAATTGATTTAATTAAGATGAATTTAATTGATTTAATTAAGATTTGATTTTGATTTAATTGAATTAATTTTAGTTTGATTAATTTGAATTAGTTGGTTGGGTTGGACTCAACTTTTAGGTCCTAAGCATCTCACCCATTTCTAAGTGACAAAACAGGATATCCTTAACTGTTTTGTGAGATGCATATTTTAATAGAAAGATTTATTTTGAAAAGGCCATGATTAATTTTGAAAAGTTAAATTAATTTTTAAACCCAATTTAAATTTATTTTGAAAAGAGGTATTTGAATCTAAAATTAACTGAAAATTTGTGTTAGATTCGAATTTAACAAAGAGTAAATTGAATTTGAATTTCAAAAATTGGCCTCCAGGTCTTGGTGAGGCACAAGGCCTTCTTTGGCCGTAGCCTTATTGGATCATCAACCCTTTCCTAGACAAAGCCTTTTAGTGAAATTTCATCTTCAAAATTACTTTTTGGTAAATTCTGGTTCAACTAGTTTGGGTTCTTGGATCGGTAGCTTCGTCTAGTTTCACTAGTCTAAAGAGACCAAGTAGTGTATACTTGACCTTATTAGAAAAAGGCTTCCCTAACGTACTATCATCTCACCTCCACCCAATACTATGTTGTTCAAATTTCAGTTAAGTTGGTTCAGTCCTTAAACTAACCAATCCTAATTCAAAGCATAATAAAAAAAACAAGCAAACATGACAAAAAAATGATCTAAGTTATATTATAATTGAAATAATACTCTGGGTTTTTAAAGTTAGCAAGGTTGTGAATTATGTTTTCTAACATATTAACCGTAACTAATTGGTATGAATTAATCATGTTATTCAAGGTAAATATTGGATTTTTAAATACTGTAAATTTACCTTTTGATTCCCAGTTGGGAATCTCCCCCTTGATTCTAGCCATCTCTCTTTTGCTTGATTGTTTCTTCGGCATTTTGTAGCGGTCGCGAGCCAACCAGACCAGTTTCCAACGGAAGGGCCACATTGTAGGATTGCAGTCGCCTTTGCATCTGTTTCGATCATGTTGAGTGTTGGTTCATCCAATTTGTCCCAGGCGAGTGGTATCCCATCTTCTGTGGGTAATCTAAACCCCATTTGGATTATCATCCATAGATCTAGATGGGCCTTTAGGTGGGATTCCATTAGACCCTTCCAGGTTCTGAAGTTCTCACTAGAGAATAGAGGCGGACGAACACTCTTCCATTCTTGATTGGCCATTAAGGATAAATCTTGCACACAAAAAGAGAAAATAGAAATGTACCAAGACTTGGTCTTGGATTAGTAGTACGGGAGAAGGGAAAAAATAGTCCAAAATAAATGTTGCATGAATTTCGAGGTGAACTGATAATAAAATAATAAAAATAATGTATGATAAATTTTTCAAAATGTTGATTTTGTCAGTTCTGATTAATGATGAAAAAGCAAGAATTTAATGTTTTAAAAAAATTGCTTGAATTAAGGTAGCACGAATTTCGAGGAAAATATTAAAATAATAATAAAAAAAGTTTATGGCAAATTTTCAATATTTGATCGTTTTATCAATTCTAATGAATGGTGAAAAAATAATAATTCAAAATTGAAAAAGGTGCTTGTATCTCGAGTGGTGTTGCACCAACCTCGATTAACGAGAAAGATTAAAAAAGATAAAATAATTACGAAAATCCGAAAAACACTCAAATTGGTGGTTGCACCAAATTTGAGCTTCCCCGCTATGATACCACTTGTTGGATCGAGAGAAATGATAGAGGGGGGTGAATATCATAAAACGTTCGGATTCGTAAAAGAGAATTAGCAGCAGAAATAATTAAAGTAAAACACACGCGAACACCAAGATTTTACTTGGTTCGGAGTCGTGGTCGGCTCCTACTCCAAGGCCCACGGTCGTTGACCGTTTACTGCAAGCAATTCTATATGCGTAAAAAGTTTACAGGAATAGATTACAAGATTAGTACAGTAAACTAAAAGAAAGTCGCTCTTAGTTACCGATGTCTGGAGTAGATCGTATTTTCGAAGCAGAGGGACATCGTCAGCGCTTGTATCTCGAGTCAGGAGGTTTCCGGGACAGAGCGCTGAAGCAGAAGAGCGTGAATGTGTTGGAAGAATTCTTGTCCTGAAGCCTTGGGGTCGAGGGCCTTTTTATTGCCCCTGGGGGTGCCCGTAACGTTGGGGGCGCCCCCCACGTGTCATCTGATCTGAGATCCTCTCGGTCAGCTCTGATCCCTTCAAACTCGGGATCAGACATTGACGGGGGCGCCCGGGACGCTGGGGGCGCCCGGGACGCTGGGGGCGCCCGGGTTGACTCTTATCCGTTGGCTTCATGCTGGCTTGCATCTTATCCGCTTCGTTAGCTTGAGCTTGGGGCGCCCGGACCATCCGGGGAGCCCGGGACCATGGGGCCGCCCGAGATCACGGGGGTGCCCCGCCCATGAGCTGTCAAAGCGTACATTTGCACTACTTCTTTTTGTATTCACCTTGGGGGCGCCCGGGACACTCCAGGCGCCCTACTCAGCTTCTGCCTCACTCCTTTGAGGCTCTCTGAGCTGCAGACACTCGTTCCTTCGGTCCTGCATCCAGGGTTAGTCCAAAATAACATAGAGCAATAATATGTTAGTTTTATACAGCCTTAGCTGTCTTGGTTCTGACTTTGGGTCTCCAAAATGGAGCCCTAGGTCGAACCGACGCCTACTATTCCCTCGACGGGGAACGCGTCTTCACCTACTCCTCTCAGGAGAATTTACCTGATGCCAACCGGCTCCTCCGGTTGGACTTTTTGCCCAGCAGTCCTTCGCCAGGTGCCTAGCTGTCCTTCGCCAGGTCTTCAGTTCCAAGCAGTCCTTCGCCTGGTGCCCAGCAGTCCTTCGCCAGGTCTTTGACTCCTAGCAGCCCTTCGCTAGGTGCCCAGCTGCCCTTCGCTAGGTCTTCGATTCCAGGCAGCCCTTCGCCTGGTGCCTAGCAGTCCTTCGCTAGGTCTTCGATTCCAGGCAGTCCTTCGCCTGGTGCCTAGCAGTCCTTCGCTAGGGCTTTTGTATCCTGGCAATCCTTCGCCAGGTGCCTAGCAGCCCTTCGCTAGGACTTTGTTTCTTGGCAGTCCTTCGCCAGGTGACTAGCAACCCTTCGCTAGGACTTCTTTCTACACACTCAAGTAACTTTGTTAGATCACCAATAATACTTAACTTTGAACCCTTTGCCAATATCAAAACAAGGTTCGATATGGTGCTTCCTGCACCAACATATTGTACCTAATCGCTAGTAGACCCGATATACTATTTGCGGTAGGTATGTGTGCAAGGTAGCCTTCATGTGTCAAAGAGTCTCATTTAGTGGTAGTAAAGAGGATCCTAAGGTACATTAAAGGTACTCTTAATGTCGGGCTTTGGTATCCTAGAACCCCAAATGTTGATCTTTTTGGATACACCGACTCGGACTATGTGGGGTGTAAACTAGATAGGAAGAGTACTAGTGGAGGGTGTCAATTCCTTGGGTCATCTCTAGTTAGTTGGAGTAGTAGAAAACAACCATGTGTTGCCCTATCAACAACGGAAGCCGAATATGTGGCAATGGGTGGTTGTGTGTCCTAACTACTTTGGATCATGCAAACCTTAGAGGATTATGAGTTACATTACTCCAAGGTCAAGGTTTTGTGTGATAATGTAAGTACAATTAACTTGACTAAACATCTGGTTCACCATTCTAGAACAAAACACATTGAAGTGAAGCATCACTTCATTAGGGACCATGTGGCAAGGGGAGACATAGAATTACACTATGTTGAGTCAAAGTCAAACCTTGCCGACATTTTTACCAAGCCTCTTCCCGAATCGGAGTTCACATCTTTAAGAAGAGGCCTTGGTATGTGTTTTATAGAAATATAGGATGAACCTTGGAGCAATACAATAGGAAGGTGGCGCTTGATCCATTAGGATGATACAAATGACTCACTTGTGCTTGTGGCATAGTGTTGGGGCATTAGAAGTATCAAATTATGAAAAATAAACCAACTATGGGGAAAGCAAGTGTTTAATTAATGGACATCTTGCCCAAAGATCATAGTTGGATATTTTAAAACATTTGAAAACCATTCTGTGTTTTATATGTTTGCCATAAGCTTGGAAGTTGTATGAGCCCATAATTAGTTTGTAAACATAATACAAAATTAGTGGTTTTCAAGAAATTTGAACTTTGGTCAAAAGTCAAGCATGGTTTAAATTTTTCATGAACTGATATTTTTCCTTGATAGAGTATATGATATCAAACATGCTTGCAAATTTTCATACTTTTTGGAATTTTCTGGAATTTTTGGGGAGTTTCTGAAATTTGGCTCAGAAACTAGGAATTCTGACTGACAGAGTATCAGTCGACTGCCCCTTGTGTTTTGGGCAGTCGACTGGCACGGCTAATTTCAGATTCTGAGATTTTTTTTAGAAATGCAAATTTCTCTCATTTGGTGCCATGGGTAAGTATTGTTGTGGGCAATCATTTTGATGGTGTCAAAGGGGGAGAATGGGTGGTTTAAGTTAGGTTTGTAACTTAACTTTGTTTAACTTTGGTTTATGATAATTGAAAATGGAGAAGGCATAGGTTAAGGGGGAGGTTATCTCATTGTTTTTCTTACTATGTCTTGTTTTCAATTACTGTTATTGGCTGGTATTTTCTCCCTAACTTAAACATATTGTCACACATTAAAAAGGGGGAGATTGTTGAGGCAATCAGCCCAAGGATGATCGGGAAGATCATGGTTTTAATGTGTGTGTGCCAATATGTTTAAGGTTAGGGTGTTATCTTGTTATTTGATATGTGTGATTGAGGTTGCAGGACTTGGAGAATCACACATGGAGGATATATCTGAGGGACAAGAGCTGAGGGAGGAGGACTCCAAGGGCAAGCCGGGAAGTGGACTTCAAGGGCACATGTGAGGGGTGGCATGGAGGCATGCCAAGGGAAGGCTTGTGTGCGCATCCGAGGGATGATAGCCGGAGGAAGAAAACTTCAAGGGGCAAGCCAAGGGAGTATACCTGAAGGCACACATGAAGGAGAGTGTTCGGAGTGAGAGTGAGTGAGTGTAGAGGCTGGGCAGTCGACTGGTAGAATGGCAGTCGACTGCCAAAACTCACAGAATGTTTCTCACTCTAGACCAGTCGACTGCTCCAGGAGCAGTCGACTGGTAACCCCGAAAACTAGCCGTTGGCTAGCATTTAAGGCTAGACCAGTCGATTGCCAAAGGGGCAGTCGACTGGTGTCGGGCTGGACAACTCGAGGAGTTGTTCTTTACTCTTATATAAAGGGGACTTTTTGGCACGAGGAAGGTATGATTTTTTACTGTACCAAAGTGTTGCTAGTGCCCCAATTGATCATCTCTTCCTCTAGCTTTTTTTTCGATCTTGTAAAGAGGAAGAAGACAACTTTGTAAAGGTTTTCTCCACCTTAAAGGAGGCTTTTCATAGTGGAGGTGGTGTACTCGTGCGGATCCTTGGATTAGTCACCTTTCGAGGTGGATACCAAGTAAAATCTTCTTGTTAGCATTGAATCTCTTATTTTCATTATATTTTTGTATTGTGCTAACCCTCTTGTAGAGAGAATTTGAAAAAAAGTGCTATTCACCCCCCCCTCTAGCAATGCAAACGATCTTACAGATCTCCATCGTTGTTAGACTCCAAATCTGAGTCAGACTCGGGTACTGGTGGTTGTTTCTTCTTCAGAGATCTTGCTGGCGTTTTCCCTGCAACAAAAGCTATACACTTCTCGACCAATGTAGCATTAGTTTGCTCATGTAATTCTAATTCGGAAAATAACTCATCTAATTTAATTTCGGAGAGGTTCTTAGAAACCTTGTAGACATCTACCATAGATACCCACAGTGTGTTCCTTGGGAACGAGTTCAGAGTATACCTTATTAAGTCACGGTTTTCGACCTTGTGACCTATTGTATGCAACCCATTCATCAGCTCCTAGATTCTTGCGTGGAGCTGTGCTGCCGATTCGCCTTCGTGCATTTTGATTGTGTAGAGTCTGTTGAGTTGCAGATCTCTTTTGCTGATCCACGTATCTGACGTTCCTTCGTGCATTTCAATTAGTTTGTTCCAAAGTTCCTTCGCGCTGCTGAAGGGTCCGACGTGGTTCAAATCTTCCTTCGTCAAGCCGCATTGTAGTGTCTGTGTGGCCTTTGCATCGGCTTCGATTTTCTTCTTGAGTGGTCCGTCCCACTCTGTGTAGCCTTACACCTCACCTTGTGCGTTCTTGGGTATCTCCAGTCCGGACTGGATGATAATCCACATGTCCACCTGAGTTTTCAGGTGGACCTCCATCCTACTCTTCCAATAAGAGAAGTCTTCTCCTGAGAAGAGTGGTGGTCTAGCGGTACTATAGCCTTCTTGCATGGCCATTGAAATTTATCTGAAAACAAATTACAAAAAGAAACTCTGTCACAAGACTAAGTCATGGCTTAGTAGTGCGGTAGCAAAGAAATAATAATAAAGAAATCGAGTGATATTGCACCAACCTCGATAAATGAGAAAATTATGAAAAAAAATATTTTAAAATCGAAAAAATTCGATAAATCGCTCAATCGGTGGTTACACCAGATTTGAGCCACCCGCTCTGATACCACTTGTGGGATCGTTTAGAATCGATAGAGGGGGGGAGTGAATATCGATAAAATCTTTTCGGATTAAAATAATAGCAATTACGCAGCAGAAAATTCACAACAATGCTAACACGGTTTTCTTTTACTTGGTTCGGAGTCTAGATTGGCTCCTACTCCAAGGCCCATGGTCCTTGGCCATTTACGTTGGGCAATTCTATATTTCGTAAAACAGTTACAAGTTTAAAGTTCGAATACAGAATTTAAGTACAAAAATTAATTTAAAAAAATTTGACGACTGGAGAAGATTCGAAGATCGGAGCCGCGGGTCGTCGATGGTGCTCGAGACTTGAGTATGGAGCATTTGGAGCAAAGCACTTGAACTTTTTCGTTGGAAGAAATTGTATCTGGAAGCAAGGGGGTGAACCCCTTTATATAAGGTCTTCTTGGGCGCTTGTGTTGAAGGGGGCGCCTGACATGTGGCCCTTTCTGCGCGAATCCTCATCCGCAGAATTGGCCAGCGCTTATCCCTTCAACTGGGGCGCCTGAGTCGACTGAGGTGTCTGTATCATCACAGGCGCCTCCATTGTTGACGTGGAGGCTTTGCTTCGAGACTGCTGGAAAACCTTCATCTGGGGCGCCTGTATCAACACAGGCGCCTGGGAAGCAGAACACTTCAACCTTTGTTCCTGTAACTAGGGTTAGTTCCAAAACACAAACAATATATAAGTTAAGTCCAGAAAACAGCTAGAGCTGTCTTGGTTCTGACTTTGGGCTTCCAAAATGGAACCCTAGGTCGAACCGACGCCTAATGTTCCCTCCTACGGGGAATGCGTCCTCGCCTACTCCTCTCAGGAGAATTTACCTTTTTGCCAACCAGCTCCTCCGGTTGGACTTTTGCCCAGTCCTCTGGATCAGGTCTTCGTGCCCAGTCCACGACCAGGACTTATTGCCCAACCCCCAGTCAGGTCTTCGGTGCCTAGCCCTCGGCTAGGACTTATTGCCCAACTCCTCGAATTAGGACTTCATGCCCAGTCCACGACCAAGACTTATTACCCAACCCTATGTCAGAACTTAGGTGCCCAGCCCTCGTCCAGGACTTATTGCCCAATTCCTTGAATAAGGACTTCATGCCAAAATTACCTAGGACTTTTCTTGCGCACTTAAATAAGCTTCATTAGATCACGAGGTAACCTTAACTTATGAACCCTTTGCCATTATCAAAACTTAGGTTTGATTATGGTGCTTCCGTCACCATCAATATAATTTCTTCCCCTTTTTTTGTTTTTGAAAAACTAAGTACTTGTTTTATAAAGTATTCCAAAAGACACTTAAGTACTTAAATTGCACCAATAATATGTGAAACAAATATATTTAAAAAAAGTTGAATTCCCTAAGTCTGACAACAATCTTAGGAATCTTGTTGACCACAAGAAAATTCCTATGTGTCTTAGGGATTTTCCATAAATGTAGTTTAGTTTTAAAAAATAATAAATTTTCTTGATTTGATTTCTTTTCCAGTCTGACACAATCCTAGAAAACCTTGTTAACTACAAGAAAAATTTTCCTAAGTGTCTTGAATTTTTTTTTCAAATTCAAGTAAAAGCTAATTTCAAGAATATTACAAAAGTTAAAATATTTTTGAAATGTAGTATTTTTAAATGTATTTAAAAGCCAAAAAGATTTTCAACATGAGTTTTGAAAATAGAATATTATGTTTTCAAATGATTTTGAAAAGATAGTGTATGAAGCCATAATAATTTTGAAAATTTTAATAGTTCTTTTAATTTGACCTCCCCCTAAACTTGACATAGTCCTAGGAAGCTTGTTGACTACAAGTGATCTTTCTCTGAGTCTTAGAGTTTGATTCAAACGAAAAGGATTATCTAATAATTTTCCAAAAAATATTCAGAAAATACGATCAACTTCTTTTGAGTAGGACTCCCCCTAAACCTGACACAGTCTTAGGAATCCTTGTAGATCATAAAGGATATTTCCTATGTGTCTTTAGGGTTCATCTAAATCAAAAGAGCAATGAGCACATTTGAAATACATTTTGAAATAATATGATAGTTTGTTAATTTTTGAAACATATTTTGAATGACATAATAAGTTTCTGAAAAATATTTTGAGTGACATAGTAAGTTTTTGAAAAATATTTTTTGAAAACACATTTTAAAATGATAATTTTTAAAGCACAAAATATTTTGAAATGATATAAATTTTTGAAACGAATAGATTTTGAAAAATAATTTTTTTTAAAAGAACAAAAAAACTCCCCCTGAACCTGACACCTTCTGGCTACCCTTGTTAACTATAAGGACCTCTACCTAAGTGTCTTAAGGGACTTTAGTGTTGACCTAAAAGGTTTGTGTTAAGTGTGTAGGTCAAACAAATTTTGAAAAGATACATAAATTTTTGAAAAAGTATTTTATAGATATGCAATCAAGCAAGCATGAAATTCATTAAAACATTATTAGGTTTGAACTTTATTTTGAAAATATATTTTTAAGAACATAACCTAAGATTTTGAAAACATTTTGAAAAATATTTGTCAATTAATTTGTCCTTAACATCTCACCCATTCTAAGTGTTGCAGTACAAGCAAACACGGTTGCCTTATGGGTGTGTTGTGAGATACTTGAATACTTTTTCTTAATTTAATTTATAGATTGCTTAACCTTGAGTTAGATTCGAGTTTAATCAATTTGTAATTTAAATGTAATTTTCAGTAATCGGCTTCCAGGTCTTGGCGAGGCACAGATGCCTTCTTTGGCCGTAGCCTTATTGGATCATCAACTCTTTCCTTAGACAGCCTTTTAAAGAAAAAATGCTTTTAATTTACATTTTGAAAAACTCTGGTCTAACTAGTCTAGGATGTGGCGAGGTAGCTTCGGCTAGTTTCCTAACGTCCAATCATCTTGCCCCATCCTGGTACAAGGTTAGGCAAGAGTCAAACTATCTATTTTCCTATCTATCCGTTCTAAGTTAAGCAGGAAAAGTAAACTAGCAAGTATGACATGGTAGATATATATAAGAAAAATAAGCGAATACATGTATATGCCATTTATGCATGAGTCAATCAAGTCAAAACATTTTATTCGATTTCTAATAATCTATCAAATTCTCGATTTGATACATACCGTGTGAACCCGCGAATATGTCAACCCACTTTGACATATTTATTGTTATTTAGTTGGATGTTTCGGTTGGTTTGGATTTTATTTAATTTCATATCTGAAGGTAATTAATTGGAATTTTAGTTCGTGGATTGAATTTGAATTAAGGATTGAATTGTTAAATAATTTAAGATTTTAAGTTAATTAAAAATAAGAGTTAATTAAAGTTTAAGTTGCTACAAATTAATTTAGGTTGTAGAATTAGTTAAAGTTGAAATTATTAAGGATTAAATTAAGTTTGAAATTATTAATGATTAATTAATGTTTAAATTATTAAGAATTAATTAAGATTTAATTATTTAAGAATTAATTAAGGTTTAATTATTTAAGAATTAATTAAGGTTTATTATTAAGAATTAATTTGGATTTCAGTTATTACGATTTAATTTGAATTTAAGTTAGTAAGATTTAATTTGAAATTAAGATTTAATTTGAAATTAAGTGATTAAGATTTAATTTGAATTTAAGTTGTTAAGATTTAATTTGAATTTAAGTTATTAAGATTTAATATGAATTTAGGTTATTAAGATTTAATTTGAATTTAAGTTGTTAAGAATTAGGGTTTAAGATTTTAGGGTTAAATAGTAATTGTGGGGCTATTTGCATCATTTCCATTAATTCAAAAAATTCTGATTCCTTAACATTTTCTTTTGTTTTTATGCTTTCAAATTTATTTAATACTTCTACCTTATTTGAATTTTTGTAAGCCTTGTTAATTATATCCTTAATTTTGTTGAATTCATATTCATCTTCATCTTTAGAATTATATTCTTGATCTTCATTTTCATAGTTAATTAAAGTTTAAGTTGTTACAAATTAATTTATGTTGAAGAATTTGTTAAAATGAAATTATTGAGGATTAATTTATGTTTGAAATTATTAATGATTATTTAAAGTTTAAATTATTAAGAATTAATTAAGATTTAATTATTTAAGAATTAATTAAGTTTTAATTATTTAAAAATTAATTAAGGTTTAATTATTTAAGAATTAATTTGGATTTCAGTTATTACAATTTAATTTGAATTTAAATTATTAAGATTTATTTTGAAATTAAGATTTAATTTGAATTTAAGTTATTAAGATTTAATTTGAATTTAAGTTGTTAAGATTTAATTTGAATTTAAGTTATTAAGATTTAATATGAATTTAAGCTATTAAGATTTAATTTGAATTTAAGTTGTTAAGAATTAGGGTTTAAGATTTCAGGGTTAAATAGTAATTGTGGGTCTAATTGCATCATTTCCATTAATTCAAAAAATTCTGATTCCTTAACGTTTTCTTTTGTTTTTAAGCTTTCAAATTTATTTAATATTTCTGCCTTATTTGAATTTTTGTAAGCTTTGTTAATTATATCCTTAATTTTGTTGAATTCATATTCATCTTTATCTTCAGAATTATATTCTTGACCTTCATTTTCATAGTTATTTTCAGAATTATTAATTAAAATTGTATCATTATCTTCAAAATAGGTAGAATAGTTTTCAGGATTATTAATTAATGTTATGTGATTATTATCTTCAAAATTGGTAGAATTATTAATTGATGTTGCATAATTATCTTTAGCATTATCATGATTATTTTTAGAATTAATAGTTAAGGGTTGACAATTATTTTCAGAAATATTTAGATTATCTGTAGAAATATTAATTAGAGTTTGAGTAGTATTTTCTGAAACATTATCTTGAGAATCACTAATTAAAATTTCATTAATATTATCAGAAATATCTAAGGATTTGTGTGAAATAATTTCAGAATTAATTCTTATATTGCATCATTAATTGAAGAAATTACAGAATTAATATTTATGATTTTAAGATTATTTAAATTATCATGCAATATTTTTAATTTCTCATGCAAATTATTTAATTTAACAAGAAAATCTAAATTACCAGAAAAGTTTTATAATTGTGCAGGAATTTGAAAATAATTATTGCGAAAATTAAATTTCTGTACCTCCTTTCGCTTTGTTGCCCCTACTTCTGGCATTTGAAGCATATGATATGACTTTTGTCCCTCTGGACTCTTAGCGCTAGTACCTCCTTTACCGCCGATGGTGACGATCGAGTCTTACGAGTAGGACACTAGTTTTTGTAGTGTCCTCTCTCCCTACACTTAAAACAAATAATATGATATTTAAAAATTGACATAATTGAAAAATACCTGATTCACCCTTGCTCCCCCTCAATTCCTAGCGTCTTTGCTCCGTTGGCTGTGAGTCCGGTGAAGACCACCAGGCTCTGATACCACTTGTAGGATTGATATCGTCGATAGAGGGGGGGTGAACATTGACTCATAAATCTTATCAGAAATTCATCGTTCGGTCGTTCTAGTCAAAGAGTTAGTACGCAACGGAATAATAGAGAACGAAAACAAACAACACAATAAGACTCGCGGGATTTATTTACTTGGTTCCCGACCCCCCTGGGTCAGTTCATCCAAGCCCTATGTACTCGGCGTGAGTCCACTAATGGTTTCCATTCCAGAATTTCTGGAGGCGGAGAATACCCGTCTTACAGTTCGGATTACAAGCAAATAATAAGTAAATCAAAATACAACTTGTAAATAAAATGCTAACCAACAACTCGGCCAACTTTGAAAGTCCGAAACGTCACACGCTTCTTCCTGGAGCCTCCTTTGTCGTAGAACTTCGACTTGAGCACATTTGCTTTGCGGAAAATGCTTAGGCGGGTGTGGCAATTGATGTTCTGAGTTGAGGGGTCGAACCCCTTTATATAGTATCATCAAAGGCGCCCTAGAGGCCTCCGAGGCGCCTCATATGCTGTCAAACCTGATCCGCAATTACAAACTTCACGCAGGGATAAAACTGGCCATCCCAGGTGGCCTAGACCTTCCCAGGCGCCTGGGATGTAGGGCGCCTGACCCTTGAGGGCACCCTAAATCTTAGGGCGCCTGTATCAATACAGGCACCCTGAATGCTCCTCCCAGGTTCTGTTTTCCCTGCGTTTGATCTACTGTCTTGCTTCCAACTCTAGGTACCTGCTAGACAATAACAACAAGACAAAACACAAATAATCTTAGCCATAGTTAAGTTGGTTCTGACTTTGGATTTCACCCGAAACACTAGGTCGAACCGACGCCTAATGTTCCCTTTCCCGGGGAACACGTCCTCACCTACTCCACACTAGAGAAGTAGCGTTTGCCAATCGGAACCTCCGATTGGACTTTCGTTTAGCCTCCGAGAACCTGAATCTCGAGATGTCCAACCTCAACCCATCTCTACTTCTGTTCGCGATCCCTACTTGACTAAAGCATTGCCAACCGGGACCTCCGCTAGACTTTTGCTCGGCCATGTAGAACTTGGATCTCGAGACATTCGACCGCGACCCATCTCTACTTCTGTCCGACAACCCTCGCTCAGCAAAGACTCCGTTGCCCGATCCATGACCAAGACTTAGTGCTCAATCACCCTAACCAAGACTTCGTGCCCAGCTTCACTCACCAGGACTTAGTCCAACCTAGCTTCACTCGCTAGGACCCAGCTTCACTCACTAGGATTTAGTGCCCAACTTCACTCACCAGGACTTAGTCCAACCTAGCTTCACTTGCTAGGACCCAGCTTCACTCACCAGGATTTAGTGCCCAGCTTCTCTCACTAGGACTTAGTCAAACCTAGCTTCCCTTGCTAGGACCCGGTTCACTCACCAGGATTTCTTCAATCAGAATCACCTCTTTGCTAGTCATCATAATCCTGACTAGACTTCCTCAAATGTAATTCCAAATCTCAAGTACGGTTTAGTTTAATCCCTTGGTCAAACTGACCAACCCTAGGTTCTAGTTCACTCTGTCAAATATCAGATCCTGTTTGTGTTGAGATCTCCCGACACCAAAACACAAAATGCAGCGGAAACAAGATCCCTCGAGCGATCCATGCGAAAGAAAAACTTGTACAATGTTCATCTATCTAATAGTTCTATCTAAAGTGTATACCTTTGGAGCGTGCCCTTACGTTTATCCCGCTCGTCCAAGATGCGCCGGATCTCTTGCACGTTCAAGTATCCATGCCTCTATGCGTATCCACACGGACATGATCTCTCAACTTCAGGAAGAACTACCTTAGTTTTGCTCACAAGACCACCAAGAACTCAAAAGGGTTTCGGCCAAGAGGGAGAAGAGGAAGAAGAGAGGAAGGGAAGAAGGGAAACACTCACTTCTCATTCAAAATGACTAGACCCTCTTTTATACTCATTCCATGAATATGAAGAGTCTTTTGTCTCCTTAGCTTCCTTCATTAAAACCAATAAAGAGCACATCTTTTCATGTGACTCTTCACCTTCTCTTCATCCAATGAAGAGAGACTTTTCTCTTTCCTTTATTAAACACTTTAATGAATTCCTCCTGCAATTCCGACCGGGCCTCTCGGGCTCCCGACCAGGTCTCCCGACCAAGTCTCCCGGGTAAGTCCCCGAGCTCCCGACCAAGTCTGCCGAGCAAGTCGCCGAGCTCCCAACCCAGTCTGCCGACCGAGTCCCCGAGCTCCCGATCAAGTCTCCCGAGCAAGTCGCCGAGCTCCCGACCCAGTCTACCGACCAAGTCGCCGAGCTCCCAACCAAGTCTCTCGAGTTCCCAACTCGGGCTCCTGACCTAGTCTCTCGAGTTCCCAACTCGAGCTCCCGACCTAGTCTCACGAGTTCCCAACTTGAACTCCCGACCAAGTCCCTGAGCTCCTGACTCGGTCTCCCAACCCGAGTCTCCCGAGCTCCTGTCCCGAGCTCCCGAACTCCCGAAGCATCATGTCCTTAGTGCGTGACCCAATAGGTTCTCGTGACGTTGGCAATGCGCTTAAACACTTTAGACACATAAGCAATGAGCGGCATCTAGCAATGCATCATTGCTACCCAAGTAACAAGAAAAGTCGAGATCCGACTAAACCTCCGTGACTATGATAATGTATGACCTTGTCCTTCTATCCTTGATATCTAGATTGACCAATGAGGCATAGACCGTGTCATCCTCGATCAATCTATGTGTTTCTTGATTCCCGAGTAGACTCACTCAAACAAATGAGCTCAATATCTCATATTGACTCATTTGAGCATGGTCATGCGTTTTAGTAGTCCTACTCGATCAAGGGGCCCACAGATATCACTTCCGTCATATGGGAGGGATAGATCTCATCTACATCACTCACATCCCTCCGCATAATTCATTACATACCCAGTGATCGCCTTTATAGTCCACCCTATTACGGGTGACGTTTGACGATATCAAAGTACATAACTCCTTATGTAGGGAACCGTAGTGACTTCAGGTCTAAGGACTATTCGTACTAATAGTCACATGAGAAAGTTTATGATACTCATATGACAATCTATGAAACTTTCTCATGGCAGGTTAATTTAGTACACATTCTCTAATGTATACCCATGTGTCAACTTGATATCACATATCCATGACTTGTGAGCTCAAGTCATCAATTGACCTACATGCTAGTCTCCATGCATTAATATTGTCCCTGAATATTAATGCTTGACTAGGAATAATTTAGTGTAGTGTTCTCTACATATTCTCACTATCGATTCAATCAATCGATATAATATAGATAAGAACTTACTACACAATGACATAATTATACTTAGTTATTTGGCACAAATAATAAAGTAAGTATAATAACCAAACATGTCTTTATTAATGATAGAATATGATACAAAAAGTCTCTAGTCAATCATCACATAATTGGCTCTAGGGCTCCTACTAACAGTTTGGCTAACCCTTTGTCAACCTGATCAAACCTGGGTTTCCTCTACCAAACATAAGGTTCTGTTTGGTTTAACCCTTGATCACTTTGACTAACCCTTACCTTGTCTAACATATATTGTTACTAACTTAAGTATATTATTAAACATCGAAATACTAGAGGAAGAGAGCACTAATACATTTTGTACCAACAAGTTTATCCCTGCACCGAATTCGCTGCTACGGATCAACTTTGACTGCATATGAGGCGCCTAGAGGCTTATCAGGTGCCCAAGAAGCTAGTATAAAAAGGGGTTCAACTCCTCACTTCAAAATATCAAGTTTTCTATCCGCTCATTCATTCTGTGCTAAGCAAAGGTGCTCAAGGTGAAGCTCTCGACCAAGGAGGCTCTAGGAGGAAGTGTGCGATGCTTCGGAGTTCATGATTGGTCGGGATCATCGAGATTGTTTGGTTTTCTTTTTATAAGTTGTAATTATTCTTTTTATTTGTGTTTGCATTTCAAACTGTATGACGGGTTTTCTCCACCTCTGGAAATTCCGAAAAGGAGACCAATAGTGGACTCACGCCGAGTACATAGGTCTTGGATGTACTAACCCTAGAGGGTTGGGAACTAAGTAAATAAATTTCGCGTGTCTACTGCTATTTTATTTTCTTTATTTATATTCTACTGTGTACTAACACTTTGATAGAAAGACCATTGATCGAACGACAAAGTTGTAGGAAAAAGTTCGAGTCGATATTCACCCCCCTTTATTGACCGACACCGATCCCACACCTGGATCCTAAAACTTTGGTCAAAGCATATCTAGCAACAAGGTATTGCATTCATCTATTAAGGCAATAGTCTCACAACCTTCTTTTCTTCTCTTATTTGAAATGATTGCTTTCATGAATTTGTTAAACTTAGGCATTTATTGCAAAGCATCTAAGAGAGAAATATTGATGCATATCTCTTTAATCATCTCCAGGAATCTGTCAAACTCTTCGTGTTTCCTAGCCACTGAGATCCTTTGAGGAAAAGGGACTGGTGGTACTATCCTTTGTGATGGAGGCACTTCAACTGGCATAGTACCCTTCTCCTCCTCTTGAACCACTCTATCAAAAGAGGTAGGAGGAAATGGCTCTCTATAAGGGTGAAAAGTATAGAGTTGTTCATTATGATTTCATGCTATTTTGACCTACTTATCATGCATGTATACTATCATGATTGATCTTTTGCTTCATTTATAGTTTATCTGTACTTGGTTACTGCTCTCATGCATTTTGGATGATAGGTACCTAGATTAGAGTGGAAAGCAAAGTTGAAGATCAAGAGGAGAAGTTTTAGGACCTGCCATGGGCATCCGTGCCTACGTGGCTTAGCCACCACACCTCCCACGATAGCCCATGCCCCACGACATAGGCATGGCAGACTCATCGAGTCTGCCATGGGCACCCATGCCCGGAGGAATGAGCGTGGCAATTCCACAATAGAAACAAGTCAGGGTGCGCCACGGGCGCCCATGCCAAGGGGCATGCCTGTGGCACGCAACCGTCTCAACTCCCTATTTAAGGGAATTCGCCTCTTAGGGTTAATTATCTCTATTTTGGGTCATCTGAGGACCCTAAGGCAGCTGAGGAGAAGTTCCAAAGGGGATCAAAAGTCATACTCATATCAATGGAGGATTGGGAGCACAAAGGACATCTAATTGATAACCTATCCTAAGCTTTCCTTTCTCTCTCGTTTGATTTCTAGATTTGTAATTGGATTACTGAAATTTTGATTATGTCTTTGGCTTGTAACCTCGCTCTTATGGGGTAATTTTTGGATTAGGTAGTAATTTGATTTGTAAGGACAATTTCCTCATTTTATTACATGTTTGAATTTTTATTCTATGAGTTGATTAAATTATGTTCTGACACTACTACATTAACTTGATCTTGACACCATAAGCTTAAGAATTGTTATCATATGAAGATTAGGAAATGAAGCAACAAAAGAACCCAACCTTCTGAACCGTAGAGAATCATGACACGGGGGGTCAGGACACGAAAAATACTACCCGACCACCGGCGAGGGTCCCTAGGTTGTCACAAAACCTAATGGATCAACCAAATAGGAGAGGATTAATTAGGGGGAGCAGGATCTCATGACAGGGTCCCAACTAGATTGTGAACCCTATTTGTGTATCTTTTGAAATAGGTGACGAATTGGCATGGTATACCGATGTAGTTCCAAAAGTTCACACCAGATAAATTAGGATAACCTACTGATAATTACCATTTTATCACATAATTTTAGCCCTTAATTTTTATATTTTAATCATATCATATGATTAATTCTTGGTTCTAATCATGTATATTGAGTTGGATTCATATTATGAGTTTTGTTATAATTCTTCTTAATTTTATGGATTTTTACTTATAATTGTGCACTTTTATCTTGTAGGGATTGAACTCAAGATAGACCAAATTGAACTTAAAGACTTGAGTCAAGGAGAAGTCCAATATGTAAAAATCTAAGTCTTCGGATCAAATTGATCAAGAGAATAAGATCCGCTCGATCTTAGCCATTTATCAAGATGTGTTTGATTTTGTTCCATCTGATCAGATCCGGGATGATCTGAGCTATCTACGTAGATCCATCATCTTGCTCTTCCATGGAGGCTCGATCGATCTAAACCATTCATTTAGATTGAATCTCATCACTTGATCATATCTGGGGTAATCTGAGCCATCCGTTGAAATATGAGATGAATTTAAAGCGAGAAACTACATTGTCATCTGGTGGGGGCTTCGCGAGATCGCGGTCGCGATCTCTATCGTTCTCCACTCAGTCGCGGGCAACGGAGGTCAAGGGCATTCCCTTCCTCTGACCGGCCACCTCACTCCTTTATCTTCTCCATCTCCATCCATCTTCCGCCTAAGGAGTTTCTGCTTCGCAAGGGGGATCGCATTCACAATCTCTACTGCTCCACTCAATGCCGCCTTTAACCTCTTCACCGCCGACCACTTCTTCCACACCATCCTCACCTTCAGCCACATCTCTTCAGATTAGAAAAGGAGATCTCGCTTCCTCTATTATCGGCGCACTTCCATCATCATCCAGCATCGCCCTTCCCCTTCGAGTTAGAAGAGGAAGGTCCAATCTCCTCCGCAACCATTGTCATCCATCCGGCGATTGAGGGAGAAGCTCCAGTCATCCTTGCAACTTGATTTATGCTTGTTGTTTGTTTCATGTAGTTGGATGTTTTTGTTGATTGATGAATGGTTGTATTGAACTTGACTCCCCATGTTTGGATTGCATGTACATGGCTTAGATTCTTTCATGCATACCATGTGTTTGATGAATTGTCTCTTCCATTAGTTGGATTCTAGTTTGCATTTTCCTTATCTTAGATTCTTTCGATGTTTCGTTAGTTTGATTGCTTTATGTTCTCTTATGGTTGTCTTTCAGTTTGATGCAATTAGGTTAGGTTTCATTTATTCTCCATTTCCCTAAATGCTTACTTTATGTTGCTTTTCATTTCCTTGCAATTATAGTTTAGATTAGATTAGATCTTCTTTACTCGCATTGTCTTTCATTAATTATGATTAGATTTCACACTTTCTTTGCTATTTTATTTCATAGTCATAGCTTTCAAATCCAAACCCCTAGTTTTATATCCAAAATCCAAAAGCAATAACATACGATCCTAAGTCTATCATTTATCATTACATTCCTTGAGAGAGACAATCCGGGCCATTTTCCTATACTATATTAGTGTAGAGAGGGGTTTCGATACTTTATTGTTTGATACCAATTTCATGATAAAAATTGGGTTTTATCACCTACCTATGCAAATCAACATTAAGGACAAGAGTCGAAACATGACCCAAGTGCTTACTAACATTAGGGTGAAACTGAAATCCTAGGATCGTTTTCTCACTCTGAATCTCAAACTTTGCCTTCTTACCCTATTTTCTTTTCTCTGACCTTACGATCATACTTTGTCTTCTTCTTATGATCTCTCTATCTTTTGTTCTATTTCCCTTTTTTCCTATAGGAATTCTAGGTTCTAAACTCATAAGCCCTGCTATTAAGTTTGATTAGTAGGTTGGTATTTACTCGCTAGTCCCTATGGATTCGATATCTTTTACTTGACGACCACATTGTACATTTGCAATTTGCATGCATCAAATTTTTAGCATTGTTGTCAGGGATTTATTCTAGAGTAATATTAGCCGAAATTTATTTTGATCGGATTGGATCATTTTCTTTTCTTTTCTCTTTCTTAATTTTATTTCTATTATTTTTCTTGAATCAATCTTGAATTGTTGTACTTTGTTTCTTGTCTTTTCTTTTGCAAGGGAATTATCTTCTTACATGCATAGATCTACTAGGGGAGAAAACTTGTTTCCATTTGATCCTGAGATTGACCGCACCTTCCATCAAAGGCTAAGATATCGATAAGTTGTGGAAAGAAATCAAAACCTCCCAAACCTACTGGGAGAGAACAACCAATGGGCGCTTGGAGATTATGCATTGCCCAACGTTATGAGTTTCAGATCGAGCATAGCCCGACCTACCATTGAGGCCAAGAATTTTGAATTGAAGCTGGCTCTAATATGCATGGTACAACAAATTCAATTCAGTGGAGCACCTATGGAGGACCCAAACTAGCATTTGAAAAACTTTTTGGAGATTTGCGACACCCTTAAGCAGAACGGAGCCTTAGTGGAAGCCATCCTACTTATGCTATTCCCATTCTCACTCAAAGACAAAGCTAAGCTGTGGCTTCCATGACTAGCTACAAAGCTACATGGGACCAATGTGAGCTGCGATTCCTCAACAAATTCTTCCCGCCAAGCAAGACTGCTCACATAAGGCATCTGATCACCAATTTCATACAAAAGGATGGGGAGTCCTTGTTTGAGGCTTGCGACCATTTCAAAAGCCTCCTACAACAATGCCTCCATCACAAACTTGAGAAATGGTTGGTGAAAGGCATCCCGAAACTCAGCCGTTGGAGGAGCCCATATAAAGAAAACTCTAGAGAAGGTTGAATAGATAGTGGAAAGTGTGACCTTCAGTCACCATCAATGAGCCAATAAAAGGAGCACTCCAGAACAAACTCCAAGAAAGCATCAAGTGAGCCAAGTAGACTTGATTGCGGCATGCCTTGATGCCATGAGCAAGAAGTTGGACTCCATGAATGTCAACTCTATTAATGCCATCGTTATATCATGCAATGTTTGTGGGAATTTTGGGCATAGTGGGGAAAATTGTTCGATGCTGGCATCCATGCAAGAAAATCAAGTTAAACATGTGAAAGCCATAAACAACTTCAATTAAAGACCGAACAACCCCTATTCCAACACGTACAACCCGGGATGGAGGACGCACTCGAATATTTCCTATCGAAACAACAAAGGGCAACAACAAGGGCCAGGGAACTATGGGCAATCACCTAAGCCTCTATCACCAAATGCAAACCTGGAGAAGATGATGGAATAGTTTATTATGACTGAGACTAAAGCCAATTAGGAGTTCTGTCAGATATATTCAAATCATAAGGTGATGATCAAGGAATTGAAGGCCTCAGTTGATACAATGACAAGTCACACGAAGATTCTAGAGACACAAGTTGCCCCCGGGCAATTTTTGGTAAATCCGAAGTCAATCCTATAGAGCATTGCAACACTCTAAATCTAATAAGCGGCAAGATACTACAAGACCCAAGAGGAAAGAAAGTGGAACAACCAATGAAGCTTACTCCAAAGAAGACAACACTCAAAGCACCTGAGATGAAGGAAGAAGAGGCTAGAAAACCAAAAGAACAAAAGGAAAACAACTTGTTGAAGCCTCCGGCACAAACCTACCATCCTCTAGTTTCGTTCCCTTAAAGGTAATGCAAAGTCGGATGAAGAATTTGCCAAGTTCCTTCAAATGATGAAGAAAATTTGTATGGAGGTGCCTTTGATTGAAGCAGTGCACCAGATGCCCAACTTTGCTAAATTTATGAAAGACATTATCTCACACAAGAGAAGGAAGGAGAACCATGAGACCATTGCACTTACTAAGGAGTGCAATGCAATTATTCAGCATGAACATCCACCGAATCTAAAAGATCTAGGAAGCTTTTTCATATCGTGCTTCATAAGAGACAAGAAGATAAGTCAATCTTTCTGCGATCTAGGGGCTAGCATCAGTTTGATGCCATTCTCGATGTGTTATAGACTAGGTCTAGGGATCTTAAGATGATGATGATGAAACTCCAGTTGGTTGACCACTCATACCAATACCCCTTAGGAATTCTTGAAGATGTGCCAGTAAAAATATGAAGTATTGCGGTGCCAATAGATTTTGTGGTGCTAGAGATAGAGGAGGGCCTATCATCTTCGGAAGACCCTTCTGTAACGCCCCAAAATTTCCATTTTAAGTTCTTAAAGTCCTTAGAACTATTTAAAAATGGTTTAGAAATATTCTAGATATTTTTAGGAATTTTAGAATATTTTTATGGAATTTTCCGAGTCCGTTTAGTATTTTTACTAAAAGAAATAGAGTTTTCGGCAAAAAGTTGCCTGGACGAGTTTTGAACCCGAGACCTCCCATGGGATCAACGACTTAAGTTGGTCGGGTTAACCAGGCGCCCCAGCAGGGGTGTGCTGAAAGAAAATAGAGAGATATTAAGTTAAGTTATAAGTTGGACTTAAATACCCCTTGGTATAAATAGAAGAACTTAAGTGGGGGTTTTATTTTTGGTTCGGCAACTTCTCCCCCTCCTCACCATCCGCCGACCCCCTCCTCCCCTCTCTTGTGCGCACGCCAACCACACCAAGCCTAGGGCTTCCCTCCGGTGGCCGGCCAAGGCTCCTCTCCGAGAGAATTTCCTATATTCGGAATCCCCGCGACGAGAGGAACGCGTGAGCGTGAAGAAATCTCCGAGACTTCGAGTTTCTCCGGAACCTCCGACGCCGTTCTTGGTTGTAAGTCAAAGATATCGATGTAAGTACTGCTCACCTACAGTGAGAGGCGGTTTTCCGCAAGTTTTTCCCGTTAGAAAGTTAAAATGCAAATTTTTCCTTTAGTTTATGATTTTGCATGTAACTCTAGTTTAATCCATGCTTGTATAAGTTTGATTAAGCACCCTATATGAGGTTAGGGGATAAGAAAAGTTATGAGAAAAGAAAAGAGAAGATAAAGATAAGAAAAGAAAAGGCCAAGGCCTTAAGAAATCCCTAAAAGTCAAGACTTAGGGATTTGGGTACACAAGGTGCTCGTTAAAATGCCAAGGCATTCAAGATAAGAAAAAGTAAGTATTTTATTTTCTAAGGCCAGTACCTGGCGTCCAAGGGCGTCGTTAAAGAAATCCAGGTGTCCAATTCCAAGGTCTTGGCCCTGGTAGACCAAGGTCTGCTCTATTAGGATTGGCGGCTCGCTACCCCAACCTTTTAGGGAACGCGCATAAGATGGTACTTACGTCTTAAGTGGATCCAAGTGAGTTATTATTTTCAAGTATATGCTTTAGCAAAGTTTTTCTAAAGTTTAAGAAAGTTTTCTAAAAGTTAAAGAAAGATTTAAAGTTAAAGAATTGCTAAAGTTTCAAGTTAAGCCAAGAGAAAGTGAGTTAAGACTTATTAATGCTTGAGTATGCATGTCTTGAGTTATACATGTTTTTAGTGTTTCTTTTAAGCATAAAAGTATTTCATGTGATTTCACATTGTTTAAAAAGCATGCTTGCACATTTCGAGATTTTTGTGAGCTAGATAGTACTTACTAAGCTTTTTGCTTATTAGTTACATTTCCTCTTGCTGCAGGTAAAAGTAAAGGCAAGCAATTCTGAAGGAAGGCGACAAGGTGGTGCTGAGTGACATGTGTGTGGTGGCTGACCTTGGAGAGGTCCTTGGGACAAGATGAATGAAGGACTTAAAATACATTTATTATAAAGTCTTAGTTTAAGTTAGATCATATAGCATTTATCCAAGTATTTGCGTTTTAGATATTTTGCATGTCTTAAAACCATGAGTAAAGATTCCATGTCATTTTATTTAGCATACATGTCCTTATGATTGCATGGGATGAGTATGAGTGTGAGTAGTTTTGAATATTGATACTTGATGGAGCTATTTGATGCATGTGCCAAGATATTGTTAGTTTCCCTTTGAATCAAGTCTTTATTGCTTTAAATATGCTTAGAAAAGTTGCATTCACATTCCAAAATGCTTTAGTGAGGTGTAGAACATGTGTTTTGGTGTTATGAACGCATAGGAATTAAGTTTGGTACAAAACTCTAGTTTAAAGTTCATATAGATTATCATAACTTATTTACTTCCGCAAAAGTCCTAATTTCGAGTTTATGAAGTTGTTTTGATTGGATAAAATGTTTAGGAAACTAGTATGGAGTATACAAATGGTGTTGTGTCTTTGTATGGCTTGAAACCATATGTTTGGTGGACTTTTGATACAAGGTTTCGAATCTGAAATTTCAGATTTTCAGGCGTGCCAGTCGACTGGTTCAGTATCAGTCGACTGCCCTATCGAACAGTAGCTTCTGTTCGATGCATCAGTCGACTGCCAAGAGGCCAGTCGACTGGTGCCGCGCCCAGAAACTTTCTGTGGCCGATACCAGTCGACTGGTCAGATCGCAGTCGACTGGTACCATTGCAGAAGGAAGTGTGCCATTGTATCATGCATGACTATTAAAGTTAGAATATCATCCTTAGATGGATTTAAATAGAAAAAAAAAGAAAGTTCCGCATTTTTAGTCATGCGTTAGAGTCAAGAAGTAGACAAGTAACGGTCCGTATAAGGTAGAGAAGGCGGGTCGCTACAGTTGGTATCAGAGCAGTTCCCATTCTCCAGCATCACACACACATCAGCATCAACCTTGCCGTCTTCAAGTAAGAAAGCTTTAAGTTTCAGTTTTTCTATTGCTCCTTTATTTAATTGCAGTATAGAGAAATGCTTAAGTACTTACTCACATGTGCATAGAACAAGGAAGCATGTTTAATACCTTAGTATCACGGAATCATGTTTAATCCCTAGAATGGATATTAGGTTACTAAGTGAGAAGACAAGTTTATACCTAGAGAGGTAGTAGTGATTTCTTGTTCCCTTATGCATTATCAAGATGGCAAGAAGAGGCTGAGCTCCTAATGCAAGGAACAGAACTCCAGTTCAAGATAACAATGAGCCTGGCACAGAACAGCCAAACCTGATGGCAGTCATTGCTCAAATACAAGCTCAGATTTCAGAGCAATAGAAGACCATCGCCACACTGATGGCAAATCAGCACCTAGTGCCCCCTACACCACCCACAGCAGGAGTGGAGGACGTCCTTCATGTTGTGATCTTAGTATAGCAAGACTAAGGTCTTGATTTGCCCAAACACAAGGTTTGGAGGATTTCGGCATGTAAGGTGTCCGATAAAAGTTCTGAGTAAGACCAAGGTCTTACTAAGCCCAAGAACGAGCTATGGGACTAAGAAATGAGATGAGAAACAAGACCAAGGTATTGTTGTATCCTAAAGCAAGTTTGAGAACATTACCGTTAAGTGTTAAGTTATACATTTGAGGACGCCCTAGAAAGGCCCAAAACGAGGAGCAAGTTCCTAGAGGGCAAGAGGTAACAGAGTCAGTACCACCACCAAATCTCTTAGAGGTGGTGGCTCGGGAGAGTAAGGCAAAAAGCATACCTCATTCAGTAGAAGAAACTGAAGCCAGGGAATTTTTCCGGGCACAAGTAAACAATGGGATGCTTAAGCATGGTTCAAAACGTTGGAAAGAATAATAGGGCTACTGGACTGGCATGAGGTAGAGAAGATAAAGTGTGCATCTTTCTGCCTTACGGGAGATGCTAGAATATAGTGGGAGAGAGTCAAGGCCAAGAGAAATGTCAGCCAGATGGCATGGGCCGACTTCGGGACTGAGTTCTTCGAAGAATACTTTCACATGCAAGAAACCAATAAGCATTATGATGAATTCACGGAGTTCAGACAAGGAGAACTATCCGTGGATGAAGCAGTGAAGATGTTTAAGCGGTTAGCTCATCTGTGCCCAGAGCTAGTTAGCACAGGAAAAGAGATGATTAGGCTAATGCTCAAGATGTTAAGGCCTGAGATAGCGTTAAAGAGGGCTAGCAGTGTTAAGAGGCCACAAACCTCCGAAGAACTAATACGTGGTGCTTTGATCACTGAGCACTACTTAAACAGTATAAAGGCCACCAGAAAGGTTGAACGATGAAGTTCTTAACAACCTTACCGTCAGGGGAAGAAATGGCCTCTACTTAGAGGCTAAGGGCAGTACCAATCTGGATTTCCAACCGAGAGCTCTATAGTGACTGGATAGTCCTTGAGATGAAGGATTATGATGTCATGTTAGGGATGGATTTCTTCAGTAAGTACAGTGCTTCAGTGGACTGCCGTAGAAGGAAGGTGGTTTTCAGCCCAGAAGGAGAACCACCATTCGAGTTTCAAGGAGCCCCAAAGAGGAAGACTCAGAAATTCCTCTCAGCCTTGGCAGCCCACCAGATGCTAGAGCATGGGTGTGCTGGTCTTCTTGCACACATAATGGACTCAGAAGCAAAGAAAGAACTCAAGCAGGAGGATGTACGGGTAGTCTGCGAATATCCAGAAGTGTTCCCAGAAGAACTACCTGGACTACCGCCCAACAGGGAGGTGGAATTTGAGATTGAGCTGGTGCCAGGTACCGGTCCGGTCTCAAAAGCCCCATATCGTATGTCTCCAGCAGAGTTAAAAGAATTACAAGAGCAACTCCAGGAGCTACTAGACAAGGGCTTCATTCGCCCGAGTCATTCACCCTGGGGAGCTCCTGTACTTTTCGTCAAGAAGAAGGATGGGTCTATGCGTCTGTGCATAGACTACAGAGCTCTGAACAAGGTAACCATCAAGAACAAGTACCCCCTTCCTAGAATAGATGACTTATTTGATCAACTCAAAGGGGCTACAGTGTTCTCGAAGATAGACCTGCGTTCTGGGTATCATCAGCTAAAGGTTAAAGAAAGTGACATCCCCAGGACGGCCTTCAGGACAAGATACGGCCACTACGAATTTGTAGTGATGCATTTTGGAGTAACCAATGCTCCAGCAGTCTTCATAGAGCTGATGAACCACATCTTCAGGGAGTATCTCGATAAATTCATCATTGTATTTATTGATGATATTCTCATATACTCACAGACTCCAGAGGACCATGCTACACACTTGAGGATAGTGCTGCAGATCCTTCAGCAGGAGAAGCTCTATGCAAAGTTCTCAAAGTGTGAGTTTTGGCTAGATCAGGTGACCTTCCTAGGTCACATTGTATCCAAAGAAGGCATTCAAGTTGATCCAGCCAAGATAGAAGCAGTCAGCAACTGGGGTAGACCCAAGAATGCCAGTGAAATCAGGAGTTTCTTAGGCCTGGCAGGATATTACAGAAAATTTGTGGAGGATTTTTCCAGAATAGCCTCTCCACTCACAGCCCTGACCAGAAAGAATCAGAAGTTTGAGTGGTCAGATAAATGCGAGCACAGCTTCCTAGAACTGAAGAAAAGATTGACTAGTGCTCCCATCCTGACTGTCCCAGAGAGTGACAAGGCCTTTGACATCTACAGTGATGCATCCAAGATGGGCCTTGGAGCTGTCCTCATGCAAGACGGTAAAGTAATAGCATATGCCTCCAGACAGCTCAAGGACTATGAGAAGAATTACCCTACCCACGACCTTGAGCTAGCAGCTGTGGTTTTTGCCCTGAAGCTCTGGAGACACTACCTGTATGGAGTGCAGTGTAGAATCTTCACAGACCATCAGAGTTTGAAGTACTTCTTCACTCAGAAGGATCTGAATATGAGGCAGCGCAGGTGGCTAGAGTTGGTCAAAGATTATGACTGTGAAATCCTCTACCACCCAGGTAAAGCTAATAAAGTGGCAGATGCACTGAGCAGGAAATCCTGCGCAGCACTGATGTCCCTATCATCACTGTCCCTACCACTTCAGAAAGAAATAAAGGATTTTGGAGTCGAGGTAATAATTGGGCAACTTTCTGTATTGACTCTAGAGTCAACCCTGCTTGTGGATATACAAAGAAAGCAAAGTCAAGACCCAGAAATCCAGAAGATCAAGCAGGAGATCCAAGAGGCAGAAAATTCAGAGTTTCGAGTATCAGATAGTGGCATCCTCTATCTTGGAGACCGCCTTTGCGTCCCCAATGATGAGGAACTAAGAAGGAATATTTTAGAAGAAGCCCACAGTACCCCGTACTCTATGCATCATGGTTCTACCAAGATGTACCAAGATGTAAAGCAAAGATTCTGGTGGTCTGGACTCAAGCGAGACGTGGCCAGATATATCAGTACCTGCTTGACCTGCCAGAGAGTCAAAGCAGAGCACCAGAGACCAGGAGGAGTTCTGCAGTCTCTTCCTATTCCAGAGTGGAAGTGGGAAGAGATATCCATGGATTTTATCACAGGTCTCCCAAGGACCACCCATGGACACGACGCAATATGGGTGATAGTGGATAGATTGACCAAGTCTGCCCACTTCCTAGCCATCAAGTTATCGCATTCGGTAGAGCAGTTAGCACAGCTGTACGTGAAAGAAGTAATCAGGCTTCACGGAGTTCCGAAGTCGATCGTTTCTGACAGAGATGGGCGGTTCATCTCCCATTTTTGGAGGTGTGTTCAGGACGCCCTAGGCACCAGACTCCAGTTCAGCATAGCTTTCCATCCCCAGACAGATGGACAAACAGAGAGAGTAAATCAGATTTTAGAAGACATGCTAAGGGCTTGTGCGTTGGACTTTAAGGGTAGTTGGTGCAAATTTCTGTGCTTAGCTGAGTTTGCCTACAACAATAGCTATCAGGCCACTATCAAAATGGCGCCGTATGAAGCATTATATGGTAGGAAATGCAGATCACCCATATGCTGGCAAGAAGCTGGTGAGAAGAAAGAGATGGAGTCAGGACTAGGCAGCCAGACTGAGCTTATAGATGAGACCACTCAGGCTATCCAGATGATCCGCCAGAGGATTGAGACTGCCCAGAGTAGACAGAAAAGTTATGCTGACACACGCCGTAGGCCACTTGAATTCCAAGTTGGAGATTCAGTATTCCTCAAGGTCGCTCCTATTAAGGGAGTGATGAGATTTGGCAAAAAGGGCAAGCTAAGTCCTCGCTACATAGGACCCTACAAGATCATAAGGAGGGTTGGTAAGGTAGCATATGAGTTGGACTTACCAGAGGATATGTCAGCTATCCACAGTACATTTCATGTCTCTATGCTAAAGAAGTGTATTCACGATCCCAATCAAGTGATTCAGCCTCAGTCAGTACAGATCCAAGAAGATCTTAGCTATGAGAGCAGACCGACACAAATAGTGGACAAAGCAGTTAAAAGATTAAGAAATAAAGAAGTGCCACTAGTGAAGGTCATCTGGCAGAATCAAAAGCATGAGGAAGCTACTTGGGAACGTGAAGACAGCATGAGAGAAAAATATCCAGAATTATTCTAAGTTCGAGGACGAACTTTTCATAAGGTATGGGGGATTGTAACGTCCCAAAATTTTCATTTTAAGTTCTTAAAGTCCTTAGAACTATTTAAAAATGGTTTAGAAATATTCTAGATATTTTTAGGAATTTTAGAATATTTTTATGAAATTTTCCGAGTCCGTTTAGTATTTTTACTAAAAGAAATAGAGTTTTCGGCAAAAAGTTGCCTGGACGAGTTTTGAACCCGAGACCTCCCATGGGATCAACGACTTAAGTTGGTCGGGTTAACCAGGCGCCCCAGCAGGGGTGTGCTGAAAGAAAATAGAGAGATATTAAGTTAAGTTATAAGTTGGACTTAAATACCCCTTGGTATAAATAGAAGAACTTAAGTGGGGGTTTTATTTTTGGTTCGGCAACTTCTCCCCCTCCTCACCATCCGCCGACCCCCTCCTCCCCTCTCTTGTGCGCACACCAACCACACCAAGCCTAGGGCTTCCCTCCGGTGGCCGGCCAAGGCTCCTCTCCGAGAGAATTTCCTATATTCGGAATCCCCGCGACGAGAGGAACGCGTGAGCGCGAAGAAATCTCCGAGACTTCGAGTTTCTCCGGAACCTCCGACGCCGTTCTTGGTTGTAAGTCCAAGATATCGATGTAAGTACTGCTCACCTGCAGTGAGAGGCGGTTTTCCGCAAGTTTTTCCCGTTAGAAAGTTAAAATGTAAATTTTTTCCTTTAGTTTATGATTTTGCATGTAACTCTAGTTTAATCCATGCTTGTATAAGTTTGATTAAGCACCCTATATGAGGTTAGGGGCTAAGAAAAGTTATGAGAAAAGAAAAGAGAAGATAAAGATAAGAAAAGAAAAGGCCAAGGCCTTAAGAAATCCCCAAAAGTCAAGACTTAGGGATTTGGGCACACAAGGTGCTCGTTAAAATGCCAAGGCATTCAAGATAAGAAAAAGTAAGTATTTTATTTTCTAAGGCCAGTACCCGACGTCCAAGGGCGTTGTTAAAGAAATCCAGGTGTCCAATTCCAAGGTCTTGGCCCTGGTAGACCAAGGTCTGCTCTATTAGGATTGGCGGCTCGCTACCCCAACCTTTTAGGGAACGCGCATAAGATGGTACTTACGTCTTAAGTGGATCCAAGTGAGTTATTATTTTCAAGTATATGCTTTAGCAAAGTTTTTCTAAAGTTTAAGAAAGTTTTCTAAAAGTTAAAGAAAGATTTAAAGTTAAAGAATTGCTAAAGTTTCAAGTTAAGCCAAGAGAAAGTGAGTTAAGACTTATTAATGCTTGAGTATGCATGTCTTGAGTTATACATGTTTTTAGTGTTTCTTTTAAGCATAAAAGTATTTCATGTGATTTCACATTGTTTAAAAAGCATGCTTGCACATTTCGAGATTTTTGTGAGCTAGATAGTACTTACTAAGCTTTTTGCTTATTAGTTGCATTTCCTCTTGCTGCAGGTAAAAGTAAAGGCAAGCAATTCTGAAGGAAGGCTACAAGGTGGTGCTGAGTGATGTGTGTGTGGTGGCTGACCTTGGAGAGGTCCTTGGGACAAGATGAATGAAGGACTTAAAATACATTTATTATAAAGTCTTAGTTTAAGTTAGATCATATAGCATTTATCCAAGTATTTGCGTTTTAGATATTTTGCATGTCTTAAAACCATGAGTAAAGATTCCATGTCATTTTATTTAGCATACATGTCCTTATGATTGCATGGGATGAGTATGAGTGTGAGTAGTTTTGAATATTGATACTTGATGGAGCTATTTGATGCATGTGCCAAGATATTGTTAGTTTCCCTTTGAATCAAGTCTTTATTGCTTTAAATATGCTTAGAAAA
>JAGFNQ010001645.1:1040222-1067919 GCA_024364735.1 Boesenbergia rotunda
AGTTTGGGAACATTACCATTAAGTGTTAAGTTATACATTTGAGGACGTCCTAGAAAGGCCCAAAACGAGGAGCAAGCTCCTAGAGGGCAAGAGGCAACAGAGTCAGTACCCCCACCAAATCTCTTAGACGTGGTGGCTCAGTTACAGAGACAGTTAGCAGAACAATAGCAAGTTATTGCCACTAGGATGGCTAACCAGCAGGTCGTTATTATTACCTCGCCGGTGGCGAATGTAGTGACACCAGTTGTGATCGAAGACCCATCGATTACATCGGTAGTCCGGCAAGGGGGGATAAGGCAAGAAGCGTACCTCATTCAGTAGAAGAAATGAAGCCAGGGAATTCCCAGGCACAAGCAAACCATGGGATGCTTAAGCATGGTCAAAACGTTGGAAAGAATAGTAGGGCTACTGGACTGGCATGAGGAGAGAGTAAAGTGTGCATCTTTCTGCCTTACGGAGATGCTAGAATATAGTGGGAGAGAGTCAAGGCCAAGAAAATGTCAGCCAGATGCATGGGCCGACTTCGGACTGAGTTCTTCGAAGAATACTTTCACATGCAAGAAACCAAAGCATTATGATGAATTCACGGAGTTCAGACAAGGAGAACTATCCGTGGATGAAGCAGTGAAGATGTTTAAGCGGTTAGCTCATCTGTGCCCAGAGCTAGTTAGCACAGGAAAAGAGATGGTTAGGCTAATGCTCAAGATGTTAAGGCCTGAGATAGCGTTAAAGAGGGCTAGCAGTGTTAAGAGGCCACAAACCTCCGAAGAACTAATACGTGGTGCTTTATCACTGAGCACTACTTAAACAGTATAAAGGCTACCAGAAAGGTTGAACGATGAAGTTCTTAACAACCTTACCGTCAGGGGAAGAAATGGCCTCTACTTAGAGGCTAAGGGCAGTACCAATCTGGATTTCCAACCGAGAGCTCTATAGTGACTGGATAGTCCTTGAGATGAAGGATTATGATGTCATGTTAGGGATGGATTTCTTCAGTAAGTACAGCGCTTCAATGGACTGCCGTAGAAGGAAGGTGGTTTTCAGCCCAGAAGGAGAACCACCATTCGAGTTTCAAGGAGCCCCAAAGAGGAAGACTCAGAAATTCCTCTCAGCCTTGGCAGCCCACCAGATGCTAGAGCAAGGGTGTGCTGGTTTTCTTGCACACATAATGGACTCAGAAGCAAAGAAAGAACTCAAGCAGGAGGATGTATGGGTAGTCTGCGAATATCCAGAAGTGTTCCCAGAAGAACTACCTGGACTACCGCCCAACAGGGAGGTGGAATTTGAGATTGAGCTGGTGCCAGGTACCGGTCCGGTCTCAAAAGCCCCATATCGTATGTCTCCAGCAGAGTTGAAAGAATTACAAGAGCAACTCCAGGAGCTACTAGACAAGGGCTTCATTCGCCCGAGTCATCCACCCTTGGGAGCTCCTGTACTTTTCGTCAAGAAGAAGGATGGGTCTATGCGTCTGTGTATAGACTACAGAGCTCTGAACAAGGTAACCATCAAGAACAGGTACCCCCTTCCTAGAATAGATGATTTATTTGATCAACTCAAAGGGGCTACAGTGTTCTCGAAGATAGACCTGCGTTCTGGGTATCATCAGCTAAAGGTTAAAGAAAGAGACATCCCCAGGACGACCTTCAGGACAAGATACGTCCACTACGAATTTGTAGTAATGCCTTTTGGAGTAACCAATGCTCCAGCAGTCTTCATGGAGCTGATGAACCACATCTTCAGGGAGTATCTCGATAAATTCGTCATTGTATTTATTGATGATATTCTCATATACTCACAGACTCCAGAGGACCATGCTACACACTTGAGGATAGTGCTGCAGATCCTTCAGCAGGAGAGGCTCTATGCAAAATTCTCAAAGTGTGAGTTTTGGCTAGATCAGGTGACCTTCCTAGGTCACATTGTATCCAAAGAAGGCATTCAAGTTGATCCAGCCAAGATAGAAGCAGTCAGCAACTAGTGTAGACCCAAGAATGCCAGTGAGATCAGAAGCTTCTTAGGCCTGGCAGGATATTACAGAAAATTTGTGGAGGACTTTTCTAGGATAGCCTCTCCACTCACAGCCTTGACCAGAAAGAACAAGAAGTTTGAATGGTTAGATAAATGCGAGCACAGTTTTCTAGAGCTGAAGAAGAGACTGACCAGTGCTCCCATCCTGACTGTTCCGGAGAGTGACAAGGCCTTTGACATCTACAGTGATGCATCCAAGATGGGCCTTGGAGCTGTCCTCATGCAAGATGGTAAAGTAATAGCATATGCCTCCAGACAGCTCAAGGACTATGAGAAGAATTACCCTACCCACGACCTTGAGCTAGCAGCTGTGGTTTTTGCACTGAAGCTTTGGAGACACTACCTGTATGGAGTGCAGTGCAGGATCTTCACAGACCATCAGAGTTTGAAGTACTTCTTCACTCAGAAGGACCTGAATATGAGGCAGCGCAGGTGGCTAGAGTTGGTCAAAGATTATGACTGTGAAATCCTCTACCACCCAGGTAAAGCTAATAAAGTGGCAGATGCACTGAGCAGGAAATCCTGTGCAGCACTGATGTCCCTATCATCACTGTCTCTACCACTTCAGAAAGAAATAAAGGATTTTGGAGTCGAGGTAATAATTGGGCAACTTTCTGCACTGACTCTAGAGTCAACCCTGCTTGTGGATATACAAAGAAAGCAAAGTCAAGACCCAGAAATCCAGAAGATCAAGCAGGGGATCCAAGAGGCAGAAAATTCAGAGTTTCGAGTATCAGATAGTGGCATACTCTATCTTGGAGACCGCCTTTGTGTCCCCAATGATGAGGAACTAAGAAAGAATATTTTAGAAGAAGCCCACAGTATCCCGTACTCTATGCATCCTGGTTCTACCAAGATGTACCAAGATTTAAGACAAAGGTTCTGGTGGTCTGGACTCAAACGAGACGTGGCCAGATATATCAGTACCTGCTTGACCTGCCAGAGAGTCAAAGCAGAACACCAGAGACCAGGAGGAGTTCTGCAGCCTCTTCCCATTCCAGAGTGGAAGTGGGAAGAGATATCCATGGATTTTATCACAGGTCTCCCAAGAACCACCCATGGACACGATGTAATATGGGTGATAGTGGACAGATTGACCAAGTCTGCCCACTTCCTAGCCATCAAGTTATCGCATTCGGTAGAGCAATTAGCACAGCTGTACGTGAAAGAAGTAATCAGGCTTCACGGAGTTCCGAAGTCGATCGTTTCTGACAGAGATGGGCGGTTCATCTCCCATTTTTGGAAGTGTGTTCAGGACGCCCTAGGCACCAGACTTCAGTTCAGCACAGCTTTCCATCCCCAGACAGATGGACAAACAGAGAGAGTAAATCAGATTTTAGAAGATATGCTCAGGACTTGTGCATTGGACTTTAAAGGTAGTTGGTGCAAATTTCTGTGCTTAGCTGAGTTTGCCTACAACAATAGCTATCAGGCCACCATCAGGATGGCACCTTATGAGGCATTATATGGCAGGAAATGTAGATCACCCATATGTTGGCAAGAAGCTGATGAGAAGAAAGAGATGGAGTCAGGATTAGGCAGCCAGACTGAGCTTATAGATGAGACCGCTCAGGCTATCCAGACGATTCGCCAGAGGATTGAGACTGCCCAGAGTAGACAGAAAAGTTATGCTGACACACGCCGTAGGCCACTTGAATTCCAAGTTGGAGATTCAGTATTTCTCAAGGTCGCTCCCATGAAGGGAGTGGTGAGATTTGGCAAGAAGGGCAAACTGAGTCCTCGCTACATAGGACCCTACAAGATTATAAAGAGAGTTGGGAAAGTAGCCTATGAGCTGGACTTACCAGAGGATATGTCAGCTATCCACAGTACCTTTCATGTCTCTATGCTAAAGAAGTGTATTCACGACCCTAGCCAAGTGATTCAGCCTCAGTCAGTACAGATCCAAGAAGATCTTAGTTATGAGAGCAGACCGACACAGATAGTGGACAAAGCAGTTAAAAGATTAAGAAACAGAGAAGTGCCACTAGTGAAGGTCATCTGGCAGAATCAAAAGCATGAAGAGGCTACTTGGGAACGTGAGGACAGCATGAGAGAGAGATATCCAGAATTATTCTAAGTTCGAGGACGAACTTTTTATAAGGTATGGGAGATTGTAACGCCCCAAAATTCCCATTTTTAGTTCTTAAAGTCCTTAGAATTATTTAAAAATAGTTTAGAAATATTCTAGATATTTTTAGGAATTTTTAGAATATTTTTATGGAATTTTTCGAGTCCGTTTGGTATTTTAAAAAAAAAAGAGAAAGAAAATAAAAAGGAAAAAACCACTTAAGGGCAGCCGGAGTTCGAACCCGCGACCAGCAGGAAACCAGAAACGCGCGCGACCAGCTGGGCTAGGGTATCAAGCACAGCAAAGGAAGGAGAGACCTATATTTAAGGTGTAGTTAGGTTAATCCGCCCCATAAGTATAAATAGGTAATTAAAGAGAGAAGTTGTATTTTCTCTCCTCTCCAAACCCTCACGTCGACCCCTCCTCTTCTGGGCGAAACTACACCAAGCTCTAGGGGGCCGGTCAAGGCTCTTCTCCAAGAGATCTTCTAATATTTGGAATCCCCGCGACGAGAGGAACGCGTAGGTGCGAAGAATTCTCCGAGATCTCAAGTTTCTTCCGAGTCCTAGACGTCAATCTTGGTTGTAAGTCCAAGATATCAATGTAAGTACTGCTCACCTGTGGTAAGAGGCGGTTTTCCGCGAGTTTTTCCTGTTAGAAAGTTAAAAATGCAATTTTTACCTTAGTTTATAATTTTGCATGTGAGATTAGTTGTTGTATGCTTATGTATAAGTTTAATTAAATACCCTATATGAGTTTAGGGTCTAAGAAAGTTATGAGAAAAGAAAAGAGAAGATAAAGATAAGAAAAGAAAAGGCCAAGGCCTTAAGAAATCCCCAAAAGTCAAGACTTAGGGATTTTAGCACGCAAGGTGCTCGAGAAAATGCCAAGGCATTTACAGATAAGAAAGAAAAGAAAGAAAAGCTATTTTATTTTCTAAGGCCAGTACCCGGCGTCCAAGGGCGTCGTTAAAGAAATCCAGGTGTCCAATTCCAAGGTCTTGGCCCTGGTAGACCAAGGTCTGCTCTATTAGGATTGGTGGCTCGCTACCCCAACCTTTTAGGGAACGCGCATGAGATGGTACTTACGTCTTCAGTGGATCCAAGTGATTATTATTTTCAAGTATATGCTTTAGCAAAGTTTCTAAAGTTTAAGAAAGTTTTCAAAAAGTTAAAGAATAGCTAAAGTTTCAAGTTGAACCAAGAAAAGTAAATTGAGATTTATTAATGCTTGAGTATGCATGTTTTGAGTTACACATGTTCTTAGTTTTCTTTCAAGCATATAAGTATCTCATGTGATTTCATATTGTTCAAGAAGCATGTTTGCACATTTCGAGATTTTGTGAGCTAGATAGTACTTACTAAGCTTTTTGCTTACTAGTTGCATTTCCTCTTACTGCAGATAAAGGTAAAGGCAAGCAATTCTGAAGGAAGGCGACGAGGCGGTGCTGAGTAAAGTGTGTGTGGTGGCTGATTTTGGAGAGATCCTTGAGACGAGACAATTTAGTTATTTGAATTACAATGTTTTAGTTTATTCAAATTTCAAGTTCTTGCTTTATGGAGTTTAGCGAACATTTAAGCTTTGGATAGTTTTACATGCTCAATTTCTTAGAGTAAAGATTCCATGTCATTTCATTTAGCATACATATCCTTATGATTGCATTGGATGAGTAGAAGTGTGGGTGGTTTGAAATATTGATACTTTGTTAGAGAACTAGATGCATGTGCCAAGATAGTATTAATTTCCCTTTTGATCAAGTTTTTATTGCTTAAGTATGTTTAGAAAAGTTGCTTTCTCATTTGATAATGCCTTAGGGATGTTTCAGAATTTTGTGTGATGAGTTTCAATGGTTAGAAGTTAAGTTTGGTACAAACTCTAGCTTAAAGTCTATGTAGATTTTTCATAACTTGCTAAATTCCGCAAAAGTCCTAATTTCAAGTTTATGGATTCGTTTTGATTGGCTAAATTGTTTAGAAAACTGGTATAGAGTATAGAAATGGTGTCATGATTTTTTATGGCTCGAAAGTATAGGTTTGGTGGAGTTTTGAAACAAGGCTTCGAATCTGAAAAACAGGTTTCAGACTTATCAGTCGACTGGTACAGTATCAGTCGACTGATACCCGTAAGCTGAGTTGGGCGAGGCAAGTTTCAATAAGTATTTTCTTACGAGTTTTTGAGAAAGAAAGTGTGACATGGTATTATGCATGACTATTTGAGTTAGAATATCATTCTTAGATAGATTAAAAAGAAAAAAAAAGATTTCCGCATTTTTAGTCGTGCATTAGAGTCGAGAAGTAGATAAAGTAACGATCCGTCTAAGGCAGGAGAAGGCGGGTCGCTACACCGAACACCCTTCTTCCTTCAGCCTTGCGGTGCCGCCGCAAACCACCCCTTGCGCCACTCACCGCCGGCCGCCGGCCTTGTTTCCCTCACTGTCGAGCACCACAAAAGGAAGAGAACACCTCTTCCTTGTCTATGTTGGCCTCGGACAGGAGATGGTGAGGGAGGGAGGAAGAAAAGAGAGATGGAACTCCCTCTTCCTTCTTGCACCGGCCTTGACCTAGGAGAGAGAAGGAGGGAAGGAAAGAAAGGGAGAGGCCTTGGGTTGTTGTGTGATGTATCAAGCCTTGGTTTCATGATCTCCTTGGGTATTTATAGGGCTAAGGTAGGGACCAAGAGGAGGAGTTGGATCTTAGCCCTCCAATGGATCTAAACCCGATCCATTAATTAAGAGTCATTCGACTAAAGGATCTTAATTGAACTTCCTCACCAACCCCCATATTTTTATATAGCCTCCATATATTACGAGTCGTCCATCTCCCCGTGTTTAAGATCTCGAATGCTCGTTAATTAATTTAAATTACTGATAATTCAAATTAATTAACCTCTAAGTCCTTGACTAGTACCACTCGACCTTATCATCATGCCAGATCAAATCCACCTGCAGGGTTTAGCATGATGAACCTTTCAAGCTCATCAAGGGGGCATCATCAACCCGACTCACCAAGACACAGATTCTGTCAATAATCAACAGCACATCATATAATTAATATTATCTCCCAACTTACCGGGCCTATCGATCTAACAGAATAGATCTCGCCCATTGGTAAATCAAAGAAATAATATTTAATAATATATGTCCGTTATTATATCGGGATTAAGGGATCGTACTCCATAATATAATCTTGAGGTCCTATCCAATTATCGAGTCAGTACAAATTGGATAACCTCGGGTTTTGGTCATACACAATGTACTCAAAGCACACTAGTGTAATTTTATGGTCAAGACCAATCACACCTAATTACACTACAACCATTCTGATGGATTGTCCAATTCCATCTCAGTTGTGAGCCTCTTATCTATACTAAGCAAGGAATTGATAACATGATCTTTCATGTGACATCACACACCATGTTATCTACAATGCAAAGTAATTGAACTTCATGCATGTACTAATATGAACAGACACCTAGTGTAGTTGTGATTCTCTTTTCATAATAAAGATGTTCATATAAAGAAATTCATGTCTTTCAGTATACACATCTTACAATCTCCTACTTATACTTAAAGACATTGTTGTTCTCTCATTGCAATACATCTGACTCCCATATCCTCCACATGCCTATCAAAAGCTCTAGCTGGAAGGTTTCGTGAAAGGATCTGCCAAGTTGTCCTCTGATGCAATCTTGGTGACATCCACTTCTCCTCGCTTTATGATTTCTCGTATCAGGTGGTACTTGCGCTCTATGTGTTTACTCGCCTTATGGGCTCGTGGTTCCTTCGAGTTTGCAACTGCACCACTGTTATCACAAAAGATTGTGATAGATCTGGGCAAACCAGGAATCACATCCAAGTCCATGATGAAGTTCCTGAGCCATACAGCTTCCTTGGCTGCCTCTGAGGCTGCTACATATTCAGCTTCCATGGTGGAGTCCGCCATGCATTTCTGCTTGACACTCCTCCAAACAATGGCTCCACCCCATAAAGTAAACACAAACCCCGAGGTAGACTTACTCTTGTCTCTATCTGACTAGAAATCTAAGTCCATATAACCCACAAGGACTAATTGGTCTGCCCGGTAAACCAGCATATAATTCCTAGTCCGTCTCAAGTATTTTAATATATGCTTTACCGCAGTCCAATGCCCCTGTCCAGGGTTACTTTGATATCTGCTAACCATGCCCACGGCAAAACATATATCAGGTCTCATGCACAACATAGCATACATGAGGCTTCCTACTGCCGAAGCATAAGGAACCACCTTCATTTCCTCTATCTCCTTTGATATTTTCGGACACATCTCCTTGGATAGAGGAACTCCATGCCTGAGGGTAGGAAACCCTTCCTGGAGTTTTCCATGTTAAAAAGAGACAAGACGGTGTCAACATATGAAGCTTGGGATAAGCACAACATCCTTTTTTGGCGATCCCTTATGACTTTGCTCCCAAGGATGTGTCCTATTTCTCCTAAGTCCTTCATATCTACTGTTTGGACAACCATACCCTTACATCTGATAATACTTTGTCATTGTTGCCGACTAACAAAATATTATCTACGTATAGTATAAGAATACCACTACGTTTCCGTCACATTTCTTACATACACAAATCTCATCCGTCCTTTGAACAAATCCATATGATTGGATTATCTCTTCAAAGAGAATGTTCCTCATCATAGGTCTAGGGATCTTGATTCATGGTCGCCAGAGACCGAGTCTGAAGACTCTCCCAAGAACATGAATCCTTCAGGTTGACTAACAACCCTCCCGCTATGACGAGGTACCACCTGTGTATCTTCTGTGACACGAGGTGCAGTGACTTGTGATGTATCCTCTTGTACAGTTGGTACTAAAGTCAGAACATCCCCTCAGAATTCTTCAAGAACTAGTCTACTCATGGGCTTATGGTTCATCACATAGTCTTCTTTTAAGAATCTAGTATTCGTCCCGATGATTACCCTCTGATCCTTAGGATTATAGAACCACCTTTCGTTCCTCTAGGATAGCCTACGAACAAGTGCACGAGATTCCAATCTTATCAGTATCCCCTTTCAGTACATGTGCTGAGCTATCCCATGTCCGAATATGTCTTAGACTTGGCTTTCACCCAGTCCACACTTCTATGGGAGTAGAAAATACTGACCTAGATGGTATCAAGTATATATGCTGTCGTTTCCAGAGCATATGCCCAGAACGAATTTGGCAACTTGGAGCAGCTCATCATTGTCCTAACCATCCCCATAAGAGTCCTTTTCCTTCACTCTGCTGCACCGTTCTATTGGGGCATACCAGGTGCAGTCAATTGGGATCGTATCCCAATCTTCTGATAAATAAGTCCTAAACTCTCCCAAGAGGTACCCATCACCACGATCCGATCGTAGTGTCTTGATACTTTTACCTTGATTTTTCTCCACAACAGTCTTGAATTCCTTGAACTAATCAAAGATTCAGACTTGTGGCTATCAAGTAAATGTATCCATACCTTTGAATATTTGTCTCACGAAGTATTCAAAGCTACCTCTATCCTGGATAGGCATAGGACCACACAAATCAAAATGAACCAATTCTAACATATCTTTAGCCCTATACCCCTTGGCCTTGAAAGGCCTCTTGGTCATCTTTTCTTTCAAGTAAGATTCAAAGGTTAGGAAGTCTCCCACCACCAATGAACCCGAGAGCCCATTGACTATCGTCCTTTGAATCCTACTAAGGTTAATATGACCAAGTCTTAGATGCCAAAGACATGTTTGGTTCATCTTAGAAAGAACCTTTCTCTTATTTTGATTAGATGATGAGCTATTAGCTATTATTTGCATCATGGGAGACTTTGGTTCTAATTGATTAATTGCTTATCCATGTTCCTAAATAGATAATCTTTCTATTCCACTTTTCATAACAAAAAGCAATAGAATATCCATTATTTCAGAAACTGAACCAGAGTTCTTTCTAAAATTAGGTACATAAAAGCAATCTTCTTAAAACCAAAACTTTATCTTTTAAAGATAAATAAATAACTCCCACTGCAATAGTCGCCACCTCCGTAGCATATCACATGTAGACGGTAATCTCTTCCTTAGCTAGTCGTTGGGCTTCCTGGAAGCCCTACAAAGAATTACATACATGTTTAGTAGCATCCGTATCTACCCACCAGGTACTGGTAGATAGCACCGCTAAACATGTTTCAACGACTAAGGCTGAAGAAATACCTTTGTCTTGTCGACGGGGACAACCCGCCTTCCAGTGCATAGTTTGCTTTCACGTGAAGCACTTGCCTTTCGGCTTCTTCACGCTAGTCCGGGATCCTTGCGATGCTGCTACCTTCTTGAACCCTCCTTGTTTCTTCTTCTTCCTGCCTTTCGACACAGAAGAAGAAACCCTTTGAGTTACTAAGGCCTGCGAGTTCTGATGAAAAGACCCTCTGCCGCCTGGAGTTCTCCTAGCAGTTCACCCAACATATAATCCCTTTTGTTCATATTATAGTTGAGCCTGAACTACTCAAAACTCCTAGGCGGAGACTGGAGTATAATATTGACCTGGGATTCCCTGTCGATCTATGCTCCTAGTACCTCAATCTCATTGAGGTGAGTCATCATTTTTAGGACATGATCCCTCACAGGTGTCCCTTCGACCATAGTGGTCGTCATCAGACTCTTCATCGTGGATTGCCTAGTAGCTCGACCTTGGTACCCGAAGAGATCTTTGAGATTCAGCATCATGTCAATAGCAGTGGGCATGGCCTGATGCTGATGTTGCAGCACATTCTGTTGATACAGTCTGACCCGGTTGTTGTTTTGGTGTTTGACAATGATTTAAGTTTGGTTGAGCGAATTTAGGTTAAAGTCCTGGTCGGGGACTGGGCATGAAACCCCGGTGAGTGAAGCCGGGTCCTGGTGAGTGAAGCCAGGTGATTGAAAATCCCGGTGAGTGAAGCCGGGTCCTGGTAAGTGAAGCCAGGTGATTGGAAATCCCGGTGAGTGAAGCCGGGTCCTGGTGAGTGAAGCCAGGTGTTGGAAATCCCGGTGAGTGAAGCCGGGTCCTGGTGAGTGAAGCCAGGTGTTGGAAATCCCGGTGAGTGAAGCCGGGTCCTGGTGAGTGAAGCCAGGTGGTGAAAAGTCCTAATTCGGAAGGGTTGGGTGAAAAGTCCTAGCTTGGAGGGCTAGGTGAAAAGTCCTAGCTTGGAGGGCTAGGTGAAAAGTCCTAACTTGGAGGGTTAGGTGCAAATTCCCATCCTGGAGAATTAGGTGAAAAGTCCTGGCTTGGAGGGTCAGGTGCCTAGCTTGGAGGGCTAGGTTGGATGAAGTTCTAACTCGGAAGGGTTGGGTGAAAAGTCCTAGCTTGGAGGGCTAGGTGAAAAGTCCTAACTTGGAGGGTTAGGTGCAAATTCCCAACTTGGAGTGTTAGATGGAAAAATCCTTGGCTTGGAGGGCTAAGGTGGATGAAAACTTAGCTTGGAGGGCTATGTTTGAGTCCCTGGATCGGTCTGGTGATCGATCAGGGAGTTGGCACGCTGCTCCTTAGTGGATCGGTCTGGTGACCGATCCAGCTATGCCTGATCGGACTGGTGACCGATCAGGGAGCAGGCTGCTTCCTTGCTGTCTTGCTCCTGATCGGTCTGGTGACCGATCAGGGAGCAAACGGTGAGTGAGTTCCCTTGCTGATCAAAGTCTTAGATCGGTCCGGGGACCAATCAGGGATCTTGGGATTGATTAAAAAACAACTTTTCATCTGCCCTGATCGATCTGGGTGACCGATCAGGATCCATTCTGATCGGTCTGGTGACCGATCAGGCGCAGAACTTTAATTCAAATACGTTGTCAGAAGCTCTGATCGCGTCTGTTTTCACTGCCGATTCTCTGATTCACTGCTGATATGTTTTGATATGCATTGCTAAGCCTCTATTGGAGTGTGCAGGTGATAGCAGGTGATTCAAACACTCAAGGAGGGTCAATGGGAGGCTTTCCGTTGAGCAGGTTTGGCTGTTTCTCATTCTCAGGTTTCAACGGGCAACTGACGCAGCTGGCGACTGACGGAGGCTCAGCTGGAGAGGGAGTCTTCAGTGGACTGAGTGCTCAGGGAGGTCAGTGGGTTCAGGCTGGCTCAGTGGATGCTGATGAAGCTTGTGATGGTGAGTAGAGCTTAAGTGATGAAGCTGAGGCAGAGGAGCGGAAACAAGAGACAGACAGAAAACTTGGGAAGTTGTTGCTGGGCTGTGTTCGTGCTCTCTGTTGCTTTGTTCTTGAGCGATCTTGTTGCATTCCTGTGAGAGCTTTGTGAGCTTCCCTTCTCGAGTGTCTCGTGTGCTTAATCTTGTATTCATCTACTGAGACAGCTTGTGGAGAGGTTACTCCACCGAGAAGGAGGCGCTTGATATCCGGTGTTCACCGGGGCTTGATCTGCCGACGATCAAGGGATCGCCCACCTCACGGGCACGCCAAGGAGTAGGGGCAAGTTATCCCCGAACCTTGTATATCGAGGTGTTAGCGTCGGTTTTCTTCCCTTTGTGTTTTGCTGTCTGTTCTTTGCTGCTTCTGTGTTTTTGTTTCCGCTGCTACTAATCTGATCACGCAGAAGTATCAAAGAGCAAGAAATTGTGATTGACTAGATTCACCCCCCCTCTCTAGCCATCTCGTCCCCAACACATTCGACATAGATGCTAGAATGTAGCACTGCGCTATCTCATCTGCCTTGACCCACTTCTTGTAATGCTGCTTCAACTCTTCACCAGAGCCCCTCTCTAGGCCTTTCCGGACATTCCTCTAAGAGTACAAATTTGTACTCTTCAGCAGTGAGGACAATGTCAAGGTTCCTCTTCCAGTCTATGTAGTTTGGGCTAGTAAGTTTGTTTTCCTTAAGAATTATAGCTAGTGGGTTAAAGGCCATTATGAAAAACCTGAGAATCACAACATATACTATTTTAGAAATCGAAAATAAATTGATTCATCAAAACAATAAATTTTCGAAATCAACCAACATCTCAAACACCGAGAATTTGCATGCCATGTTAGTGTGGACGTATACAAACCCTACATTTGTTAGAGAAGGTTTTACCCATTAATCTTACTATCTTGTCAACCTAGCATTTTGACAAGTAAGACTAATAGTTGGTCAACTTCGGCCCTACAAGTTATTAGCAGTGAATCCGTTGGTGAGGATACTAATAATTGTATCTAAGTGTTTACCATTGCACGACACTAAGAGAATTATTTAGGATTATGTGCCTTCCGTTGGGGAAGTACACACGCTCTTCAATAATCCTCTATAATCTTTTCCGACCTTGTGATCCGCAGAACAAGCCTATCCGTTATGGAGGAAGGCACTCAGAGCCAATGCGCGGGCTTGTTCGCATCACATATCAGATTGCAATGGAGGCCGTGGGACCCTTAGGGTCCCTCTCCCACTTAGTAATTTATGTCGAGGAATTTTCTTAGCACAACCACACAACCAAGCACATAACCAAATATATGAAAACTACAGAAAATCCTAGATATTCCAACTTTCATGGCCCTTGGTCTCTAATGCGCCTCCAGTCGTGTCGTCACTTCGTCCGCTCCTCCCTTCCTTCTGCGCGAGCTACCTTGAGGGATCTCCGAGCTGAAATGACTAAGCTAATTATTTACATCATCGATCCTATACTCCACGAAGGAGTGTACATGAAAACTAGATCGAAAGTAAAATAAAAAGCTCGGCTAAACATGTGCCGTATTTAATTACAAAAATTAAATACCTAGCCTCGTCAACCCCGAGGATTAATTAATTACAAAATTTTGCATAACCATCACACAATCATTATTTGGCTATGAAGTTGGAATCTCGTGCCTGCAACACAAAGTTAGCCTCTGGCGCTGACATTGCAGAGGAAGTCATATTCGCTTGGGTGATTGGCCGACTTATTAAGTGGGAGGAGGCCAACCGGGAGGCGTTGACTCCTCCCCCGACTACTCCTGAGGCACCCCCGGCGCCTGCCGAGTCCTCGGAGGGGAGCATTGAATCATCCCGTGGGCTTGCCACACCCAAAGGGCAGAGGCTACTAATGCACCCCGTGTAACGCCCGCTTTTTTTTCCCCTAAAGCGGCATTACGTTAACATACTTAAGGCATGTAGACATCATAAGGCAGCGGAATAACTTTAACTTATACATGCCCTACTAATATCCTTAACATAATGACATAGGAACCTTGGCATATTGACTTCATACTTAAACATCATATCATGTCATATCATGTCATACTTAACATCATATCATAGAGTTCCATAAGTCATTATTCACGCATCCAAGCATATAAGAGACCAAAGTCAAGTTCTAGCATAGACGATAAACATAAGGTTTGCTGGGCCAAGTCACTACCACACACATGATTTCTTGCCCTCCTGCTGCTTCCATCATTGTCCCCTTGAATGATCTGCGGTATAAGGAAATAAGACTATAAGCACACAGGCTTAGTAAGACTCTTTCCTACTCACAAAAACCATTCATCATTTCATATGAGCACATAAAACATTAACATACTTAGTGCTCTACTTATGACATAACAACTTGAATCATTTATCATATATTGAACATGGCATGATCATAAACATAAGTGAACATTCCTATCATGGCATGAGACATGGCATAAGCATAAACATAATAAACATTCTAAACATGGCATGCTACATGGTATAAACATAAACATCATAAACGTTCCTAGCATGGCATGATACATAGGCATACTTCTTATCATAGCATATGAACATCCTTTTAACATAATTATGGCATAGATCAATTCTTCTCATGCATCTTTCTTAACATGAAGAGTAAGCATCAAATCTTGTTAACATAGCATAATGCATAACATGAATGAATGCATGGGGGAAATGCATATACATAAGGATGCTTAACCTTTTTAAAAACATACTTTTAAATGCTTAAACATATTCATCATATCATTGGGCCCTGGCTTGTACCACATACATACATCATAAGCGCGCATCCCTAAGTAAATACGAGGTAGCTAGCCTCGACCTACTAGGGTAAGGACAGCATAGTCGGTAGTCCCCGAACCGAGGCGTTCTTAAGGTGCCCATCCCTGTTGCACAGCTACGGTAGTGCCAGAACCATGGACAGCATAGTCGGTAGTCCAGAACTGGGGCGTTCTTAAGGTGCCCATCCCTTGGACTCATACTTCGGTCCGGTACAAGCCCATTCATAAAGTAAAATACTTTACATGCTTCATCATTCATAAGACATTCATGGCATCTTGAACATAACATAACTTGTTACAGCTCGGCCCATCTACCGGCCCATTTACCGGTCCTCACGACCGTCGTACCGTCGACCATCGACCGTGCCGTTTAGCATATTTATGCCTTAAAGACATAAGCATCATCTTTCATTCATAACATGACATGCATCTTCTTTCATAAAACATGGCATGCATCATCATTCATAAAACATGGCATGCATCATCCTTATCATACTTATCATGGTATCATTCTTATCATGAACATAAACCTAACATACTTATCATGGCATCATTCTTATCATGACATAAACATAACATACTTATCATGACATCATTCTTATCATGAACATAAACATAATATACTTATCATGACATCATTCTTATCATGAACATAAACATAACATACCTATCATGGCATCATTCTTATCATGAACATAAACATAACATACCTATCATGACATCATTCTTATCATGAACATAAACATAACATAATAACATAGCATGGTTCTTAGCACAACATGAGCATATAACATAGCATGGTTCTCTACTTAACATAAGCCTACATAGGTAGGACTTCCATAAACATGCTACCTACCATCCAAGTACATGGCATAAACATAAGACATTCATAAATAACCCTATTAAGCATGGCATCCAATCATAAATATAAGACATAAAACATAAAACATGGTGCTTAAACTTAGGGTTATTGGCAACATGATTTCTACCACATGCTTGGACCTATATATATATATATATATATATACACTTCATGATAAACATAAACCATCATTCTTTGAACCCTAACTCCACCTCAAACCCTAGATACATAGCTGGCCGAAACCCATAAGGTGGAGTTCCATCAATTCCATTAACAAGTAAGATGGCATAAGGTAAAGGAACAACCATACATCATTTATGAGACCATAGGAAGTCATTAGAACTCATGATTAGGGTTAACCCTAACCTTTAGCCCACCTTCCTAGGGCTGGCCGAAACATGTAAGGTCATGGGGGCATGGAAAAATTCCATTAAAATCCCCAATTTTATCATACCTTACCATAGGGCCTTTGGGGCCCTTACTTGGAATAAGTCCTAACTTTTTGCCCTAAAGGCAACCTTGGCCGAAACTTATAGGGCATCTAGGCCATGTGAAAATTCACACAAGTCATCCCCTATCTCCCTTATATCATGATAATACATAAAATATCTACTTGAAGGGTTAAAACTAACCCTAGCCATGGGTTCTTGAACTTGGCCGAAACCTTAGGGGGTCCTAGGGTACCCCAAAAATTCTCAAAAATTATATTTAATCTCTAAACATCATGAGAGCATATTAGACAATATTATAAAGATTTTTAGCATAATTATAGACCAAGAACCCATGGTGGCCAAAACCTATAAGGTTAGGTTCATGGGTTTCCTTTGGTTTTCCAACATAAACATCACATATAAGACTTTCATATCATGTAAATCTTCAAGAAAAACCATTATACCACAGGTGAGGGAGTCTTACCTTGGGTTTCTTGATTTTTCGAACCTTGAAAGAGAAGGAAATGGTAAGATCTTTGGACCCTTGAACCCCCTTGTCCTTGTATCTTTGGAAGACCTTAGATCTTGGAGATGAAGCCTTGGTGGAGTTTTTCTTCCAAGGGAGAACTCCCTTTGAGGTGTTTGGCTAGAATGAGGAGGGAGGAGGAGAGGAAATGCAATTGAAGGAAGAGAGAAAGAAACTCCCAACCCCCCCTATTTATCACCCATTAAGGAGGTAAATGAAGAGTCTCTCCATGACCCTTCATCTTCTTCTAAGCCTTAACCAATATCCACTTTATTTCCTCATAGAAATCCCTTGCTAGGTGAGTTGGTTAAAGCATGCATGGTTGTACAAGAGGTTCAAGGTTCAATCCTTGGTCCATGCACCTTATTTTTATTTTATTTCTCTTTTTATTTCCCCAAAATTCCGAAAATCCTCCAAAAATTCCCCCATAATTATTTTAATATTTCCTATTAAAATCCCTTTATATTTCTATAAATTTTTACCTAAAATTCACCAATAATCATGGTACTAGAAAGCCCATATAAGGCCCATTAGTGCCATTTTTCCCAAATTAAATGAGTAAACATGAATTTTCTAGGACAAAGTTCGTATTAATATTTCTAAGTCCCTTGGAAAATTATCTAGATATGCTTAATATTTTAAGAAAATATTAAGAGAATTTTCCGGGTCGTTACACCCTGCCTGTTGCGAGCCAAGGGCCTTCTGGCCCGTCGGTTGACCCTGCGGCGGATCTTCCTTCAGGTGGTGGCCCTCCTTCGGCTGCTATTCATCCGGAAGGGGTCAACGAGGGGTCCTCCCCTCCTATCGTTCCCTTACCAGTACAAGTCATTGGTCGGTAGAAAAGACAGGTTCCAAAGTGTAACGCCCCAAAATTTTCCCATATAGAATGTTATGAAATATCATGAAATTTATGAAATATTATTATGGAAGATCATGAAATAGTTTCATGAAATATTATGAATTCATGAATATGAAATATTATGAAATTCATGAAATATTATGGATTCATGAATATGAAATATTAAAAATATTATGAAATAATATTTATGGGATATTATGAAATATTATGAATCCATGAAATATTATTAATATTATGAAATTTCATGATGGGCTTGGCTTAATGGGCTTTGATATGGATTAGTGCAAATTGTGATAAAAAGAAGAGGTAGAAAGGAGGAAGCAAGGATTGAACCTTGAACCTCCTAGTTGCACTCACCATGTCATAACCAATGAACCAAGCAATGTTTCTTGTAGAGAGAATAAGAAACATTCTTGTTGAATTCGGGGAAACGAAGAGACATGTCTTTTCATGATAAGAGTATAAATAAGAGAGGGGGAAAGGAAGTTACACTTCCTCTTCTTCTTCCCCACTTCATTTTCGAAAACACCCAAGAGCTCTCTCTCCCTTTCCATTTTCGGAAAAAGCACCACCCTAGGGTTCTAACCCTAGGGAATTTGGAAGGAAGAAGACCCTTCAAGATCTTGCCCTCTACCAAGTCCAAGGAACCCTAGAGAAAATTAAAAGAGAAGAAGGATTTTCACTTGCCCTCCAAGTCTAGGGTACCCTACGGTTTAAAGAGAAGGTGAAATTCCAGCGCTAGGATGTAAGTGTCCTCTCGCCTACGGCATAATTGCTATTGAATGTTTGCTTGTTTGATTCTTTGAAAAAAAATCACAAGGACCCTCCTTAAGGAAGGTTTCGGCCACCATGCTTGGAGGATCAAGAGAAGGGTTTTTTGATCAAACCTTGATGTATGCTAGTACCCCTAGGGACTTTATACACATATGTGTTGTTTCCAAATTTTTGGAAGGACAAAAATTAGGGTTTGGGACCCTACAAGGTTTCGGCCAAGACTTGGCTCCTTTGGGGTTGTGAAGTGAATCACTTCTTGATGCATGCCATGCATGCTAAATAAATGTTGTATACATGTGTGTTGTTTCCAAATTTTTGAGAAGGCAAAAATTAGGGTTTGGTGCCCTACAAGGTTTCGGCCACCCTTGTAACTTAGGGTTAGTGGAAGCTAACCCCACTTTGAGGTATAAACCATGTTTCAATTGTTAACATGAAATGTACATGAGGTGTTTGTAGAAATGCTTGAATGAATGCTTGCTTGGAAAACCAAACTCCTTACTTGCAACTTTCGGCCACATCATGGAACCCTAGCTTAGGGAAGGTCATCTACCTCTAATGTATGCCATGTTAATAGAATGCATGATATGGATATATATGTGATGAATGTATGCCTTAATTGGAAAAAAAAAGAAGAAGAAAATTCCCTTTACTTGTAACTTTCGGCCAACCCTAGTTCTAGGGTTGGGAAGTACTTAATGAAATCATGAAGCATGCTACTACTTATATGATGTGTGTATAATTTATGTGACCTATCTTGTTAGGTATAAAAGCATGCCTTATAGCCCATGGGGCACCTTTATGACATGAACATGATGTGTTTGATAATATGCTTGAAAAGGGATACTCTATTGAAATTGGGATCAAGAGCACCCCTAAATGTGTGGTGTGTCCCTAGGGGATCATGAGCACCCTTGATGAGTGGTGTGTCCCTTTAAGATGTTATTAGGAGTACCTTTAAGCATATACATATATATGTAATTACATGTTAAGATACTTTACTTTGAAAGTTGTGTACCCGACTCGGAAGGGGGTCGTTAAACAAAATCCAATATACATGTTAACTGAAGGTCATGGCATTGGTAGGACGGAAGGGTCCTGCCCTAATTAGATTGGTGGCTCGCTACCCCAATTTATTAGGGAACGCGCTTGATGTGGTACTACAACTGGGCCCTAGATGATGATATGATATTTTTAAGTACTTACCTTTATGGAACTTTTTGAAAAGCATATTTTCTCATTATGTGATGATCTTGTTCTGTAAGTACTTAGAGATATTTGATGTGATGCTTATGATGCTTTGATGAGATGCTTATGATGCTTATAATCTTGTTCTATCTTGATTACTGAGTACATGATATGATGTATCGATATGGTTTTGCAAGTAGGCCCGGATTCTTACTAAGCATGTTTTGCTTACTAGTTCATGTTGTTTTTCTTATGCTGCAGATAGCGGTAAGAAATACTTGAACTAAAGGAAGAGGCAGAGAGAAAGCTAGAGGATGTGTGTGGTGATGGCTCGGGAAAGAACGAAAGATTCTTATCTACCTTCTTTTGTCTAGAATCTAAACTGCTTCCAATAAAAGATTGCAATTGTATTACTATACTCTGAATGTGTGATGATTATGTCTACTCTACTGTTGATTAAGTTTAGAGATATGGAACCTATGTCATGTTAGATAACACTATCATTAATGTCTAATTCTTGTAGTATGCATGCTAAGTAAAATGCTAGATATTTACTATTTCCTGTTGCTTATGAATGCTTCTTTTGCATGTATCTAAGACTAGGTAACTCTTGCTATATTCTTACCATGCCCCTTTGCCCAATGCTGTGCTCTATCTTGTTCAAACCATGTTTAGATCAGTAACTTATTTAGATCAGTAAATTATGAAGTTAAATGATCTCTCTATTATGTTGTAGTTGCATGGATGATATGAAAAACCTTGCTTGGTAAATTAGTCTTCAATAAGCATGCTTACTACACTTCTTGTATTGTAATTATTTTGTTTGGATATACATGCTTAACATGATATATGAGATGAATGTATGGACCCGTAACCCCGCCTTTAGGGTAGATATAAGGACGGGCGTTACACAAAGGGCTTGGGCCCTAGATGGAAGAGGCTACGCTCCGGTGGTCTCCGCCCCCTTCCCTCAGTTCCTGAGGAGGCTATTTTCCATCCGAGGGTGAGGTATCCTTTCTCGTATCTTCCCCTGTTCTGCCAGTCACAGTTCTGGAGGTGGGCGTCCCGACCCATGGTTCTTCCTTAACTGATCCGGCCGAGGCTTCGAAGGGTAAGGAGGTATTGCACACCCAATACCAGATGAAACTCGACTGCCTTTGGAAGAGGCTGGATGCAGCTTTAGAGGCTTCCATGCAATCTTTTCCCCCGGTGCAGTTTAAAGAGGTTCCTGTTGAGGGGCTCTTATCCGAGGGGACTTCTAGCTCTGAGGAGGGTGACTCCGGCCCCTCTAGTCTGCCTCTTGAAGCTCCTGTTGTCCAGCTACTTCCTCCTCGCAGGGGCGCATTGCCTTCAGATGGTCAGGCCGATACTCCTAGGTCCCATGGAGGAGCAGTCGTACGAGTCTCTGTCAGACCCCTAACCAATCTCCGGGAGACCCTTCTGAAGGTATACTTTACTGTTACATAGGCTGTTTTCTTTTACACATTCTCTATAACTCCATGGTGCAATGACAAGCTGTTGAAGACTGCCTAACAGCCGGCTGAGGTTTATGTTGGATCGAAGAAAACGATAGAGGGGGGGGGGTGAATATCGTTAAAAAACATTTCGGACTAAGAAAGAGCAAATACGCAGCGGAAAGAACTAAATTGCACAAGAACACAAGTAGATTTTTACTTGGTTTAGAGTCGCGGTCGGCTCCTACTCCAAGGTCCACGGTCCTTGACCGTTTACTTTGGGCAATACTATAATAGCAATAAAAGATTTACAAGTTAAGTACAAGTGTATATCAGGAAATTGAAATTGCTACACTTTTCGTTACCGACGCCCGAGGTGGGTCGAATTTCGGAGCAGAGGGTCGTCGTTGGCGCTGGGATCTCGAAGTCAGAGTTTGCCGGGGCGTAGCGCTTAAACGAAAAGCTTTGGAGCGTTGAGAAACAGTTATTTTGAAGCCTTGGGGTCGAGCCCCTTTTATAGTGCCCATGGGGGCGCCTGATCCGTTGGGGGCGCCTGACACGTGCCTTCACCTGCGAGAACCTTAATCCGCAGCTCGGTCAGCGCTTATTCCCTTTGATTCGGCACCTGGTCTGACTGGGGTGCCCGGGACCTCTCGGGCGCCTAGGTTGACCTGGTCCAGTGGCTTCGTGGCAGATTTGCTTCGATGATTGCTTTGGCTTGACCTTGGGCGCCTGGGACCTCCTGGGCGCCTGACCCAATGTGGTTTCGAAGCAGTCTTGCTTCATTGATGTTCTGGCCTTTTACCTTGGGCGCCCGGGTCCTCCCGGGCGCCTAGCCCAGTGAACCACCCCACTTCTTTGGGGCGTCTTGAGCTGCAGAAACACAAAAATTTGATAGGCCCACAACAGGTGTCACGGATGAGCCTCAAATTTAAATATTTATAAACTGAAAACCCTTGGCTAGCAAGATTAAATGTAGAATAGGGGCCTCAGGTCGTATTTTTCCAAGGACTAGTTGAATGAATGTTTAATTCGAGCTTGAAGGTTATTTGTCGTTTGATGTTTTGGGTTTTCTAGATAAAATGGGGGGTTTTTGGCAATAAGGAATGAAATAGCAATTCGGAATGAAATAGACTTAACTAAGCAGTAATGACTTAAGAAGTTGCAGAAACTGAACTTAACCTAGTTAACAACTAAGCACTTAAATTCAAACGATGGAAGTGAATGGAAGACTTAAGAGCTAAACTTAAATGCAGGGAATTAACTGCAGAAAACTAATTACAGGGAATTAATTGCAAGACAAAGGAAATTAGAACAAAACATTCTTAAGAACTTGAATTGGAGTATAGTTGAGAACAAACTAAACAACTTGAAGACATAAATGCTCGGAACCAAAATATTATCCTAATTAAACATCAAATCAGTTTATCGACAAGACTTTCCTTTGCCGTCATACAAAAGATGAACTATGAACCCCCTAGCTCAAAAACCAATGAAGGATCTATCTCCCGGATCAAGTTGCAATGGATTGGTGCATTTAGATCTTCTTGATCGGTCACTGGTCCGATCTGGACTTCCTTTGATCGGACTGGGGAACGATCAAAGGCGTGTTTGTCCGATCACAGTGAATGTTCAGGAACTGGATTCACTCTGCGATTTCCTCCTTCTCGATTGACTGGATGACGATCGCCCTCAAAAACTATTGGAACAGCTTCGAGAACCCCTCTACGTTGCTTCGACAGCTCCGGATGACGGAAATCCAGCGATCGACAATGGATCGATCAGTGAAAACAAGCTCCAGCGAAACCCTCTTCGGAACTTCCTATAACACAATCGATTAGCAAATTTAACCGGAAAATATACTTGGATGATCTGAAATCTTGCAAATCTGATGCGGTCGCACGCGATCTAACAAGAAAACGAGGAAGAAAACGATGAAGAAACAACGAAGAACATGGAAGAACAGCGACTCTGCGACACGCGACGACAGATCTGATCGGGGAAGAAGATGTTTTTATAGTTAGGAATGGACGGCTGAGATCTTCCTTACTCAATCCAACGGTCGGATCTCTTCAGATCTGAACCCAACCTTCCAGATCTTGATCAAGGGTCAGGATCTGTCTCTCAGTAGCTCAGATCTACCAGATTTGCAACGGATGACTCAGATTGCCCTGATCTTCGAATGGACGGCCTAGATCCTCTCGTGCTTGATCCAACGGCTGAATTAACTCTGATTTGGCCCAAACTTTCAGATCTTGATCCATGGACTTGATTAACTCTATCTCGATCTTGGATTGATCAGAAGTTGACGAATGGCTCAGATCTAGCCGTTCTCTTGAATGGACGACCCATATTAATCCGATGCTTGATCACCTTGATCCGGATCCAATTCTAACTCAAGTTTGATCCAATCTGATCTAGGTCCATGATCATTTGAAGCCTACAAAATTAGATTCACATTTTAGTGCCAAAATATCTCAAATATACAAAGATTTGAATTAAAAGCTAAAATAGAGATAATTCATGAAACCTTATGTAAATGCAAACTTAAGCATATAATAGTGGATCAAAACATGGATTTGAGAGCCTAAATTTATCAACAAAATGGTAATTATCAACTCCCCCACACTTACTCTTGGGCGTCTCGCACAAGCTAATTAATAAACTAAGATGTATTCCCCTAGATTATTCTCAATCATATTTAGAAGCAATTGAAAGAAAATTACCTAGGGTTGTCAATTCTCAAAAATCTAAGCTCAACGGACTAATATCTTATCCTTAAATCAACAACTTAATATACTTCATCCTTCATGACTCATTGAGATGAATTAAACTCAAAAAACCTTTCAAAGGGAGTTTTAGTGGTTTTCTTCCTAAGTTCTACATTTTTGATAAAAGTGGAGTTCACTCAAACACAACATGATTCTTGTACTACCATAAGCTTGCTTATTATCTACTCTCCACCATCATTCTTGATTTGGATCTACATCTACAAAAGCTTAATCAACAAGTTTGGGAAATATGAAATGATAAAATAGAAATAGAAGTTTAATGAATTTGATGCTAAAGAATCATGATAAAGAAAGTAAAAAATATATGACATGGTAAGGAAATATGGTAAAGAAATATGGTATGATAAGAAAATACGGAAAAGGAATATGGCATAATAAGAAAATATGGAAAAAGTAGAGAAAGTGGAAGACTTGGACACCCAAAAATGTAACCCAATGTACTTTGCCCTCTCATTTTGAATTATCCTGCATATTTCAGAGTCTAGGTGAGTAAGGATTGGAGATTGTCTTTGTAACGCCCGCTTTTTTTTTTTTCATAAAGCGGCGTTACGTTAACATACTTAGGGCATGTGAGCATCGTAAGGCAGCGGAATAACTTAAACTTACACATACATGCACCTAACTATCCTTGCTAACTTGGTGACATGGGAACTTATCATTTTAACATCATACTTAACATCTTATCATAAGGTCACATAGTCATCCATCAAGCACACAAGTAGAAAGTGTAAGTTGTTTAGACAACACCATCATAAAATTAGCATAAAACTTGTAATTATGTATTTCCTTGACCAAGTCACTACCACACACACACATTCTTGCCCCTCCTGCTGCTTCCTTATTATCCTCTTGCTTGATCTGCGGTATGAGGAAATAAAACTATAAGCACATAGGTTTAGTAAGACTCTTTCCTACTCACTAAACCATTCGTCATTTTAACATAAGCACATGAAACATTAACATGACTTAGTGCCTAACATAGAACCTAAACATGTAACATCATTCAGCATGACATAGTTCTTAGCATAAAACATGAGCATAAATTATACTTAACTTGGCATGTCACATGGCATAAATGTAAACATAAAGTACACTTACTAGGCATAATTCATGGCATGAATTTTTTTAACATAAAACATGGGCATGTTCTTAACCTAACATAAGCATAACCTTTGCTATCATGACATAATTCTTAACATAAAACATAAGTATAATTCCTAACTTAAACATGGGCATACACTTAACATAAACATGAGCATACATTTGCTATCATGGCATAATTCCTAACATAACACATGAGCATATTCTTAACATAAACATAAGCATAATATTCGCTATCATGGCTTAATGCATAGCATGAATGAATGGATGAGTTGAATGCATATACATAAGGATGCTTAATTCAAAATCATACTTTCTTTTAAATACTTAAACATAATCATAACATCATTGGGGTCCCTGGCTTGTACCACATACATACATCATATGCGCGCATCCCTAAGTAAATACGAGGTAGCTAGTCTCGACCTACTAGGGTAAGGACAGCTACGGTAGTCCTAGAACCGGGGCGTTCTTAAGGTGCCCATCCCTGTTGGACAGCTTCGGTAGTCCTAGAACCGTTGACAGCATAGTCGGTAGTCCAGAACCGGGACGTTCTTAAGGTGCCCATCCCTTGGACCCATACTTCGGTCCGGTACAAGCCCATTCATAAAGTAAAATACTTCACATGCTTCATCATTCATAGGACATTCATAGCATATTCAAACATAACATAACCTTGTTACATGAAGCATGACATAAAGCATACTTGACCTTTCATTGTTCATACTTAATGCATAACATCATGATGCCTTAAAGGCATGAGCATTATCTTCATTCATAAAACATGACATGCATCTTTATTCATAAAACATGGCATGCTTACATAAAACATCATTCTTGTTTATAGTGCTTACATTAACTTTATTCATAAACATGACATGCTTACATAAAACATCATTCTTGTTCATAGTGCTTGCATGATCATGGCATATAAGGTAAGCATTGCATTATATTCATTAAACATGACATGTTTACATAGACCATTGTCCTAATCCATAGAGCTTGCATGATCATGATACATAAGGTAAGCATTGCATTTCATACAGAAGCATGGTATCCATCACAAGCATACATAGGTAGGACTTCTCTAAACATGCTACATACTATCTAAGTGCATGGCATAGAACATAAGACATTCATGAACAAATCCTATTAAGCATGACATCTAACATAAACATATCAAACATGAAACATAACACTTAAGGTTAGGGTTATAGGTAACATACTTTCTACCACATGCTTGAACCTATATATATACATCATAATAAGCCATAAACAATCATTCTTGAAACCCTAGCTCCACCTAAACCCCAATCAAGTGGCTTGGCCGAAACTTGTAAGGAAGGGGCTCCATCATTCAAGTGATATGTAAGGTAGCATAGGAAAAGGAAAAGACCATACATTACTCATAAGGCCATAGGAAGCTATTAGGGCTCATGTTTAGGGTTAACCCTAACTCCTAGCCCTTCTTCATGGGGTTGGCCGAAACATACAAGGGCCATGGGTGCATGAATAATTTCATAAAATTTCCAATTAATCATCTAACACACCATAGGAGCCATTGGAACCCTTACTTGAGGTAATCCCTAACTCCTTGCCCTAGGACCCTTCTTGGCCGAAACTTTTAGGGTCACAAGGCCTTATGAAAATTCACATAGATCACCTTCAGCCTCCCCTTGTATCATGAGGATGCACAAGGTACATACTTGAAGGGTTAGGTCCAATCCTAACCATGGACTCATGGTGAAGGTCCTAAACCCTAAAGGGTCTTAGGGTACCCTACAAATTTCCCAAAATTATATTCTATTCTATATTCATCATGAGAACACATTAGAAAACATGAGAGATATTTTTAACATCATTTTGAACCCAAAAACATGGTGGTCGAAAGTTCAAGGCCAAGATCATGGTTTTTTTCTCAACATAAAACCTAAACGAAACTTCATAATATGATAAACATCAAGGGGAACTATCATACCACAGGTGAGGGAGTCTTACCTTGGGTTTTCTTGATTTTTCACCTTGAATATAGAGAACCAAAAGAACTTCTTAGACCTTAGGTCACCCCTAGCCCTTGTAGCCTTGTGAAACCTTTAGATCTTGAAGATGAGGCCTTCTTGTGGAGCTTTTCCAAGGGAAAACCCCACTTGTGGGTTTCGGCTAGAGGGAGGAAGGAGGAGGAAGAAGAGTGGCTTGTAGATGAAGGAAGAAAAGTAACTCCCATGCCACCTCCCTCATTCCTTTATACTACATTAAGGAGGGTAAGTGAAGAGTCATGGTGTCTCTTCTCTTGATGACTCTTCATTTTCCTAAGCCTTAACTAAAATCCACTTCATTCCCTCATAGTACTCCCTTGCTAGGTGAATTGGTTAGCACATGCATGATGGTAGACTAGGTCCAAGGTTTAATCCTTGGTGCATGCACTTTATTTTTATTTTTTTATTTTTTATTTTTTCTTATTTTCAAAAATTCCCTAAAACTCGTCCATAATCATGCTAATATTCCTAATTAAAATCCTTTTAGATTTATATTAAATTCTACCTAATTAAAACCCATTTTTGGAGCCCATATAAGGCCCATTAGTACTTAACTTCTCAATTTAAATAGGAAAACCATGCTAAAACTAGGCTAAACTTCATACTAGTATTCTTCTA
>JAGFNQ010001645.1:1069947-1091280 GCA_024364735.1 Boesenbergia rotunda
TGAAATGAATTGCATGAGTTGAATGCATATACATAAGGGATGCTTAATTCAAAATCATACTTTCTTTTAAATACTTAAACATAATCATAACATCATTGGGGTCCCCGGCTTGTACCACATACATACATCATATGCGCGCATCCCTAAGTAAATACGAGGTAGCTAGTCTCGACCTACTAGGGTAAGGACAGCTACGGTAGTCCTAGAACCGGGGCGTTCTTAAGGTGCCCATCCCTGTTGGACAGCTTCGGTAGTCCCAGAACCGTGGACAGCATAGTCGGTAGTCCAGAACCGGGGCGTTCTTAAGGTGCCCATCCCTTGGACCCATACTTCGGTCCGGTACAAGCCCATTCATAAAGTAAAATACTTCACATGCTTCATCATTCATAGGACATTCATAGCATATTCAAACATAACATAACCTTGTTACATGAAGCATGACATAAAGCATACTTGACCTTTCATTGTTCATACTTAATGCATAGCATCATGATGCCTTAAAGGCATGAGCATTATCTTCATTCATAAAACATGACATGCATCTTTATTCATAAAACATGGCATGCTTACATAAAACATCATTCTTGTTTATAGTGCTTACATTAACTTTATTCATAAACATGGCATGCTTACATAAAACATCATTCTTGTTCATAGTGCTTGCATGATCATGGTATATAAGGTAAGCATTGCATTATATTCATTAAACATGACATGTTTACATAGACCATTGTCCTAATCCATAGAGCTTGCATGATCATGATACATAAGGTAAGCATTGCATTTCATACAGAAGCATGGTATCCATCACAAGCATGCATAGGTAGGACTTCTCTAAACATGCTACATACTATCTAAGTGCATGGCATAGAACATAAGACATTCATGAACAAACCCTATTAAGCATGGCATCTAACATAAACATATCAAACATGAAACATAACACTTAAGGTTAGGGTTATAGGTAACATACTTTCTACCACATGCTTGAACCTATATATATACATCATAATAAGTCATAAACAATCATTCTTGAAACCCTAGCTCCACCTAAACCCCAATCAAGTGGCTTGGCTGAAACTTGTAAGGAAGGGGCTCCATCATTCAAGTGATATGTAAGGTAGCATAGGAAAAGGAAAAGACCATACATTACTCATAAGGCCATAGGAAGCTATTAGGACTCATGTTTAGGGTTAACCCTAACTCCTAGCCCTTCTTCATGGGGTTGGCCGAAACATACAAGGGACATGGGTGCATGAATAATTTCATAAAATTTCCAATTAATCATCTAACACCTTCCATACCATACCATAGGAGCCATTGGAACCCTTACTTGAGGTAATCCCTAACTCCTTGCCCTAGGACCCTTCTTGGCCAAACTTTTAGGGTCACAAGGCCTTGTGAAAATTCACATAGATCACCTTCAACCTCCCTTGTATCATGAGGATGCACAAGGTACATACTTGAAGGGTTAGGTCCAATCCTAACCATGGACGCATGGTGAAGGTCCCAAACCCTAAGGGGTCTTAGGGTACCCTACAAATTTCCCAAAATTATATTCTATTCTATATTCATCATGAGAACACATTAGAAAACATGAGAGATATTTTTAACATCATTTTGAACCCAAAAACATGGTGGCCGAAAGTTGAAGGGCCAAGATCATGGTTTTTTTCTCAACATAAAACCTAAACGAAACTTCATAATATGATAAACATCAAGGGGAACTATCATACCACAGGTGAGGGAGTCTTACTTGGGTTTCTTGATTTTCACCTTGAATATAGAGAACCAAAAGAACTTCTTAGACCTTAGGTCACCCCTAGCCCTTGTAGCCTTGTGAAACCTTTAGATCTTGAAGATGAGGCCTTCTTGTGGAGCTTTTCCAAGGGAAAACCCCACTTGTGGGTTTCGTCTAGAGGGAGGAAGGAGGAGGAAGAAGAGTGGCTTGTAGATGAAGGAAGAAAAGTAACTCTCATGCCACCTCTCTCATTCCTTTATACTACATTAAGGAGGGTAAGTGAAGAGTCATGGTGTCTCTTCTCTTGATGACTATTCATTTTCCTAAGCCTTAACTAAAATCCACTTCATTTCCTCATAGCACTCCCTTGCTAGGTGAATTGGTTAGCACATGCATGATGGTAGACTAGGTCCAAGGTTCAATCCTTGGTGCATGCACTTTATTTTTATTTTTATTTTATTTTATTTTTTCTTATTTTCAAAAATTCCCTAAAACTCACCCATGATCATGCTAATATTCCTAATTAAAATCTTTTTAGATTTATATTAAATTCTACCTAATTAAAACCCATTTTTGGAGCCCATATAAGGCTCATTAGTACTTAACTTCTCAATTTAAATAGGAAAACCATGCTAAAACTAGGCTGAACTTCATACTAGTATCTCTAGGTTCCTCGAACACTATCTAGACATGATCAATATTTTAAAGGAAATATTAAGAAAATTTTCTGGGTCGTTACAATCCCCCATACCTCGTGAAAGTTCGTCCTCGAACTTAGAATAGCTCCGAGTACTTGCATCTCATTTCGTCCTCGCATTCCCAGGTAGCTTCCTCAAACCGTTGACTTTGCCACAGGACCTTGACCAAAGGTACTTCCTTGTTCCTTAGCTTCTTGACTTCCCGATCCAGGATCTGGATAGTTCGACTTTCGAAACTTAGATCCTCCTGAACTTGTACTGCCTGTGGCTCAATCACCTGATCTGTGTTTAGGATACACTTCTTGAGCAACGACACATGAAACACGTTATGGATAGCCGACATCTCTTGAGGCAGCTCTAGTTCATATGCCACCTTGCTAACTTTTTTCAGAATCGGGTACGGTCCCACATAACGCGGACTTAGTTTTCCTTTCTTACCAAATCTCGTTACCCCTTTCATAGGAGCCACCTTGAGGAATACTAAATCTCCAACCTCAAATTCCAGTGGTCTACGCCGGACATCTGAAAAACTCTTCTGCCGGCTCTGAGCAGTTTCTATCCGTTGTCGAATGCTCTGTATAGCTCGGGTGGTGCTGTCTATGACATCCGTTGTGAGCCCCATCTCCTTCTTTTCACCACCTTCGTACCAACAGATCGGAGACCTGCATCTCCTCCCGTACAAAGCTTCATAAGGCGCCATTCCGATAGTAGCTTGGTAGCTATTATTGTATGCGAATTCCGCTAAACATAGATATCGGCACCAACTTCCTTTGAAATCTAGAGCACAAGCTCTCAACATATCTTCCAATACTTGATTCACCCGCTCCGTTTGCCCGTCAGTCTGAGGGTGAAAAGCGGTATTGAACCGCAGTTTAGTGCCAAGAGACTTCTGGACACACTCCCAAAAATGTGAGGTAAAACGACCATCCCTATCTGAGATGATAGTTTTGGGAACTCCATGAAGTCTGATTATCTCCTTAGCATATAATTGAGCTAGTTGCTCAATCGAATAAGTCATCTTGATTGCTAAGAAGTGAGCAGACTTCGTCAACCTGTCCACTATTACCCATATTGCGTCATATCTGTTCGTAGTCTTGGGAAGTCCTGAAATGAAATCCATAGAGATATCTTCCCATTTCCATTCAGGAATTGGAAGTGGTTGCAAAACTCCTCCGGGTCGCTGGTGTTCTGCTTTCACTCGTTGACAAGTTAGGCAAGTACTCACATGCTGAGCCACATCCTTCTTCATACCGAACCACCAGAATTTCTCCTTCAGGTCTTGATACATTTTGGTGGATCCTGGATGCATCGAATAAGGGGTTCCGTGAGCTTCTGCTAGTATTTCTCTTCGAAGCTCCGGATCATTAGGAATACATAGACGATCCCTAAGGTAGAGTACTCCCCCGTTGGCGAAATGAAAACCATCGCCCTTTCCCTGTAGGATCTCCTGTTTTATTTTCTGAAGACTCAGATCACCATTTTTTAACATAACTCTATTTATTAGATCTTATAAGTCCATATACCAAAACCATCCGTACTCAATAAACTAGGTGGGCTGCCATCACGCCCATAAGGAAAAATATCATGGCCGTAGCTATCACTCCCTCATTCATCTCCCCTTGGCCTGCCTCAGGATCTTCCACCGTTTCCATCGGATCCTCTTCTTCTATCTCGGGAACCTCCTCGGCCACTTCGGGGTCTTCCTCGAACATCCCGGGGTCTTCCTCAAACATCTCAAGCATCTCGGGATCTTCCTCAAGCATCTCGGGATCTTCCTCGATCATCGGGTCTTCCTCAAACATCTCGAGCATCTCAGGATCTTCCTCATACATCTCGGGATCTTCCTCGATCATCGGGTCTTCCTCAAACATCTCGAGCATCTCGGGATCTTCCTCATACATCTCGGGACCCTCCTCGTACATCTCGGGGTCCCCCTCATACATCTCGGGGTCCTCCTCGGGATCTTCCTCAGAGTCCCCCAGATCCTCCGGAAACTCATGATGAAGAAGTTGCCTACATAATTCCGTATATGAGATACGACATCCATGCTGCCCCCAGATCTGATAAGCAACCTCCCTCGCATGATTGGGCAATGAACGAAGCAGAGCTCCAATCCTGTGATCATCCATGATTGGAAACCCTTCCTGCTTGAGTTTCCAGAATAGCCGATCCAACTTCCCCATATTGCCTTGGAACCCAAGGACCGGACTATACTCCACCTCTTCTATCTGCTCCAGCAGCTCACGACTCCGCCCACGGTAACGACTCGTGGTGCCAATCTCATGCAATATCTGGAATTGAAAAAAAAACAACACAGTCAGTACAGCACTGACAAAAACCAGTACAAAACTAGTTTTTTTTTTCAATTCACAAATATATGCAAAGAAAAGCACACCAGATAAACTCAGTTTCCTTTACCTTAATAATTACAATAATACATTTTCTTTTCTATCCCTACCTGCATATCCAATCCTAAAGTATTTGATTTCCTAAGAAAATATATATCGTTCATAGTCACGTATCCTACGGTACTTTTCATCATAAAACATCGTTCATACTTGCATATTCTAAATTCATAAGGTATCCTAGAAGTGCTTACTATAATAAGATATGCAGAGAGGTACTTACTTGGAAGCGGCAGGGAAGAGGCTTGATGTGTGTGTAGTGAGATGGCAACTGCTCTGATACCAACCTGTAACGCCCGCGTTTTTTTTCATAAAGCGGCGTTACGCTAACATACTTAGGGCATGTGAGCATCGTAAGGCAGCGAAATAACTTAAACTTACACATACATGCACCTAACTATCCTTGCTAACTTGGTGACATGGGAACTTAGCATTTTAACATCATACTTAACATCATATCATAAAGTCACATAGTCATCCATCAAGCACACAAGTAGCAAGTGTAAGTTGTTTAGACAACACCATCATAAAATTTGCATAAAACTTGTAATTATGTATTTCCTTGGCCAAGTCACTACCACACACACACATTCTTGCCCCTCCTGCTGCTTCCTTATTGTCCTCTCGCTTGATCTGCGGTATGAGGAAATAAAACTATAAGCACATAGGCTTAGTAAGACTCTTTCCTACTCACTAAACCATTCGTCATTTTAACATAAGCACATGAAACATTAACATGACTTAGTGCCTAACATAGAACCTAAACATGTAACATCATTCAGCATGACATAGTTCTTAGCATAAAACATGAGCATAAATTATACTTAACTTGGCATGTCACATGGCATAAATGTAAACATAAAGTACACTTACTAGGCATAATTCATGGCATGAATTTTTTTTAACATAAAACATGGGCATGTTCTTAACCTAACATAAGCATAACCTTTGCTATCATGGCATAATTCTTAACATAAAACATAAATATAATTCCTAACTTAAACATGGGCATACACTTAACATAAACATGAGCATACATTTGCTATCATGGCATAATTCCTAACATAACACTGTTGGGTTCTCCCGGCACAAAACAATAAAAACGCAGCGGAAACAAGAACCCACGAGCGATCCATGCGAAAGAAAACTCGTACAAAGCTATCTATCTAATAGATTTATCTACTATTTATACCTTTGCAGCGTGCCCTTCGGTTATCCCGCTCGTCCAAGATGCGCCGGATCTCTTGCACGTTCAAGCGTCCGTGCCTCTATTCGTATCCACACGGACACAATCTCTCAACTTTGGGAGAGCTACCTTAGTTGTGCTAGCAACTTGAGGTAGCTCGAAAACACCAAGAACCTTACAATAAGGTTTCGGCCAAGAGTGGAGGAGAGGAAGAAGAGAGGAAGGGAAAGGGAAAAGCTAAGGCAAGCAGAAGTAGACATCCAAAGTCACAAGGCCCTCTTTTATAATCATCCCATGAATATGAAGAGGTTTGTGTCTCTTTGGCTTCCCAATAAAGAGCACATCTTTTTATGTGGCTCTTTATCATTTCCCATGAAAGAAAAGAATCTTTTCATCCAATGAAAAGAGACTTTTCTCTTTCCTCCATGCAACTCCGACCGGGCCTCTCGGGCTTTCGACTAGGTCTCCCAACCAAGTCTCCCGAGTGGCGAGCTCCCGACCTAGTCTGCCGAGCTCCGACCCAGTCTGCCGAGTGCCGACCTGATCCGCCGAGTGTCAATCCAATCCGCCGAGCTCCGACTCGGCCCGCCGACCTCCGAATCAGTTTCTCTCGAGTTCCCAACTCGAGTCCCCCGAACTGACCTCCCGAGTTCCCAACTCGGGCTCAGATCTCCCGAGTCCCCGACTCGGGCTCAGGCCTCCCGAGTTCCCAACCCAAGCTCGGACTCCCGAGTTCCCAACTCGGATTTCGGACTTGCCGAGTTCCTAACTCGGTCTTCCTAACTGACATCCCGAGATCCCACTCGGGCTCAGGTCTCCCGAGTTCCCAACTCGGGAGCAGATCTACCGAACAGATTTCCCGAAGCATTATGTCCTTTGTGAGTGACCCAATAGGTTCTCGTGACGTTGGCAATGCGCCCAAACACTTTAGACACATAAGCAATGAGCGGCATCTAGCAATGCATCATTGCTACCCAAGTAACAAGAAAAGTCGAGATCCGACTAAACCTCCGTGACTATGATAGTGTATGACCTTGTCCTTCTATCCTTGATATCTAGATAGACCAATGAGGCATAGACCGTGTCATCCTCAATCAATCTTGTGTTTCTTGATCCCGAGTAGACTCACTCAAACAAATGAGCTCAATATCTCATATTGACTCACTTGAGCATGGTCATGCGTTTCAGTAGTCCTACTCGATCAAGGGGCCCACAGATATCACTCCCGTCATATGGGAGGGATAGATCCCATCTACATCACTCACATCCCTCCGCATAATTCATTACATACCCAGTGATCACCTTTATAGTCCACCCTGTTACGGGTGACGTTTGACGATACCAAAGTACATAACTCCTTATGTAGGGAACCATAGTGACTTCAGGTCTAAGGACTATTCATACCAATAGTCACATGAGAAAGTCTATGACACTCATATGACAATCTATGAAACTTTCTCATGGCGGGTCATTTAGTACACATTCTCCAATGTATACCCATGTGTCAACTTGATATCACATATCCATGACTTGTGAGCTCAAGTCATCAGTTGACTTACATGCTAGTCTCCATGCATCAATATTGTCCCTGAATAATTATGCTTGACTAGGAATAATTTAGTGTAGTGTTCTCTACATTATCTCACTATCGATTCAACCAATCGATATAATGTAGATAAGAACCAACTATACAAGGACATTATTATACTTAGTCATTCGGCACAGAATACAAAGTAAGTATAATAACCAAACATGCCTTTATTAATAATAGAATATGATACAAAATGCCCCTAGCCAATCATCACATAATTGGCTCTAGGGCTCCTACTAACAAACACATGGGCATATTCTTAACATAAACATAAGCATAATATTCGCTATCATGGTTTAATGCATAGCATGAATGAATGCATGAGTTGAATGCATATACATAAGGATGCTTAATTCAAAATCATACTTTCTTTTAAATACTTAAACATAATCATAACATCATTGGGGTCCCCGGCTTGTACCACATACATACATCATATGCGCACATCCCTAAGTAAATACGAGGTAGCTAGTCTCGACCTACTAGGGTAAGGACAGCTACAATAGTCCTAGAACCGGGGCGTTCTTAAGGTACCCATCCCTGTTGGACAGCTTCGGTAGTCCCAGAACCGTGGACAGCATAGTCGGTAGTCCAGAACCGGGGTGTTCTTAAGGTGCCCATCCCTTGGATCCATACATCGGTCCGGTACAAGCCCATTCATAAAGTAAAATACTTCACATGCTTCATCATTCATAGGACATTCGTAGCATATTCAAACATAACATAACCTTATTACATGAAGCATGACATAAAGCATACTTGACCTTTCATTGTTCATACATAATGCATAGCATCATGATGCCCTAAAGACATGAGCATCATCTTCATTAATAAAACATGGCATGCATCTTTATTCATAAAACATGGCATGCTTACATAAAACATCATTCTTGTTTATAGTGCTTACATTAACTTTATTCATAAACATGGCATGCTTACATAAAACATCATTCTTGTTCATAGTGTTTGCATGATCATGGCATATAAGGTAAGCATTGCATTATATTCATTAAACATGACATGTTTACATAGACCATTGTCCTAATCCATAGAGCTTGCATGATCATGATACATAAGATAAGCATTGCATTTCATACAGAAGCATGGTATCCATCACAAGCATGCATAGGTAGGACTTCTCTAAACATGCTACATACTATCTAAGTGCATGGCATAGAACATAAGACATTCATGAACAAACCCTATTAAGCATGGCATCTAACATAAACATATCAAACATGAAACATAACACTTAAGGTTAGGGTTATAGGTAACATACTTTCTACCACATACTTGAACCTATATAAATACATCATAATAAGCCATAAACAATCATTCTTGAAACCCTAGCTCCACCTAAACCCCAATCAAGTGGCTTGGCTGAAACTTGTAAGGAAGGGGCTCCATCATTCAAGTGATATGTAAGGTAGCATAGGAAAAGGAAAAGATCATACATTACTCATAAGGCCATAGGAAGCTATTAGGGCTCATGTTTAGGGTTAACCCTAACTCCTAGCCCTTCTTCATGGGGTTGGCCGAAACATACAAGGGCCATGGGTGCATGAATAATTTCATAAAATTTCCAATTAATCATCTAACACCTTCCATACCATACCATAGGAGCCATTGGAACCCTTACTTGAGGTAATCCCTAACTCCTTGCCCTAGGACCCTTCTTGGCCGAAACTTTTAGGATCACAAGGCCTTGTGAAAATTCACATAGATCACCTTCAACCTCCCCTTGTATCATGAGGATGCACAAGGTACATACTTGAAGGGTTAGGTCCAATCCTAACCATGGACGCATGGTGAAGGTCCCAAACCCTAAGGGGTCTTAGGGTACCATACAAATTTCCCAAAATTATATTCTATTCTATATTCATCATGAGAACACATTAGAAAACATGAGAGATATTTTTAACATCATTTTTGAACCCAAAAACATGGTGGCCGAAAGTTCAAGGGCCAAGATCATGGTTTTTATCTCAACATAAAACCTAAACGAAACTTCATAATATGATAAACATCAAGGGGAACTATCATACCACAGGTGAGGGAGTCTTACCTTGGGTTTTCTTGATTTTTCACCTTGAATATAGAGAACCAAAAGAACTTCTTAGACCTTAGGTCACCCCTAGCCCTTGTAGCCTTGTGAAACCTTTAGATCTTGAAGATGAGGCCTTCTTGTGGAGCTTTTCCAAGGGAGAACCCCACTTGTGGGTTTTGGCTAGAGGGAGGAAGGAGGAGGAAGAAGAGTGGCTTGTAGATGAAGGAAGAAAAGTAACTCCCATGCCACCTCCCTCATTCCTTTATACTACATTAAGGAGGGTAAGTGAAGAGTCATGGTGTCTCTTCTCTTGATAACTCTTCATTTTCCTAAGCCTTAACTAAAATCCACTTCATTCCCTCATAGCACTCCCTTGCTAGGTGAATTGGTTAGCACATGCATGATGGTAGACTAGGTCCAGGGTTCAATCCTTGGTGCATGCACTTTATTTTTATTTTCTTTTTATTTTATTTTTTCTTATTTTCAAAAATTCCCTAAAACTCACCCATGATCATGCTAATATTCCTAATTAAAATCCTTTTAGATTTATATTAAATTCTACCTAATTAAAACCCATTTTTCGAGCTCATATAAAGCTCATTAGTACTTAACTTCTCAATTTAAATAGGAAAACCATGCTAAAACTAGGCTAAACTTCATACTAGTATCTCTAGGTTCTTCGAACACTATCTAGACATGATCAATATTTTAAAGGAAATATTGAGAAAATTTTCCGGGTCGTTACACCATAGGTCCACTTTGAACATTCCTAGACCTACCCTCCTTTCTAGGCACATTCCTTCCCTTCTTGGGATTAGTGCCTTGATCCTTAAGTACAAAGGTCCTAGATTTAACATGATGCATGCTTTTCTTAGGGTGTTGATCTAGCTTATTACTCCTATTCCTATCATTGTATTTAAAATCAAAATTATGCACAAGTAGACAATTTTCATTAATCCTAGCATGCATGGATGAATGATTAACATGATTTTTAATATGCAAGAAGGAACTTGAAATTGAATTACTTTTTAACCTAGGGTTAGGAAGTACCTCCCTTACCCTTGTAGTCCCTCTTTGTTGTGAACTTCTTCTCTTCCTTCTTTCCTCCTTCTCCCATCTTCTTAGATGCTCCATTTTCTTGATTTCACTTTTCTTTGGGCACTTGGTGTGGTAGTGCCCCAATTCTCCGCATGTGAAGCATCTAATCTTCATCTTCCTCTCTTGGGTTTCTCCATTCCTACAATTCATGTTAGACTTAAATCGAATGGACCCAGGTTTAGAGAGTACCTCCTTTTTCTTACCTAGAGGGCACTTATCCTTGTAGTTCCCATTTTCTTGGCAACCAAAGCATGTGATATGTTCTTTTGATTTGACTTTGGTGGAGGTTGAGGCTAGGTTGACTTCCTCTTCAACCTTGGATGAAGAAGATGCTTCCTCTTGTTCTTGTGTAGATGAGGGTCTTTCCTCCCCCTCAATCCTTGAGGTGGTAACCTCCTCCTCTTCTCTAGATGAGGTGGATGACCTCTCACTCTCTTCTTCCGCTTCTTGAATCAATGGATTGATTTCTTTGGGCTCTTGAATTTGTGTAGGATTTTCATGATATTCTTTAACTTTATTCCATAATTCATATGCATCTCTATATTCACCTACACAACTCAAAATGTTTGTAACGCCTGCCCTTATATCTACTCTCGGGGCGGGGTTACGTACATTCAATCATATAGTAATATTTTTTTTTCTATCTTCTAGCATGACATTAAAACAATAAAGCAAGGGCTAAGGACTAAGCATGCTTGTTTAACTATCAAAGTCATTCTACAATATGATAGATTCACCAGTAATGTAACTCATAACATAATCAAATATAAAAGACTTCTAAAGGTAAACATTGTCATGCTAGGTCAATCTTAATCACCAACACTTATTGTCAGGGAACATAAACATAGGCACATTAAGTAGATATAGGATCATTCTTTCCCGAGCCACCACCCCACACATCTTCAGCCTCCTGCCTCTTCCTTCCATTTAAGTGTTATCTGCAGCATAAGACAACACATAAACTAGTAAGCATAAATGCTTAGTAAGGATCCTGTCCTACTCGCTAAATCCATACGAAAGCATAACATGTACACCTAATAAATCATAAGCATAAGTTCATCAAAGCATATTAAACATTCAAGTTTCTAACATGCAATATCAAGTACCTTAAGCATACTCTTCACATATTACAAATATTTTCAATGAATGTTTTCAAAACATTTCCATAATGGTATTACTTAAAAATACATCCATATCATATTGGGCCCTGTTGTGTACCAACTATCGCGCGGAACTATTGCGCGTTCCCTAATGAATTGGGGTAGCGAGCCACCAAGTCATTAGAGCAGGACCCTTCCGTCCTACCGGAGCCACGTTAACATGCACCCCGGATTTGTTTAACGACCCCCTTCCGAGTCGGGTACACAACTTAAAAGTAAAATACTTATCATGCTGTTACATATATGCTAAGGAATACTCCATATTTACTCTTATGGGACACACCACTCTTCAAGGGTGCTCTTGATCCCCTAGGGACACACCACACATTCGGGTGCTCTTGATCCCATACTATTTGAGTATCCCTTCAAGCATTTTAACATATCACATGCAATTTCATAAGTGTGCCCCATGGGCTATAAGGCATGCTCATACATACATCATATTTCATGCATGTCCATACATACATCATATTTCATACTTGTTCATACATGCATCATATTTCATACATGTTTATACATACATCATATTTCATACTTGTTCATACATATATCATATTCCATACATGTTCATACATACTTCATCATGCATCATATTTCAACCACTTAACCTACCTTAGACCTGACAAGCTTTGGTCACATAGGTCATACTCATATCGTAGGAAGTGGTAGCATGCTATCAATTAAGATTTCAATCAGACATCTCATTTAAACACCTCATACATAAACATATCAAAGCATGCTAACAATTAAGGTTTCCTTATCAACCATTCCATTTAACACCACATACATACACATATGATCATCCCCAACCATAAACATATATCATAGGGTAGTTTGACCTTTACAAACCCTAGTCCTAGTGGGTTGGCCGAAACATCAAGAGTAGGAAATATCAGGACTTTTGCATTAATCATTCACACATACATTTATTCAAACACCTCATACATAAACATATCATAGCATGCTAACAATTTAAGGTTTACATATCAACCCTTCCATTTAACACCACATACATATACATATGATTATCCCCAACCATAAACATATATCATAGGATAATTAATTTTCACAAACCCTAAAGTCTATGCCTTGGCCGAAAGTCCTATGATAGGGCAAGTTCAATTTTTGGCAATGAAATATTCACACAACCATCTATACAACACCTTGTATACACTATCATACAATATACTAAGCATGGATACATTATGTGATAATTCAATCCTCACTAACCCTAATTCCTAGGTCTTGGCCGAAACCCATCTAAACCCTAACCCTAGTTTCATAGGGTAGGAGTATCAAATATTCATACAAACATATATTCAAACACTTGATCTACATTCCTAAGCATGAATCCATTATAGAAAATCATAAAATCCCCAAACCCTAATTTCTATCATGCTTGGCCGAAAGTTGTAGGGCACTAAAACCCTAATTCTTGTTATCACACATGATGGAAAAATAACATAAATTCATACCCTAAGTTCCTAGGGATATCCTCATGCATCAAGAAGCAACCAAAGCCCATAAGTGGGTGGTGGCCGAAACTTTGTAGGGTACCAAACCCTAACTTTTGTTTTTCCAAAAATTTGGAAACATCACATATGAGTATAAAGTTCCTAGGGGTACTAGCATGCATCAAAGTATGATCAAAAGCCTTCTCTTGGACCCCCTTACAAGGAGTGGCCGAAACTTCCACTAGGGAAGTTCTTGTGAATTTTCCAAAGAACAAAACAAGCAAACATTCAATAGCGATTATGCCACAGGCGAGAGGATACTTACATCCTTTCGCTTGGATTTCTCTTTCTCTTACTCCGTAGGGTACCCTAGATTTGTAGGGCAAGTGAAAATCCTTTCCGAATCTTCTCTAGGGCTCCTTAGACTTAGTAGTGGCAAGAACCTTCAAAGGTCTTCTTCCTTCCAACTTTTCTAGGGCTAGAACCCTAGACTTGATTTTCGAAAATGAGAAGGAGAGGGGGAGAGGGTCTCGGTGGGGAAGAGTGAAGAGGAAGAAGAAAAGAAGAGAAGGAAGTTACTCCAACTTCCCCTTATTTATACTTTTCTCATGAAAAGACATGTCTCTTCACTCTTACACACTTAACAAGCATGTTTCTCATCCTCTCAACAAGAAACAATGCTTGGTGTAGTGGTTAAGACATGGAGAGTGCAACTAGGAGGTTCAAGGTTCAATCCTTGCCCCCTCCTTTTTATCACCTTTTGCACTAATCCATATCAAAGCCCACTAAGCCAAGCCCATCATGAAATTTCATAATATTTCATGTTTATGAATTCATAATATTTTCTAATATTTTTCCTGAATTCATAACATTATTTACATAATATTTTATAAATATTATTCACATAATATTTCATGATAATAATATTTCATGAATTCAATAATATTGCATATTTATGAATTCATAATATTTCATAACATTTCATGATACTATTTCATGAATTCCATAATATTTCATATTTATGAATTCATAATATTTCATAATATTTCATGATACTATTTCATGAATTCCATAATATTTCATATTTATGAATTCATAATATTTCATAATATTTCATGATACTATTTCATGAATTTCACCATATTTATATTCATATTTATTTATGAATTCATAATATTTCATAATATTTCATGATACCATTTCATGAATTTCACCATATTTCATATTCATGAATTTATATATTTCCTAATATTTCATATGGGAAATTTCGGGGCGTTACAATCCTCCCTACCTTATAAAAAGTTCGTCCCGAACTTTAAAATAATTCCGGATGCTTTAATCGCATTGCCTCCTCTCGTTCCCACGTGGCTTCTTCGAATCGTTCGTTCCGCCACAGAACCTTTACTAAGGGTACTTCCTTGTTCCTTAGCTTTTTAACTTCCCGGTCTAAGATCTGAACAGGTCATCTATCCGGGGTAGAGGGTACCTGTTCTTGATAGTCACATTATTCAGTGCCCGATAGTCGATACACATTCGCATCGACCCATCCTTCTTTTTCACGAACAGTACGGGAGCTCCCCAGGGGGAATGACTAGGGCGGACGAGTCCCTTGTTAAGAAGCTCTTGTAACTGCCCTTGTAATTCCTTTAATTCCGTCGGCGCCATACGGTATGGTGCCTTAGAAATGGGGTTAGTACCAGGAACTAACTCAATTGCAAATTCTAAACCCTTTCAGGTGCTAACCCTGGTAAGTCATCGGGAAATACCTTTGGGTAATTGCATACACTTTGACGTCTTCTAGCTTCGGGTCCTCTGTAGGACTGGTATCAACCACATGAGCTAGAAATCCCGAGCATCCCTTTTCTAACATCTTCCTTGCTTTCAGAGCCGACAAGAATTTACTTGTCCTCTTCTTCGGCTCTCTGATAAATTCGAACAGAATTTCCCGCTTCAGGTCGGAAGATAACCTTCGTTTACGGCACTCAATAGAGGCGCCTATTTGTTCAAGAAATCCATGCCCAATATCACATCATAATCTGACATATCTAGCACTATCAGATCGCAGTAAAGTTCCCTATCTGCGATTCTGATTGGTGCGGCCCGTAGCATTTGGGTAGAGGGCATCACCTCACCCGAGGGCAGTGTTGTCAGAAATTTGCAGTCTAAATCTTGTAGTGACATATTATTTCTTTTGGCATATTGCATAGAGATAAACGAATGCGTTGCCCCAGTGTCAAATAAAGCAGTAGCATACTGACTGTAAATAAATATCTGACCTGTGACAACGGTAGAGGCAGTCGCCACCTCTTCTTTCGTAAGAGAGAAAACCCTGGCGTTTGTCGTGGCAGGCGGGGCTTCTAATCTCCCCTGGCATATATGTGTACCATCTATAGCTGCCTGCATCAGGTGTAACTGGGGAGGAGCACCTTTGTACTGATCATATTGCGGCTGAGGTGCTTTGGCTGCAGCAGGACACTCTCTGGCCATGTGTCCTTCCTTTCCGCAAGTATAGCATCTCCTAGCGCCTAAAAGGCATGTCCCTTGGTGCATCTTCCCACAATTGGCACATTGGGGATATTTAGGCTTCTTGCCTAAATAACCACTGGCAGATTTATCCCCTGGCTTTCTCTTTCCATTTTGGTTCTCCTTCCAGTGGGGGTTGCTATTTGGAGGTTTCTGACCTCCCGACTGATCCTGACACTTGCTGGCGGTCAGTGGTTGGCTCTGCGGGTTCATCTTCTTTAGATAATGCTCAGTAATAAGGGCGCTGCTGAACAGCTCCTCTGCGGTCTGGGGCCTATTAACGCCACCAGCCACATTCAGAGCTATCTCGGGCCTGAGCATCTTGAGCATTAATCTGACCCTTTCTTTCTCTGTACTGACCAACTCCGGACATAATCGTGCCAGTCTGTTAAATTGCTTAACGGCATCGTTGACTGAGAGATTTCCCTGCCGGAATTCAGTGAACTCATCAAAGTGCCTGTTCGTGACTCGCATATTAAAGAATTCCTCTAGAAATTCGGACTCAAAGTCCTTCCACTTCATTTGGTCCACTGACCTTCTAGCCTTTACCCGTTCCCACCACATCCTGGCGTCGCCAGTGAAGCAGAACGAGACACATTTAATTTTCTCATGCTCAGGCCAGTCTAATAATTCCACTGTGCTCTCAACTGTCTTGAGCCAGGCCTGAGCATCCCAGGGCTCGCAGGTGCCCGAGAACTTTTCCGGCTTCAGTCTCTGCCACTGAATCAAATAGGCCTCCTGTCGGGCTCCCCGGGCCGGAGTGTCCGGGGGTGCTTGTGCAGTTGGAGGCTCAGTAGGCATTACATTCTGACTTCCCTGCGGGGTTGTAGTGTTCCCCTGCTGGGTCATCAGAGTGTTTATTATCTGCTGTTGTTCAGTGACCTGACGTTGCAGATCTGTGATCACTTGCATCACATCAGGTGGGGGTACTGTCTCATTACCCCGGTTGCTACGTCTTCTAGCCATATATCTATCATACAGATGATAAATAAGTTAACATGAGAATTACTGCTACTTTTTCTTGTTATGCAAGCATAAATCATCTCTATATTATGCAAGCATAAACCATCTCTATATTATGCAAGCATAAACCATCTCTATTTCTATCATTACTGTACATGGACTAAAATAAAGCGAGATAGGATTTCTTACTTGGAAGCGGCAGGAAGAAGCTTGATGTGTGTGTGGTGGAGGGGAAATCTGCTCTGATACCAACCTGTAACGCCCGCCCTTATATCTACTCTCGGGGCGGGGTTACGTACATTCAATCATATAGTAATATTTTTTTTTCTATCTTCTAGCATGACATTAAAACAATAAAGCAAGGGCTAAGGACTAAGCATGCTTGTTTAACTATCAAAGTCATTCTACAACATGATAAATTCACCAGTAATGTAACTCATAACATAATCAAATATAAAAGACTTCTAAAGGTAAACATTGTCATGCTAGGTCAATCTTAATCACCAACACTTATTGTCAGGGAACATAAACATAGACACATTAAGTAGATATAGGATCATTCTTTCCCGAGCCACCACCCCACACATCTTCAGCCTCCTGCCTCTTCCTTCCATTTAAGTGTTATCTGCAGCATAAGACAACACATAAACTAGTAAGCATAAATGCTTAGTAAGGATCCTGTCCTACTCGCTAAATCCATACGAAAGCATAACATGTACACCTAATAAATCATAAGCATAAGTTCATCAAAGCATATTAAACATTCAAGTTTCTAACATGCAATATCAAGTACCTTAAGCATACTCTTCACATATTACAAATATTTTCAATGAATGTTTTCAAAACATTTCCATAATGGTATTACTTAAAAATACATCCATATCATATTGGGCCCTGTTGTGTACCAACTATCGCGCGGAACTATTGCGCGTTCCCTAATGAATTGGGGTAGCGAGCCACCAAGTCATTAGAGCAGGACCCTTCCGTCCTACCGGAGCCACGTTAACATGCACCCCGGATTTGTTTAACGACCCCCTTCCGAGTCGGGTACACAACTTAAAAGTAAAATACTTATCATGCTGTTACATATATGCTAAGGAATACTCCATATTTACTCTTATGGGACACACCACTCTTCAAGGGTGCTCTTGATCCCCTAGGGACACACCACACATTCGGGTGCTCTTGATCCCATACTATTTGAGTATCCCTTCAAGCATTTTAACATATCACATGCAATTTCATAAGTGTGCCCCATGGGCTATAAGGCATGCTCATACATACATCATATTTCATGCATGTCCATACATACATCATATTTCATACTTGTTCATACATGCATCATATTTCATACATGTTTATACATACATCATATTTCATACTTGTTCATACATATATCATATTCCATACATGTTCATACATACTTCATCATGCATCATATTTCAACCACTTAACCTACCTTAGACCTGACAAGCTTTGGTCACATAGGTCATACTCATATCGTAGGAAGTGGTAGCATGCTATCAATTAAGATTTCAATCAGACATCTCATTTAAACACCTCATACATAAACATATCAAAGCATGCTAACAATTAAGGTTTCCTTATCAACCATTCCATTTAACACCACATACATACACATATGATCATCCCCAACCATAAACATATATCATAGGGTAGTTTGACCTTTACAAACCCTAGTCCTAGTGGGTTGGCCGAAACATCAAGAGTAGAGAAATATCAGGACTTTTACATTAATCATTCACACATACATTTATTCAAACACCTCATACATAAACATATCATAGCATGCTAACAATTTAAGGTTTACATATCAACCCTTCCATTTAACACCACATACATATACATATGATTATCCCCAACCATAAACATATATCATAGGATAATTAATTTTCACAAACCCTAAAGTCTATGCCTTGGCCGAAAGTCCTATGATAGGGCAAGTTCAATTTTTGGCAATGAAATATTCACACAACCATCTATACAACACCTTGTATACACTATCATACAATATACTAAGCATGGATACATTATGTGATAATTCAATCCTCACTAACCCTAATTCCTAGGTCTTGGCCGAAACCCATCTAAACCCTAACCCTAGTTTCATAGGGTAGGAGTATCAAATATTCATACAAACATATATTCAAACACTTGATCTACATTCCTAAGCATGAATCCATTATAGAAAATCATAAAATCCCCAAACCCTAATTTCTATCATGCTTGGCCGAAAGTTGTAGGGCACTAAAACCCTAATTCTTGTTATCACACATGATGGAAAAATAACATAAATTCATACCCTAAGTTCCTAGGGATATCCTCATGCATCAAGAAGCAACCAAAGCCCATAAGTGGGTGGTGGCCGAAACTTTGTAGGGTACCAAACCCTAACTTTTGTTTTTCCAAAAATTTGGAAACATCACATATGAGTATAAAGTTCCTAGGGGTACTAGCATGCATCAAAGTATGATCAAAAGCCTTCTCTTGGACCCCCTTACAAGGAGTGGCCGAAACTTCCACTAGGGAAGTTCTTGTGAATTTTCCAAAGAACAAAACAAGCAAACATTCAATAGCGATTATGCCACAGGCGAGAGGATACTTACATCCTTTCGCTTGGATTTCTCTTTCTCTTACTCCGTAGGGTACCCTAGATTTGTAGGGCAAGTGAAAATCCTTTCCGAATCTTCTCTAGGGCTCCTTAGACTTAGTAGTGGCAAGAACCTTCAAAGGTCTTCTTCCTTCCAACTTTTCTAGGGCTAGAACCCTAGACTTGATTTTCGAAAATGAGAAGGAGAGGGGGAGAGGGTCTCGGTGGGGAAGAGTGAAGAGGAAGAAGAAAAGAAGAGAAGGAAGTTACTCCAACTTCCCCTTATTTATACTTTTCTCATGAAAAGACATGTCTCTTCACTCTTACACACTTAACAAGCATGTTTCTCATCCTCTCAACAAGAAACAATGCTTGGTGTAGTGGTTAAGACATGGAGAGTGCAACTAGGAGGTTCAAGGTTCAATCCTTGCCCCCTCCTTTTTATCACCTTTTGCACTAATCCATATCAAAGCCCACTAAGCCAAGCCCATCATGAAATTTCATAATATTTCATGTTTATGAATTCATAATATTTTCTAATATTTTTCCTGAATTCATAACATTATTTACATAATATTTTATAAATATTATTCACATAATATTTCATGATAATAATATTTCATGAATTCAATAATATTGCATATTTATGAATTCATAATATTTCATAACATTTCATGATACTATTTCATGAATTCCATAATATTTCATATTTATGAATTCATAATATTTCATAATATTTCATGATACTATTTCATGAATTCCATAATATTTCATATTTATGAATTCATAATATTTCATAATATTTCATGATACTATTTCATGAATTCCATAATATTTCATATTTATGAATTCATAATATTTCATAATATTTCATGATACTATTTCATGAATTCCATAATATTTCATATTTATGAATTCATAATATTTCCTAATATTTCATATGGGAAATTTCGGGGTGTTACAAGTAGTTCTTTTATCTTTAATGCATGACTTGTTATGTCTGAATATGTATGTTTGACCTTGTTTCTTATTGTTGTTTATTTTCTATCGCTTGTTGATACTTTCTTTGGTTGACCTTCGAGTTTAATCTAAAATTGTATTTGTACAGTCTTTCATTGGTTTTCCATTCTGTGAAGTACCTCTCATTGGTTTTTCATTAAACACCACTAAGATGGTTGGCATTAGAGACACCCTACCTAGTAGTTTAGTTACATATTCGTTAGTTTTTGGTTGATTTTTGGTTTGTTGCTTTTGCAGTTGCATTGTTGTTATTCAGTTGCTCGTTGTTATTCGGTTGTTTGTGCTTATTGGTATCATGTACCATACATGCACCGTTGCATACTGATGATTGTTGGACTTCCATATGATTAAGTCATCGTTAGTCATCCAGTTGCTTTGCCACTCAATCACTTATTGTGGTAGTTGCTAGAGTGGAAGCAACCGTCCTGTTACGCCACACTCAACCACTCATATACAGTGGATGTGTTACGCCCCAGAGGCTCATGCTTCCTCGAAATCGGGCAGCATCTCCCCTGTACGGCGGACAAGTTGGAGCATATATACATAACACCTCACCAATATAGCTTAGCCACAAGCGGCTAGCATCACAAAAATAAAGAAAATAAACACAACCACACAGTTTATAATAATTGGATGGCTCAACCATCACAAACAAAAAAGAAAACTCCAAAGAGCATCCTAAAGAAACGTACCGGCTTAATACGAAATAAACAAAACTATACTAAGACAAATTAAACAAATGCAAAAATAAAAATAGTGCAGAAATAAAATGGACAATAAACCAAATCTCTAAACCAACTCAATATTGTGGGACTAGCGGCTGGATCCTCTCCAGG
>JAGFNQ010001646.1:0-64866 GCA_024364735.1 Boesenbergia rotunda
CTACCAGAGGATATGTCAGCTATCCACAGCACATTTCATGTCTCTATGCTGAAGAAGTGCATTCACGACCCTAGCCAAGTGATTCAGCCTCAGTCAGTACAGATCCAAGAAGATCTTAGTTATGAGAGCAGACCGACACAGATAGTGGACAAAGCAGTTAAAAGATTAAGAAACAAAGAAGTGCCACTAGTGAAGGTCATCTGGCAGAATCAAAAGCATGAAGAGGCTACTTGGGAACGTGAGGACAGCATGAGAGAACGATATCCAGAGTTATTCTAAGTTCGAGGACGAACTTTTCATAAGGTATGGGGGATTGTAACGCCCCAAAATTCCCATTTTTAGTTTTTAAAGTCCTTATAATTATTTAGAAATGGTTTAGAAATATTCTAGATATTTTTAGGAATTTTTAGAGTATTTTTATGGAATTTTCCGAGCCCGTTTGCTATTTTTGGAAAAAGAAAAAGAAAAAGGAAAAAAGGCCAAAAATGGAAAAACTAATTAAGGGCAGCCGGAGATCGAACCTGCGACCACCACCGAAACAGCAAGCGCACGCAACCAGCCGGGCTAAGGGTATCAAGCACAGAAAAGGAAAGAAAAATAAATACTTAAGCTGTAGTTAGGTTGATCCGATCCTTAAGTGTATAAATAGAAAACTTAAAGAGAGAAGTTGGGATTTCTCTCAAACCCTTCGGCCAACACCCCTTGCGCCGACCCCTCTCCCTCTCCTCTCTTGTGCGCACGCAAATCAAGGCCAAGAGGGTCGGCCGAGACCCTTTCTCCAAGAGATAATACTATATTCGAGATCCCCGCGACGAGAGGAAAGCGTAGACGTGAAAAATTCTTCGAGATCTCGAGTTTCTCCGAGTTCTAGACCTCAATCTTGGTTGTAGTCCAAGATATCAATGTAAGTACTGCTCACCTGGCAGTAAGAGGCGGTTTTTCCGCGAGAATTTCCTTTAAAAGTTCTTAAAAGAGATTTTCTTTTAGTTTTTAGTTTTTGCATGTGATCTTAGTTTATTATATGCTTATATTTTTTGATGTCCCCTATATGAGATTAGGGACCAAGAAAAGCTATGAGAAAAGAAAAGAGAAGATAAAGATAAGAAAAGAAAAGGCCAAGGCCTTAAGAAAATCCCCAAAAGTCAAGACTTAGGGGATTTTAGCATGCAAGGTGCTCCAGAAAATGCCAAGGCATTTACAGATAAGAAAGAAAAGAAAGAAAAGCTATTTTATTTTATAAGGCCAGTACCCGGCGTCCAAGGGCGTCGTTAAAGAAATCCAGGTGTCCAATTCCAAGGTCTTGGCCCTGGTAGACCAAGGTCTGCTATATTAGGATTGGTGGCTCGCTACCCCAACCTTTTAGGGAACGCGCATGAGATGGTACTTACGTCTTCAGTGGATCCAAGTGATTAGTATTTTCAAGTATATGCTTTAGCAAAGTTTTCGAAAGTTTAAGAAAGTTTTCAAAAGTTAAAGAATAGCTAAAGTTTCAAGTTGAGCCAAGAAAAGTAGATTGAGATTATTTATTGCTTGAGTATGCATGTTTTGAGTTATACATGTTCTTAGTTTTCTTTCAAGCATATTAGTATCTCATATGATTTTCAGTTTGATCTAGAAGCATGTATGCATATTTCGAGTTTTTGTGAGCTAGATAGTACTTACTAAGCTTTTTGCTTATAGATGCATTTCCTCTTATTGCAGATAAAGGTAAAGGCAGGCAATTCTGAAGGAAGGCGACGAGGCGGTGCTGAGCAAAGTGTGTGTGGTGGCTGATTATGGAGAGATCTTTGAGACGAGACTATTTAGTTATTTGAATTGCAATGTTTAAGTTTATTCAAATTTCAAGTTCTTGCTTATGGAGATTATAGAGTATTTGAGTTTTGGATAGTTTTACATGCTCAATTGCTTAGAGTAAAGATTCCATGTCATTTCATTTAGCTTATATACTTTTATGATTGCATTGGATAAGTAGAAAAGTGAGTAGTTAGAAATATTGATACTTTGTTAGAGAAAAGGTGTTTGTGCCAAGATAGTATCAATTTTCCTTCCGAATCAAGTTTTACTACTCAAGTATGTTTAGAAGAGTTGCTTTCTCATTCCATAATGCTTTAGCAATGTTATAGAATCTTGCATGATGAGTTTTACATGGTTAGAAGCAAAGATTGGTACAAACCTTAGTGATAAAGTTCATATAACTTTTGTAGTTTGTTTTCTTCCATAAAAGTCCTAAATTCAAGTTTATGAATTCGTTTGAATGGCTAAATCGTTTAGGAAACTGATATGGTGTATAGAAATGATGTCGTAGTTTGATTTGGCTTGAAACTGAATGAATGGTGGATTGAAGAAGCAAGGGGCCGAAACCTGTAAAACTGCTCACAGCCGTATCAGTCGACTGATGACGTCATCAGTCGACTGGTACGGGCTGTTTCAGTTGGGTGAGGCAGATTCGAATGAATACCATTTTTGCGAGTCTTGAGATATTAAAAGTGAGATGTTATTATACATGATTGCTTAAGTTAGATTATAATTGTTAGATGAATTTAGAAGTTTTAAAAAAAAAAAACAAGATTTCCGCAATTTTCTTTAGTCATGTATAAAAGTTGAGAAGTAGAGAAAAGTAACGATCCGTCTAAAGACAGTAAGAAGGCGGGTCGCTACACCTCCTTTCGATTTTGGTTTGCAAGCTTCCACCCAGGCTACCCAGTGAATCTTCCTGTTTGAGTCAGATGAACCCCAAAAGAATTTTGCAAAGATCATCTCTAATTGATAAAGAACTGATAAGGGCGGAAGGAGAACCTGTAAAATGTATAGGGGGATCGAATATAACACACTTTGTATGAGGGTCAACCGACCGCCATAAGATAATCTTCCAATATTCCATCCAAGAAGCTTTTTGCGCGCCTTTTCAATTAAAGGTTGGAAGTATTTTGATTTCCTGTTTCCAGCTGCAATAGGAACTCCTAGATATATAATGGGTGCATTGCCTTCCACGAAACCAGTAATTGATGCAATTTGAGCCTTCCGAACGCTATTAATACTTTTTGCAGGAAAAAATAGACTTTTACTAGCATTAACCGCTTGGCCAGAACAGGTTTCATATGCATCCAGAAATATCTTTAATCTTTTGACATTGTTAATAGCCCCATTCATTACAATCATAATATCATCTGCATATGCTAGATGTGATATTCTAATGTCACATCCTGAAATGAAGTATAATTGTGGAAACTTGCAAAAAAATTTATCCAAGCCTCTAGACAAAAATTCAGCAGCAATTATAAATAAAAGAGGAGATAATGGATCACCTTGCCTTAGTCCTCGCTTTGAATGAAAGAAACCCTCTAGATTGCCATTTACTTTGATAGAAAACCAACACTCAGTGATGCAGTGGCGGATCAAGTCTATAAAAGAATTAGAAAAGCCAAAAGCTTCCATGATTCTGAACAAAAAACTCCATTGCACTCTATCAAAAGCCTTGGCCATATCTAGCTTTAAAATCAAATTGTCACCTCTAACATGATAGTTTAACTTGTGATTGAGTTCTTGGGCCAATAAAATATTATCAGAGATTAGCCTTCCTGCTACGAAGCCGCTTTGCGATGGGGAAATCAGCTTTCCCAAAATCTGCCCCAACCTTGAAGAAATTATTTTGGAAATGATTTTATTAGAAACATTACACAAATTAATAGGCCTGAAGTCCTTCCACTGCTGAGCATTATCTATTTTAGGAATTAAAACTAAAGTGGTGGCTGCCATCCCTTTTGGCATTGAATTGCCATGAAAGAAATCCGTAATTGCCTCCAATATATCTAGTTTTATAATTTCCCAGCATGCAATATAGAACTCAACAGAGAAACCGTCTGGGCCAGCTGCACAATTCCTTCCCATTTCCCATATGGTTTGGTTAATCTCTTCCAATGTTGGCAATGAAATAAAATTAGAGTTTTCCTCTGCAGTTATGAGTGATGGAATACAATCAAAGTTAACTGAATCACAATTGAAGTCCTCACCTGTCAATAATTTTTCAAAAAAACCCACGGCTGGGGAGTTAATATCCTCTGGTCTATCCAAACATATACCATCTTCCCATATTCGAAAAATCCTACTAGTCATTCTTTTTTTCTGCACCAAACTATGAAAATATTTTGTATTTCTTTCACCTTCCACAACCCACTTAGCCGCAGCCTTTTGTCTCCAAAAGGTCTCTTCCATGTTGAGAGTTTGAAAAAGAATTGCTTGCTCTTTTGCTCGATTTAATTTGTTTGATTCCGTAGGATCTGCATCATAATTCTTTTTAGCCATTGCGAAAAGCTCCTCTGCCTTCTTAATATTATCATGGATGTTGCCAAAAACTTCCCAATTCCACCATTTCAGGTGTGATTTTAATCTCTTCAATTTTGATTGCAATTTGAACATACCAGAACTTGAAATAGGCAGCATCCAGTTTAATCTTACAGTTTGTAGAAAATTCTGATGACTAATCCACATGTTCTGAAACCGAAAGGATGTAGCCGGTTTTGAGAATTTAGGGAAGGTAATTAACAAAGGGCAGTGGTCGGAAGCCGCTCTAGACAAGTGCTCTACCCGCACTGAGAAATCATGAGTGTGCCAAGAAGGTGAGATAAGCATCCTATCCAACTGTTTCCAGATTTTTGCCATTTGTCCAAGTAAATTTGTCACCCACATAGCCACAATCTAGCAAACCAGATAGCATAAGAAATTCATTAAAGTCATTTGTCGGACCCAATTTAGAGAGAAAACCTTTAGAACATTCACTAGAGTTAGAGACCACATTAAAGTCTCCTCCTATTAGCCAATAAACATCATTATTTGGTTTATTGTCCAAAAGATTCTCCCAAAGCAGAGATCTCTCTAATTGAGTGCATTTAGCATATACCACCGTAATGATCATACTAATAGGAAAAAGTGGAGAACTTATTTCCAAATGCAGAAACTGCTCATGATCAATTAGAATCCTGCATTTAATATTAGAATCGAACAAAAACCAGATTTTACCAGAGCAATTAGATATGGTTGTTTCGAAATCTAATTTTCTAGTAATAAGAGCTTCATCTAGTACAATAAAAGGCTCTAGAATGTTAGTGATATGAGAGAAGTGTCCTAAGACAATCGCCTTATGATTGTAAATATTTATTTTAATAAATGATAATTCACTATTTGAGTATACATGATTGTGTATTTGATTGGGATCTTAAACTCATCTACTGAATGTCCGCAATACAATTAACAGTATAAGAGAATTTGTGATGGGATCACAACTAGTGATTATCTCTAAATGTGCAATTGTGAAGTATTGAAAATATCCCTAGTCGATGAATTGATAAAAACGGACACTATAAATTCTGTTGAGACTAGCATGGGTTATTCTCTAATCAGCTGATTCTCACTGGCTGGTGACATTGGGATGTCCGGAGATAAACATGGATGCTAGTTAAGGGAACTAGTTCATGTAGGATCGGGTTGGTCCGGCTAGAGGGGGGTGAATAGACGGTTAAGAAATAAAACAAGAGGGCACTCGTCTTTAAGAAAAACTTGGTTGCAACTTGGTCGTTGCTTCCAAGACGGTTAACGCACAATCAGAAAATCTCCTTGTGGCGGAGAAGCCTTACAACTGAAGCACACATAGACTTAAAGAAATTACAGAATGAATGACTTTGAATCTAAATCTCTAAGCCTATTTATAGGTTGAGTGATATGATCTTGATCGTTGATACAAGATTGAGTTGGATCTTGATCGTAGATCTAAGATTATCTCAACCAAATTTTGAACTCTAATTAAAAGAGAAACATTTATCTCTTTTAATCGGCTCTTCAACGTTTCGATTATTCTAAAGATAAGTTTTGACTTTTGATCCACGTGTGAAGCTTTAACAAGCTTTGATTAAAAGCTTTTAAAAAAAAACTCTAATCGGCTTTTAATTAAACGTTTTAACAAGCTTTAATTAAAAGCTTTAAAATGTTTTAATAAAAGCTATAATCGGCTTTTAATTAAAAGCTTTAATAAAAGCTATAATCGGCTTTTAATTAAAAGCTTTAATTAAAAGATTAAATTAAAAGCTTTTATAAAAGACGTTGCGTTCGTCTTGATCCAAGTCCAAGTCAAAGGTAACTTGACTGTTCGTAAGTAGATCTTTTAGGTGATTTCTGAGCAATTGGAATTAGGCTCACCTGAACCCGACTCCAGTCTTTTGCCCCTCAAGCGTCCTTCCTCCCGGCTTCTCGTCCCTCGGACGTCGCGCACGTCCTTCTTGGTCCACCGGCGTACTCTTCCGCAACTTCCGCGTCCCTCGGATTGCACCAAGCCCGTCGGCTCACTTCCCCGTGCAATCCTTCTCGTTCGCTGCGTCTTACGCTCGACTTCCTCCGTACCTAAGTTCCTTCACACTTAGCAGAGGGATTAAAACCAACAGGACCTAACCTAACTTAGTTGATCACATCAAAATCAACCGGGGCACCAACAGTTCATTGGAGTGACTGGCTGTAAAACTTCACATGGTAGTCTATACATAGACATGTCAGTGAAGCTCTTACTGCAGCTTAAGTGCGATGTTCCTTTGACTTGCAGTGTTCAAGTCATCTTGGTCATTGAGACTTATACTTTAACATCTTAAGCAAGCATCTCCAAGGAGGTGTGGACCCAGGATGATTTGGTATAAGCCGAAGTGCCCGAAGATGTTTGAACAGCCTACAAAGGATTCACCACTCCTTGCGAGGAGATGTATACCCAGGCCTATTGTCGGATTGTTACTCAAAGCCTCTGGCCAGAGCATATCATGTTTAGAGTATGAGTCTCTTAAATACATGAGAGTAATTAGAAATCCAAAGGATGAGAAAGACACTACTTGGGCTAGGTGTGACGTAGTCAGCCTAGTGGGGACTGACACACATAGACCGTGTCCTGAACCAAGTGGGTATAAGATGGTGAAGGGAATGAGGCACGATTCATTAGAGCTGCTGAAGGGTTTCAGAATTATTTCTGAGGTCAACCGTTGATCTTTCGATTAATTGGGGGTCATGATGTACTACTAGGTGCCACTCATGATCGTTCTATAATTCGTTGATTATAGACGGCCAACATAAATCGAAAGCCTATTTAGTCACACGCACTACGAGTAATCCGAGGGATTTAAAATGAGTTGAAAATTGAATTTTCCGATCAAGAGAAATAAGTCGAATCTGAGTTAATCAGAGGCGCAACGGAAGCTTAAAATGGCTAAGTCTTTTGAAGGCTTATTGGGCGAATTAAATGAGTTTAATTCACGATGGGATTGACTCGGTTTGGCCGGCCAAAGAGGGTGCCAACCCTCTTTGGTTTGGCCGGCCACAACAAAGGGGAGAAACCAATTAATTTGGTTTAATTAATAAAATAAATCTAGCGTGATTTGTTTTATAAATTATGGATAAATAAATTTGTTTTCATGGAAATTAAAATAAACTTTAAATGGTTTAATTTTATTTTAAAATCAATTATGAATTGATTTTTCCATGATAAGAAAAATTTATATAATAAATTTATTCTTTTTATGGAAATTAAAATGAACCATGGATTGGTTTATTTTATTTTATAAAATCAATTATGAATTGATTTTTCCATGATAAGAAAAATTTATATAATAAATTTATTCTTTTTATGGAGATTAAAATAAACTTTAAATGGTTTATTTTTATTTTATAAAATCAATTATGAATTAATTTTTCCATGATAAGAAAATTTATATAATAAATTTTATGAAAATTTATTCCATAATAAAAGGAGAGATGTATTTGTTTTATTATAAAGTTAGTTATAATAAAACTTGGCTTAAACGGAATAATTCATAAGAAAATTTATAGGATAAATTTCTTATGAAAATTTCGTTAAGAGGGAGACTTGGCAAGGGAGAGACTACTATATAAAGGAACCAAGGCTAGGCTTGAATTCCTCAATTGAGTTATCAAGAGATTAATTCTCTCCCTCTCTCTCTCTCTTATTCTCTCCTTCTCCTTCCCTCCTAGGGCCGGCGCCCCTTGCTCACCATAGGGCCGGCGTCCACCCCTCCTAGGGTCGGCGCACCACCCTCACATCTCCTAGAGTTGGCGTGAGCAACCTCCATCAAGAAGGTGCCAAAGAAGAAGAAGAAGAAGCGGGTCGCATCTCCTTCCTTCACGGAATTTAGATTCCGTTTCTTGGTGGTTAGTTTCCATCTTTTTCTCTTGTTATTTTAGTTGTGTCTTTGGAGAATCTAGTAGTTCTCGTCGGCACAAAACTCGTGGCTTTGCGAAGTCATCCCGAAGAGAACTCGGCGTGGACGCGAATAGAGGCGGAGCTTCCAAGGGACGCTACGATTGGATCTCGTCCCTTACTTCGAGTTACGAGAGGTACAAAGTAAATTAGTTTACTTTTTTGCAAAACTTTAATTTATGATCATGTCCACACATCATAAGGTCGCATGCTAGATACGTGGTTAAAAATAATTTGAGAAATTATTTATGCTAATTCTTCCGCTGCACGTAAATATTTTAAAATTTACGAACTCGTATCCTTGTCAACATGCACCCGGTCCCAACATAGAATTTCAAGGAAATTAAGGTGATAATATTTTTTCAAAAATATAATTCGGCGCAGGGATGCTTTATTACCAATTCCTCTTATATTCCAAAATAATTCCAGACATTAAAAGACTGAAGAAGATGCAAACTTTTTATTCTGAGCTTTGCTTCTAGTTTCCCTTCTATCTCCAATTGGGATATTAATGGGAATAGTAGCCTTTTTTCCTTTCTTGTTCATCACATTTAAAGTTGTGTTCTAAACCTGTGTAGTTTCCCCAGTCTCTAAGTTTTCTGATTCAGCAAGGATATTGCTTCTGTTAATATTTTTTTTCATGTTGGAAAATTCTGGCCTTTCTCTCATATTTAATACATTCGACAAGGATGATGAAAAGTGGCTTTGTGTCGACTGATCTGCTTCTGCCACATCAGATTCTACTTCCATCTCAAGAGACTTATATAATATAGCTTCATTTGAAACCTCCTGACCATCCCAAGGAAACCCTTCCTCCTGATCTGAATTAACTGTTAATTCCTTCTGCATATATAGTGTATTTTCATCTCGCAACAACTGTTGTAAATCCCCTATCTCCTTTCCTTGAGCATAACTTGTAGATTTGTCCACAGCTTGCAAATCTGATGCGGCTGCATTTATTTGAGTCTCTTTGGGAATTCCAATAATGCCACTATCATATCCTACCTGAATTGCAGAAACTTCCATATCTTCTTGTATGTCATTTCCAAAATCAGCTAACAAGTTAAATTGATTATTAGAAACTTCACTCCCTTTATTAGAAATAACTTTTTTCCCTGCTTGCCCTGTTTTTTTAATCCACATCCTTTTCTCTGGACGAGAAGAAAACGTATCATCTGTTTGCAGTTCAGGAAAATCGGAAAGCATTGCCTTTCCTCCTTTATTGTTTTGATTCTCATTTGGAATTTCTTCAGGCCTATTATCCTTATTTTTAGGAGCCTTCCATGTTGGCTTTGGATTGTTTCCATTGACATAGCATTCTCTCTCATTATGTCCCAAGTGTTTACAATCCACACAATATTTCGGTAGACGTTCATATATAACTTTCTGTAGTCTTTTTTCCTCCCCAATGCCGATCCAGAAGTCTTCAACTTTGGGTTTTAGCAAATCAAACTCAACACAGATTCGAGCAAAGGATAGTCTAATGCCTTCAGCTGTGCCCTCATCGACTTTAATGGGATTTCCAACAATCCTAGCCACCGAAAAAAGATTATGCTTATTGAACATGTGGATCGGCAGGTCAGGTAGTTGAATCCAGATTGGCACTACCGAAGATTCAGCTTCATATGTAAAATGTGGAGACCATTTAAAGATTCTCAAAGCCACACCACCTATAAACCAAAGTCCACGACCCCATATTCTAGCCATGTCTTCATTAGATGTTAGATGAATAAAAATGTGACCAGCACGGAGAAATCTAATGTTATAGGAACTTGATAATCCTAAATTATCAAAAGCTTGAAGAATCACTGCTTGAGTAGGTCTCCATCCCGAAAATTTTCCAATTAAAGCAAATTGATAAGGTTCAGCCATACCTGCTAATTCCTCTTCAGAATAAAAGATGCCAGGTTTGCTGTTGTAGATCGCAATCGGCTTAAAAGAACTCCCCACATCATCAAAGCCTTTCTTCCGCGTTCGAGGCGAAGCAGGCTTTACGACTGCTGCATAGGAGGAAATTTTGGAAGCCAGACTTGGAACCTGAGGTACATCTGGAGGATCGATCATCGAAGTTGACATCACCAAGTGAGGAGGGTTTGTCTCAGGATTTGCAAACGATTTCACCGTCTCTATCCCTGTTATCACAGTCTTGGAAGCGGAGATAGGTTGTGATACATCACGCGAGGGAATCAAAGGTGAAAAATTAGCGATGGTATGGAATGAAAGAGGACGTTGTTGATCCGACGCCGGCGTCCTAGAGACGCCGGCGGCTTGCGCCACCATCTGGAGGCGCGCGCGCACCCAAACCAGTGAAAAATCGCCTTTGAATCGCCCCTAGGGAAAATCGCCTCCTGAGGTATGTTTTTGTGTTTTAGCTTTTTGAATTATCTAAAAATGAATTATATTATAAGCTTGATTAAAGTTGCCTATCAACTTTTGTCGTCTTCTTCTTATTTCGCATGGTTGCAGATTCGGAACAGAGGTGGTGGCTGCGGGACAGGAACCTCGAGTTGGGCCGCTCCTCATCCTTTATAATCGACTCTACCTCGTTTTCATTTCCCTCCCGCCCATCCCTCTCTCCAAAACCTTCTTGTTCCTTCCTAGATTCTACCGTTTTATATCGATTGCTCGATTCCATCACCATGCCGTCGGGTCCGAGGAAGCGAAGAGCCTGGTCACCCTTCTCCCTTCCGATCCACCTATAGGTATTTTCTGTTTCCTTCCCCTTTGTTTTTCTTTTCCGTTGTTTTCTTCATTTTGTGGCTTCCGGTCACGATTTCTTCAGATGCCGGGCAACACGAGGATCTGATGCCGCACGAGAGCACAGAGAGCGACTGCCAGTCCCCACCATATTCCTCTGCCCCATCTTCTCCAAATGTCGAGAGCCGACCCTCACGATCCTCAAACGAATGGTTGGGATCTGATGCTGTCGACAATGTGGCGGAGAGTTTAACGAATAACCTAAAAGAAGCGGACTTGGTGCAGCAAGATGAGCAGGAGGTTGCTTTGGTCGCAAAGGAAGTATCTTTATTGCCTACAGATGCATCGGATGCTAAATCAGAATTATTTGCCCAATCTGAGGAGGATGTTAGGAATTGTGTTGAGCAATCATTTGTTTGTGTTGAAAAGATTATTTCTTTGCCAGAGGAGAGAAGCCAAATGACCGAGGTTGTTACTGCAGTAAAGGAAGTAGCTTTATTGTCTTCAGATGCAACGGAAGCTAAACCAAATGAATTTATCGAATCCAAGAATGAAGTTAAACAATCCTCTGAAGAATCAATTATTTCCATCCAAATGATTACTACGTTGCCCGAGCAGAACAGCCAAATCACCAAGGTTGCTGCCTATGTTGTTGAGAAGACTTCAGGTGATCAGGGATTAAAAGGTGCATACGTCCGTGATGTTAATGGAGTCGTCAAACAAGATGGCGAGACTCGTGAAGCTTGCCAAGTTGATGGAGGAGACAGGGCATTACCGACAACTGAGGTGCTAAAATTGAACTCTTGTGGCAGACTCGAATTAATGTACTCATTAGGTAATATATGGAGTTATGCAGGACTTATCCCATGCTCCGCTGGTGGCGCACCATACAAAGTGTTGGAATTGTTGCGGGCTTCTCGATTTTATCATGTGCTGGGGAAGATAATTCTAGGTATTTTAGTAACCTCAGAAGTAAGCGCTTGTTAATTTGTCTTTTGATTGGGTTAACTATTTTACAGCCTATAAGAAGGCTTTTAAACCTAATGGATTTGTTAACTAATGAATATTCATCTCTATATAGTTAATTTAGATGCTTTTCCAATTTATTAAGAGTGCGGATTGCGTTAGTGCACTTTGGGCTATAATAAACATGCAGTCTGTGTTTATCAGGCTTCCACACTGATTTGTGAAAAGCCAATGTACAATAATTTAATAGTAATCCAAAATTATTAAAGGTTTTGATGCCACACAATGTATACCTTCCAGAATCTATGAAACATTTTAATTTGCAATTCAGGATTGCATGCCTTAAGCATGGTAGAAAATAATATTGCTGGGCATTTGCTAGAAGCCAAAGGATAGCGGTATGAAGGGGAGAAAACTACTTGGAGACATAGCTCGAGCAACTTGGGAAGCTTTTAAGTTATAGTTTCTTGATGAAGTAATTAGAATTGCCTTTGAAGGCAATAATATACTTAACTTCTGTTATACAATCCACAGGATGTTAACAGTCAGAGATGCAAATATAGGATTAGATTTAAGGCAAAATGAAGCTATGTGAGACTTACTCTAACTATTTAGTTGGAATTGGATAAAGTCTTTTTGCAATGAATTCTTAACACTTATTGCTATCTTAGGAAATTATTAATAGTTTAGCCTTAGGAGAAAGACTCTTCAGTAAATTACCTTGTGACTTAGGCAAAGAGATTCATAAATCCTTAGCAGACATGAATGTCCCTGTACTATAGGATAATATAGGAGTAAGAATACAACATATCATTAACAAACTTAAAGCGAAATGTACTTACATCCAGATACAAAAACAATTGAAAAATTGACAATATGGTTTATGTAGCCAGATTTATACTCCTCAACAATATGATTCTATGAATCAAAGAAGGAGAAGACAAATGATAACTCCAAAACCAAAACTTAAGCCGAAAACCACTTATTACTTATGAAAGAGCAAGGCAAAGAAGCCTTATTTGGATAAAGGAAAACATGTTAGAAAATTTAAGCCTAACAAGTCTTATTCCAACACCATAACATGTTTTGCCTGCAATGAGCCGGACCACTTATCCTCGTAATACGAAAAACTTATATATCAAAGAAGCTAAATTAGTTGATTGTACTAATTTAGACTTAGCAGAAGTACAATATGATGTTTTAGAGATGCATCTTCTATTTACTCCATTATTTTAGTAGAAGATATGGAAGAAATCCCTTCTTCTTCTTATTCTCTAGTAAACTCTTTCCTCTCAAACCCCAATGGGTTAGTGGAAAAATATGGAGTAACAACTCCACTCCAACAAGACTTCCAGGAATTAGAAGAACAGCTAGATCGAATACAATATCTTGATATAATGTATTCTCATTAAATTAGAAGAAATCCCTTATTCTCATTTTAGGATTTGATCAACGAGGTTGTTCTCATGATTGGAGACTCAGAGAAGGGATTGACAATATTCCTTATTTTATTTGTGGATTTTAGCCATCCATAGATAAAAGAGGAACTTGTAAACTTTGTAAAAATAAATCTGCAATATTTGTTTAAAGCAGATTTTTGATATTACGATTCCTCAGTTCACTCAGTAAGAAGTAGTACTCGAAATGTACTACTTTGGAACTAGGATATCAATTCTTGAAACTCGAGTTAACTTACTTGAAACTGATATAGCTAGTCTTAAAGAAGACACAACCTAGATCCCTTAGGAAAAGGGAAAGGCATTGTTATCTCTGAGGAAGAGACAGATCTAGTATTTATTAAAACACCTAGTATCTGTAATTCTGGACACTTTGAACATCCGAGTTCAATGCATCCTAAATTTCAGGGTCATGAACTTACTCTTCCATTGACACATACCAAACAGTGTCAATGGGAATGATTACCATCAATTCCCATTCCCTATTCCCTATTACCCTAAACTAAATGCCCCCTCGGATTCAAAATCAAACCAAAATTCCGAATTGCATAAATTCTTCTGACTTTTGAAAAATTATGAAATTTTGTGTAGCTATTATTTATGTCATATACTATCATGAAATTTAGTTTCTATGAAAATATATGTCATTTTCAAAAAATGATATAAAATTGAAAACCATTGAAAATTTTAATATTTTACTATAACTTTGTATCTAACTAATCAATGATGATTCCTATCAATAAATAGACCTTACCATGATTTTTTTCAAAACATTTATGAAATTATTTTCAAAAATAATTTTCAACCATGATCTATGGGTTAAATGCACATGACTTATACATTATCTTTCCCATGATTGACCTTCACAATATCAATGTATTTTGATAAAAATAAATTCATTTTGATACATCAATTGCATTTTGAACTTAATTCATCATTCTAACATCTCACTTGTGTTTGATGTGTCTCAATACACACATAAGTCATCCTATGGTCCTTGTGAGTTGTATAAATGAGTTTTCTCTAAACTAAGGGATTATGCATCTCTAACTAGGCATTGAAACTTTTATCATTCTACCTAGAATATCAATTAATGCCATTGTCTTTAATTGCAAGAAATTGAAATATGCATGTTAATGTGTATGACATACATTCAATGCATCTTTTAAAAAGAAAAATTATCATAACCAAATGATGTAGGTATATCACATGTTGCATTTTGTATAATAGCATGAATGTATGATATGATGCCATGGCATGTGATAGGGCACACAATCATCATATTTATAACTCATAAGAAAATACTTAGATTCTTATCTAAGTGTCATCAAGTAATTACTATGCCAAAATTCCAACCTGGCATAATTTGTGTCAATTTGATTAAAGCTTAATATCTCAAATTTTGTTGGCACACTTTAAACTCTTCAAGAGTGCAAGTTAACTTCTCATTTTTAAGATGTTACAATACCTTGAAAATGCTTTAAAAGGCTAACTTCACCATGGTTGGGTTAACTATCCTTCTAATTTTGAGTTGACATACTCTATACCCATCTAGTGTGAAGAGATCACACTCGTACGAATCTAATACTCATTGGTGTTCCTTGGGTGCATTAAGTACTCACTAGAGATAACTTCTTTAGATACTTTCCTTATAACTTTCTTAGACTTCTCAGAAGCCTTAGTCATACTAATCTCCTTAAAGTCAACTCTAGAGATAGCCTTCCCTGTAACCTTGACTCGACTCTTAGACTTAGGATTAATTCCATTGCTATATGGAACTCGATGGTATAAGACCATACTTTCCTTGGACTTAGGTTTGTATCCCATACCTTTCTTGTTCTTAGATGACTTTTGTCTATCTAAGCCTAGATCATTTGCCATTTTTATAAGATTATTTTTTAATTTATCAAGTCTTGACCTCAAAACTTAATTTTCGATCCTTAAATCCTTAAACTAAGATTTTTCATTATTGTCTTGAACATTTTTTTTAGGTATGTGTCTAATTTCCTTATGGTTCTTGCCTAGATTATTTTCTATCTTCCTATCCTTAGGTAGAATTGATTTAACATGATATGATCTATGATTGTCCTTAGAAATATCATACTTTCTATTTTTATGATAGCAAGCATTAAAATCATAAAACTTATTTCTAGCATACTTTTTATCGTGGCATAAGATGTAAGATATAAAAACCTTTCAAACATTTTTAGAACTTTTAAATTATGCAAGACCATATTTAAAAGATATTGAAAAAATTAGTGGTCTTTTGTATAATAAAACAGATTAAATCTATGGTTAAGATGATCGTGAATCAGGATGAGGAGGAACATTATTTAGAAAAAATTCTAAATATTACCCTAAAAATTCAAAATCCATCTGTAGATATGCATCAAGAAAATATAAAAAGAACGGGACTATGAAATTTTAGCAATTATGTATTGTTTAGAAGCTTTCATGCTCTTTATATGCAACAAAGTAGAAATTACAATAAGAATACACTTTGAAACTATAGTGAAGTATGGTCAGCAGGTAAAAGGATAAATAAAAGGATTTTCAGCCAAAAGATGGATTAAGTTTTCCAATTATACTATTAATAGAGGATTGAAAATTCAATGGGAACATATTAAAGGATCTGACAACTCTCAAGCTGATAAACTTTTAAGATTATTATTCTAATCCCATTTTCATTTTACACAAGATAAAGCGAAAAAGAAGAAATACTTGGGGTTTAGCTATGGAAAAGCAAAAAAAGTTAGAACTTTTACTTGTCTAAAAACTATGCGGTTTGGCAACTAGGAACTTCAGCGGTTTTATAAAGAAGATATCAATTAATATCAGTGGTTTCAACTTTTGTCCTTTTGAGATACTCCTGAAATAATATAGAGAGCTTTAGTTCTTCAGCTGTAATGCCTGCCTCTATTCCCTTCTTTTTATCAACATTCAGATTTATTTTCTGGTTTTTTCTGAGTCAATATTTTAATCCAGAGTTTTGATTATTTTAGGAAAAAATTCTCGGTGCCTCTTTCATTCACCTGAATTTGCAAAATGCTTTAAAATGCCAATTTGTTTTACCAGACTCAAGATTCTTTTGTCTGTGCCTCATGTCAAATTTCATTAGGTTAACAACCAATTTCATATGGTGGCGACTCCATGTTCAAAGCAGATTGAGCATGGGGATAAACTGAAATGAAAATTGATGGAGCTGAAAAAAGGGGATCTATCGTAATATATTCTTTTGCTCTCCAAGTCCAACTTGTTTGCATTATAACATTTTTCTTTTATCATAGTTGGCCTAACTGAGTCTATCAGAAAGGACAAATTGAACAGAAGATTAGTAGTTTGAAGACAGCACATTTACATTTTGAAATATCTCGATACATTTTCTAAATGCAGGTTATGGGATAGGAACAAAGCTCACTAAGTAGGTTCTTGTGAGAACTAATTTGTTTCTTGTACAGTCTTTGCTGTGGTTCTTCACCTAGAACAACTATTTATTAGTGTGCGTTAAAATCCTTCTTGACATTCTAATGATGTTTTCTAAAGCCAGCTTTTCTTTATATATGTATATGGCTTAGTTAAGTTCCCTTTGTCTTATATGCCACATGTTGTGGTAGTGCAGGTGCAGACAGTTTTTCTTCTATGAAGATTACCCTAATAAAGCTTCTCAAAAAATCATGATCGTCATCTCGAGTCTTTTAACTTTAGATGTCCACGAGTAATAATTTTGCTGCTGCGCTATAAGCTGATTAGTAAGCATTATTAAATGCCTCATCTTGGTTCGTAGAAAAGTTGTTTGTTCAAATTTTTCTGTACCATTTATTCTAATAGACTCTGATGTTATAAAGATAAGTTTTGCATTATTTAGCTTTGCCCATAACGTTATCTTTACTGGCAGGTTCGGCAACTGCAATAATGTTATCTTTTCTGATGAGTTTCGGTTGCATCAGTAATGTTGTCTTTGCTGATACCACCTTCAGCAGGTTGATTAGTGTTGTCTGTCACATTCAGTTGTAGCTGCAATCAGAATTGCACATGTTGATGCGAAAAGAGTCCTAGTGAACATGGAGTGTTCTGTTGATATCTGGTATTACTAGACATTTTAAACCTGAGATTCACCTGAGGACATAAACCATACCATCTCGCCAGCTTCATGAGCAAATTCCGTTGAAGTCACGGGAAGTGTAGATCGGCTTTCAATGGTAGAGATTGTCAATAAGCAAGATCGGATAATTGGATAAGTTCTTGGAGATTCAATTATTCCTATGATTATTGTTATCATTATTTTTATCTAGCATCCACTACAATCAAAATAAAGCTAGATGTTATTGGTAAAATGCTGGATGGTACAAGATGGGTTGGGATGTGTTGGTTTGGCAAGATACGGGTCCAATTTGCTTGGATATGATCCAAACGTTAAAGAGATTTTATTTAGTGCATTCGGAGCCTAAGAGAGATCAAGGGACATGTAGAGCAGAGAATAACTTCTTAAAGGAGTATTTTGTTGTTTTTCGGCATTCGACCAACTAAATGTTTTGTATGGTGATGACCAGGCTACAAATTTCTCAATTTTGGAGAGTTTTGGTGCCTAAGAGATGCATCACGGTGTGTTTATAAGCGGTTGGAGACCACAAACCTGTAGAGGAGCATTTTTTTTTTCTTGTTGAGAGTTCTTAAATGCTTGAGAAGTGTTACGTGCAAATTTTTCTAAACTTTTGTCCACTGGTATTGACAGATGCATCTAAAGAAAAAAAATGATAAATCAGACAGACAAATTGAACCTGGGGTGATCGATTTGGTCCTACTAAAGTTTTTCATCAGTCATCAAGGTAAATCGGGAAGTACTCGCGATGGACAGTCTAGAAGCCCAACGTCCTAGGGTTCGCGTTCCATTTGGAGAAAAAATTCTTGCAAAATGCATTGTAGTTGGGGATCGAATCGCCGATGCCTGGGTTAACAACTAGTTACCCTACCGCTGTACCATAACTCCGGGGGCATAAATGCATCTAAAGAAGAATGAAAAAACCTGATATAATATGTGATTTTTTAAATTGGTATTAGATATTAACTTACGTCAATTAATTCTAAATTAATCAATTCGATTTCACGAAAATTTTCTATTTATCATTAAGATAAATCAGAAAGTATTTGTAATACATAACTCATAAATCTAACCTTCTTAAATCAATTATCTATTAAAAAATTTATTCATTAATTTATTGAAATTGATCAGTGGATTTAGGGTGCTTTCGAATTTTATGAACTATGATTTATTTATTTATTTTCTACAGCTGCTATCGTACCTAGAATCATTGCGTTTATGTACGTTTGTGTTATAGTAAAACTTGTTGAAAAATATCAAAATTATTTATTTATAACCTGCAAGACCTCTTAATGCCTAAGTTTAAATTGAGAGGTCAATGTCAATAAATCAATTTAATAATTTAACAATATATTATTTCAGTTTCTAGTTAGAAATAGACAATTTAATGGGGTTCCTTCGGTATTAGTTTGTGTAGAAATGAAGTTGATAAAACTTAACCAAATTGATAAATAATCCTAAAAATATATAACATTCGAATAGAAACAAAGGGGCCATCATTATAACTCTGTTACATAGTCAACTAACCCCTAATAATCGCAATCCAAATAACCTTAAATCCCGAATATCTTACAATATTCTATAGTGTTTTATATTCTTTTAATTTTGTTTTGGTTCACTTTGGGCCCAAACTATTTTAATTTTTGATCATAGTTTGCCACTAATCTAGCCTTAAAGGTAACAAAGTTACCTTCTATATCGGTTTTCTTCTTGAAAATCCACTTGCACCCTATGAGCTTAATCCTTTCAGGTGGGTTAATCAAGTCCCATACTTGATTTTTTACATGGAATTCATTTCCGACTTCATGGCTTCAAGTCATTTATCCCTTTCTGAATTTTTCAGAACATCTTCATAACTGATAGGTTCGTCATCATTAATGAGTAACACGTCGTTCAATTCACTTATGAGAAATCCGTATCTCTCTGGAATATTGCGTGTCCAATCAGACCTATGAAAAAGTGGTGTTGTTTTAGGTTCAACTGATAGCTCATCATTATGAGTTATTGGTTGTGGGTCTAGACTTGGTGTCTCTGTAATGTCTATTGGAGTTTCTTGAACTTCTTCAAGTTCAATGCTACTCCCACTGTTTTCTTGTAAAAGAAATTCTTTTTCTAGAAATACAGCATGCCTTGAAACAAACACCTTTTGTTCCAAGGGATGATAGAATTGGTAACCTTTCGTTTCCTTAGGGTATCCAATAAATAGACATTTATCAGACTTAGCATCCAATTTGTCTGATACAGTCCGCTTTACATAAGCAAGACAACCCCATATCTTCAGGTGAGATAAATGAGGTTTCTTACTATTCCACGTCTCATATGGAGTAGTAGAGACTACCTTGGTCGGGACTCTGTTTAGTAAGTAAACAACTGTCATAAGCGCATAGCCCCAAAAGAATTTTGGAAGAGTTGCATGATTCATCATAGATCTAACCATGTCCATCAAGGTTCGGTTACGCCTCTCAGATACACCATTATGCTGTGGTGTATATGGCGGAGTCCATTGAGACAATATCCCATTGTCCCTAAGATAATCTTGAAACTCTTGACTTAAATATTCACCACCCCGATCGGATCGAAGTATCTTAATACTTTTGCCAAGCAGTTTCTCTACTTCACTTCTGAACTCTTTGAATTTCTCAAAAGCTTCAGATTTGTGTTTCATTAAGAACACATACCAGAATCGTGAGTGATCATCGATAAAGGTAATGAAGTAGCTATAGCCTCCTTGTGCAAGAGTTGACATTGGTCCACATACATCAGTATGTATTAGACCAAGCAATTCTCCCACTGGTTTACCTTTTTCGGAAAAGGGTAATTTGGTCATCTTGCCTTTTAAGCATGATTCGCATGTATCAAATGAACCAGGTTCAAATGATTCCAGAATTCTACATCGGTGTAATTTGGTCATGCGTTTCTTGCTTACATGGCCAAGACGACAATGCCACGTATAGGAGTCTATTTGATTATATATTCGAGCACGTTTGTTGCTAACTTCGATATTGAAAACGTCACCGGATAAATCTAACGTGTAGATACCATTGCATAAAGTTCCAGTTCCATAAAGAGCACCATTTAAAGTTATGTAACAACAATTGTTACTAAAAGTTAAATGATAACCCTTTTCATTCAAGCATGAAATAGATACAATGTTCTTTATTAACGATGGAACAAAATAACAATTATCCAATTCTAAGACAAGTCCAGTAGGGAGCTTTAGCAAATATGTTCCGATGGAAACAGCAGCAATCTTTGCTCCATTTCCAACTCGCAAATTCGTTTCTCCCTTGACGAGTCTTCTTCTATTCCTTAGCTCCTGTATGTCATTACTGTTGATGCAATCTGGCTCTAATTGTTATTTTGGTGTTGACACCGATTTATGTTTTAATTTAAGTTTGGTTGAGCGAATTTGGGTTAAGTCCTGGTCGGGGACTGGGCATGAAACCCTGGTGAGTGAAGCCGGGTCCTGGAGAGTGAAGTTAGGTGATGAAAATCCCGGTGAGTGAAGCCGGGTCCTGGTGAGTGAAGTCAGGTGATGAAAATCCCGGTGAGTGAAGCCGGGTCCTGGTGAGTGAAGCCAGGTGATGGAAATCCCAGTGAGTGAAGCCGGTGTTAGTAGGAGCCCTAGAGCCAATTATGTGATGATTGACTAGAGGCATTTTTGTATCATATTCTATTATTAATAAAGGCATGTTTGGTTATTATACTTACTTTGTATTCTGTGCCGAATAACTAAGTATAATAATGTCCTTGTGTAGTAGGTTCATATCTACATTATATCGATTAGTTGAATCGATAGTGAGTTAATGTAGAGAACACTACACTAAATTATTCCTAGTCAAGCATTAATATTCAGGGACAATATTAATGCATGAAGACTAGCATGTAGGTCAACTGATGACTTGAGCTCACAAGTCATGGGTATGTGATATCAAGTTGACACATGGGTATACATTAGAGAATGTGTACTGAATGACCCGCCATGAGAAAGTTTCATAGATTGTCATATGAGTGTCATAGACTTTCTCATGTGACTATTGGTATGAATAGTCCTTAGACCTGAAGTCACTACGGTTCCCTACATAAAGAGTTATGTACTTTGGTATCGTCATGTTGAGGCAATCGGCCCTTTAAATGATTGGAAGATCATGGTTTTGATGTGTGGGCGAATAAGTTTAAAGTTAGAGTGCTATGTTGTATTTGATTTGTGTGATTGAGTTTGCAGGACTTGGAGAATCACACTTGGTGGACCTATCCGAGGGACGAGAGCCGAGGGAGGAGAGCTCCAAGGGCAAGCCGGGAAGTGGACTTCAAAGGGCACACGTGAAGGGTGGCATGGAGGCAAGCCAAGGGAGCAGACCTGAAGGCACACGCGAAGGAGAAGGTTTGAAGTGGCTTGAACTGAGCTAGGAGGCAGGGCAGTCGACTGGCCCGAAGGCAGTCGACTGCCAAAACCCACAGAGAGTTCGCAGCCTTGGACCAGTCGACTGGCCTTGGGGCAGTCGACTGGTACACCCCAAAAACTAGCCGTTGGCTAGCTGTTTGCTAGCCGTTGGCCGGCATTTAATGCCGGGCCAGTCGACTGCCCTTGGGGCAGTCGACTGGTGGGCGTCTGGACAGACTGCGAATCTATCCTTTTCACCTATAAAAGGTGGCCTCGTTACACGTGTCTGTACCGTTCCGTACAGTAACGAAGTGCTGTCGAATTGTAAAGTGATTCCTTGCTTCCTTCATCTCAATCTTACATCTGTAAAGAGGAAGCTTTTGCTGTGAAGGTTTCTCCACCTAAAGGAGACTTTTCTATAGTGAAAAGTGGTGCTCGCGGCGTGGATCCTTGGACTAGTCACCCATCTGGGTGGATACCAAGTAACTGAAAGTGTTAGCATTGTTATTTGTCTTTTGCATATTATTTCCGCTGCGCTAACATCTATGTAGAGTTCAACGATCCGGAAAAAGTGCATTCACCCCTCTCTGCACGCCACATCGATCCTTCAGTTGGTATCAGAGCCGGTGCGTTTTGGAAGATCTAACAATCAACCAGAACATCTGAAATGGCGTTTCAAGAGGGATACTCTACCGCACGACCACCGTTCTTCGACGGCAACGACTTCGCGTACTGGAAAGGTAGAATGCAATACTATCTTATGAATGACATCGAGACTTCGATAAGTGTTGCAGATGGTTTCGAGGCGCCCGTCGATGAAAGAGGAGATCCTACTCCTATGAGAACATGATCCAAAGAAGTGATGAAAAGGGCGCAGTCAAATGCCAAGGCCACCACTACACTGCAGTTCGAGCTCTCGAAGGAGCAACTGAACAAAGTGGGGCCGTTCAAGAGCGCCAAAGAGCTATGAGACAAGTTGATCGAACTGAATGAGGGGTGAAACGAGTCCAGACGAGCCAAGAAGGACTTGTTGGTGGCCCAACTGCAATCACTTTCCATGAAGAGCAACGAAACAGTCAGTCAGCTGCATGGAAGGGTAAAAGAATTGATCAACGAGCTCCATGTAATTGGAGAGAAAATCGAAAACCGAGACATGGTCAGGTATGTCTTACAAGCCTTCCCAAGGACTATTCTGTGGGCATCCATGGTAGATGCTTACAAGGTATCGAGGGATTTGTCCTTAGTAAAATTAGACGATTTATTTTGTGAATTTGAACTGCACGAGCAAGCTAATATTTCAGCAAAAGAGAAAGGTATTGCGTTTGTTGCAGAGAAAGAGAAGAGGAGGAGAAAGGAGAAGAAGAAGGTGATCTACTCATCATCCTCGGACTCGGAGGAGTCAAGCGCCTCCATGGACAGTGACCAAGAGGCCTTTATGGTAAGGAAGTTTCGTAAGGCATTTAAAAATTTTTCTAACAAATCATATGCTAGGAAAGGGGCCAAAGGTAAGGGTAAGGCCAAGGAGATCATATGCTACAACTGTCACCAAGAGGGACATATGAAGAACGAATGTCCCCAGTTGAAGAAGAGGGAGGACAAGAAAGAAGAAAAGAAGAAGAGTGACAAGAAAAAGTCAAAGGGAAAGGAGAAGAGTGTCACAAACCTCAAGGCGACCTGGGACGATCCCTCATCCTCAGAGGAAGAAGAAGAGCAAGTCTCCCACTTCGCTCTTATGGTACAAGATGGTCCAGATTCTTCAGACGATGAACGGAGTTCAAGTAGTGAAGATGAGAGCTCCTCCACCTCATCATCATCAGAGTCAGAGGCTTCGGTAAGTGAGGTATACCACTTACCCTCTTCTACTTTAGTGAAAATCATTACTAGCACTAACATGGACTTAGCTAAGGCTAGAAGCAAAATTAAGTATCTTAAGGAAGAAATTGCCATGCTTAGAGTAGAAGCTATTAAACTTAAGGATTTGCATGCTAGCTCTACCTCTTCACATGTCTCACATACTGAAAATGAAAAAAATGAATTAAGGAAACAAGTAGATGACCTCACAAAAGCACTCAGAAAATTTCAAGTAGGATCAAGCAACCTTGACATGATTATAAACAGTCAAAGGGCCGTATACAACAAGGCCGGATTAGGTTATAGGCCCAAGACCAAGGAAGTAGCCTTTGTTTCACTTACCGGTAGGATTGGTGCAACTAGGAGATTAGAGGCTAGGGGAAACACCAAGAAGGCATGGGTGCCTAAGAAATTTTTAAATGATGCTTATGGATCTAAGATATGGGTACCAAAAGAATATGTTTTCCATGTTGTCTAGGTAAAGGTGAAGGAGGCCCCAACCTTGTGGATAGTAGATAGTGGATGCTCAAGACATATGACCGGGGATGTGAGCAAGTTCACCACTATTAGCTACCTAAGAGAAGGAACGGTCTCCTTTGGGAATAGTGGAAAGTTAAGGATCATTGGTAGAGGAACAATTGAGGTATCTCCCACTATTTTAATTCATAAAGTACTCTTGATTAAGGATATGAAGTTCAATCTATTAAGTGTAAGTCAATTATGTGATGCCGGGTTTAGAGTAGAATTTCATGCTAAGAAATGTGTAATAAAACAATGTGAATCAAACACTATCATATTAGAAGGGTTTAGAGAAGCAAACTTGTATTATCTTGATCTATCTTATGCTACTAACAATGTTGTTAAGTGTCACATGTCCAAAGAAGAAGAAGGGTGGTTGTGACACCGGAGACTAGGACACATCAACATGAGGAACATCGCAAGAGTAGCCAAGGAAGAATTGGTGAAGGGACTCCCAATGATCAAGTACGAAAAGCACAAGTTGTGTGATGCATGCCAAGAGGGTAAGCAATCCAAAGCATCACACAAAGGTAATACTTTAATTACTACTTCATTACCTTTAGAGCTTTTACATATAGACTTATTTGATTGCCATAGTACTCCATCACTTGTAGGGAGTAAATATTGCTTAGTAATAGTAGATGACTTTTCTAGGTTTACTTGGGTCTACTTCTTGAAACATAAGGATCATACTTTAGACACATTTATAGGATTTGGAAAAAGGGTAGAAAACGAAAAGAACATCAAAATAAACCGAATTAGGAGTGACCATGGTGGGGAGTTCCAAAACGATAGTTTCACACAATTTTGTGTTGAAAATGGGTACAAGCATGAGTTTTCATGCCCTAGGACTCCTCAACAAAATGGGATAGTTGAGAGGAAGAATCGAGCCTTACAAGAAGCCGCTAGGACTATGCTTAATGCATACTCTCTTCCTAGCTACCTTTGGGCCGAAGCGGTTAACACCGCTTGCTATATTCAAAACCGGGTGTTAGTACATAGGTTTTTAGGAAAAACACCCTTTGAACTTTGGAATGGAAGGGTACCCCAAGTTCACTATTTTAGAGTCTTCGGATGTAAAGTTTACATTTTAAACACCAAAGACGACCTAAGAAAATTTGAGTTAAAAGCCGATGAAGGAATCTTAGTAGGGTATTCATTGACTAGTAGGGGTTATAGAGTGTACAACAAAAGGACAAAGGTGATTGAGGAGTCCTCAAATGTCAAATTTGATGAAACCACTAGTACTTACCCTAGAAAGGCTTCTATTGATAAGGATGTAGAAGAAGTCCAACCCCTTGCCCAAAGATTTCAAGACCTACATGTGGAGGGCAATGATCAAGGGGGAGTAAGAAACACACTAGAGGATGAGGAAGAAGGATTAAATGAACCCATAACCTCTAGACCCTTGAGACATCACCATGATCATCCCATTGACCAAATTGTGGGTGATGTCACTCAAGGAGTGAGGACTAGGTCATACTTTAGGGATCAAACTAGTCAAATAGCTCTAATCTCCCAATTAGAACCCAAGACCATTGATGAAGCATTGGGAGATGTTGATTGGGTCTTGGCCATGCAAGAAGAGCTAAACCAATTTGAGAGAAGTAAAGTATGGGAGCTAGTTCCTAGACCCACTGATTGTACCATTGTGACCACTAGATGGGTTTTTAGGAACAAATTAGATGACCAAGGTAAAATCACTAGGAACAAGGCTAGATTGGTAGCTAGGGGGTTTAACCAAGTTGAGGGATTAGATTATGATGAGACCTATGCCCCCGTAGCTAGATTAGAATCAATTAGAATTCTATTAGCCTATGCCGCTCACATGGGTTTCACACTTCATCAAATGGATGTGAAGTCGGCATTCTTAAATGGGATCATTAAGGAAGAGGTTTATGTAGAACGACCCCCCGGGTTTGAGGACCCTAACTTTTCAAGACATGTGTTCAAATTAAGAAAAGCCTTGTATGGATTGAAACAAGCCCCCCGGGCTTGGTATGAGAGGCTTTCTTCATTTTTGGTGTCTAAGGGGTTTAGAAGAGGAACAATTGACCCTACATTGTTCCTAAAATCTAAGGATAAGGACATATTTGTTGCCCAAGTCTATGTAGACGATATCATCTTTGGGTCAACAAATAATGACTTCTTACAAGAATTCATCAAGTGTATGGAAGATGAATTTGAGATGAGTCTTGTAGGAGAGTTAACCTTTTTCTTAGGCCTTCAAGTTAAGCAAACAAATGAAGGTACACATGTGTTTCAAACCAGATATGCTAAGGAGATGCTAAAGAAATTTGGTTTAGAACATGCTAAGGAAGCATCGACACCCATAGGAACTAATGTGAAAATGGATAGTGATCTTGAAGGCAAAATGGTAGACTCTAAACAATATAGGAGCATGATCGGTAGCCTCCTATACCTAACCGCTAGTAGACCCGACATACTTTTTACGGTAGGTATGTGTGCAAGGTACCAATTTTGTGCCAAAGAGTCCCATTTGATTGTAGTCAAAAGGATCTTAAGATATGTGAAAGGAACCCTAAATGTCGGACTTTGGTATCCTAGAACCCCAAGTGTTGATCTAATTGGATACACCGACTCGGACTATACGGGTTGCAAGTTAGATAGGAAGAGTACAAGTGGAGGATGTCAATTCCTTGGGTCATTATTAGTTAGTTGGAGTAGTAGGAAACAACCATGCGTTGCCCTATCAACAACGGAAGCAGAATATGTGGCAATGGGTGGATGCGTTTCCCAACTCCTTTGGATCATGCACACCTTAGAGGACTATGAGCTACATTACACCAAGGTCAAAGTCTTGTGTGATAATGTAAGCACGATCAACCTAACCAAAAATCCGGTTCACCATTCTAGAACAAAATACATTGAAGTGAAACATCACTTCATTAGAGACCATGTGGCAAGGGGAGACATAGAATTACACTATGTTGAATCAAAGTCGAACCTAGCCGACATCTTTACCAAGCCTCTTTCTGAATCGGAGTTTACATCCTTAAGAAGAGGCCTTGGAATGTGTTTTGTGGAAGTATAGAATGAACTTGGACACATTAGCTTTGAAAAAGGGTGTTTGATCCATTAGGGTGATACATTTGGCTCACTTGTGCTTGTGGCACATTGTTGAACCATTCAAAGTATCAAAATATCAAAACTAGACCAACTATGGGGGAGGCAAGTGTTTAATCAATGGACACTTTGCCAAAGATCATAGTTGGACATTTTAAAACTTTGAAAACCATTTTATGATTTACATACTGTGCATTACCTTTAAAAGTCACATATTTGCATAATTGGTTTCAAAAGTTGATACAAAATGTAGTGTTTTTCAAAACTTTTGGGTTTTTATCAGAAGACATGCATGTTTGAAATTTTATATAGTTTAATATTTTTCCCTGATAGAGTATAACATTTCAAACATGTACGCAAAATTTTATAATTTTTGGAATTTTCTGGGAGTTTCTGAAATTCAGCAGAAAACCTCTAATTTCAGACTCATAGCGTATCAGTCGACTGGCACGCCTGCTTTCAGAACTGTGAGAAAATTCAGAAACCAATAATTCTCACATTTGATGCCATAGAGTTTGGTTGCTTGAGGCAATCTTTTTGATAGTGTCAAAGGGGGAGAATGGGTGTTTAAAGTTAGAATTTTTACTCAAAATAGATGAGTTTAGGTATTTTGTCTAACTTAGACCTTGAAAGGTTAAAACTTGGAGAGAAGACATGGATTAAGGGGGAGGTACCTCTTAGGTTCGGATATGTCTTACATTCTTATTGATGTTGTTAAGTGGAAACTTAACTTGGAATATGATTAGAATTGAAACTGTGGAGAAGACATTGGTTAAGGGGGAGGTTACCTCTTAGGATTATTATGTCTCAAAATGTTTCAATTGCTATCTTTTGCTTTTGCTATTGCTGTTGCTTATCTCTAACTTAAACATATTGCCACACATCAAAAAGGGGGAGATTGTTGAGGCAATCGGCCCTTTAAATGATTGGAAGATCATGGTTTTGATGTGTGGGCGAATAAGTTTAAAGTTAGAGTGCTATGTTGTATTTGATTTGTGTGATTGAGTTTGCAGGACTTGGAGAATCACACTTGGTGGACCTATCCGAGGGACGAGAGCCGAGGGAGGAGAGCTCCAAGGGCAAGCCGGGAAGTGGACTTCAAAGGGCACACGTGAAGGGTGGCATGGAGGCAAGCCAAGGGAAGGCTTGTGTGCGCATCCGAGGGACGATAGCCAGAGGAAGAGGACTTCAAGGGGCGAGCCAAGGTAGCAGACCTGAAGGCACACGCGAAGGAGAAGGTTTGAAGTGGCTTGAACTGAGCTGGGAGGCAGGGACCCACAGAGAGTTCGCAGCCTTGGACCAGTCGACTGGCCTTGGGGCAGTCGACTGGTACACCCCAAAAACTATTGGGACCGGGTGCATGTCGACAAGGATACGGGTTCGTAAAATTTTAAATTTTTACGTGCAGCGGAAGAATTAGCATAAAATAATTTCCTAAATTATTTTAACCACGTATCTAGCATGCAACCTTATGATGTGTTGACATAATCATAAATTAAAACTTTGTGGAAAAGTAAACTAATTTACTAAGTACCTCTCGTAACTCGAAGTAAGGGACGAGATCCAACCGTAGCGTCCCTTGGAAGCTCCGCCTCTATTCGCGTCCACGCCGAGTTCTCTTCGGGATGACTTCGCAAAGTCACGAGTTTTGTGCCAACGAGAACTACTAGATCCTCCGAAGACACAACTAGAAGAACAAGAGAGGAAAGATGGAAACTAACCACCAAAGAATCGGAATCGAATTCCGAGAGGGAAGGAGATGTGATCCGCTTCTTCTTCTTCTTGGTTGGCTTCTCCTTCTTCTTGTTAGCTCATGGCAACCACCTTCTATGGGAGGAGTTGCGCCGGCCCTAGCCCTTAAGAGGGGACGCCGGCCCTAGATGCTTCAAGGTGGGCGCCGACCCTAGGTGGGGAGAAGGGATGGAGAAGAGAATAAAGAGAGAGAGAGGGAGCTCTATATTAATCCACAATTCAATTGGAATTAAGGGCTTGCCTTTGGTTCCTTTATATAGTAGCATCTCCCTTGCTAAGTCTCCTCTTTAACGGAATTAACGGAATTAGTTATCATAAGAATTTTATCTTATAAAATTTCTTATGACTTATTTCGTTAAGCCTAGTCTTATTATAACTAATTTATAATAAAACAAATTCTTATTCTCTTTAAATTATGGAATAAATTTTTATAAGAAATTTATAAACTTTCTTATTATGGAAAAATCAATTCATAATTGATTTTATTAAAATTAAAATAAACCAATTCATGGATTATTTTAACTTCCATAAAAGGAATAAATTTCTATAAATTTATTTATATAAATTTCTTTATACAAATTTATTTATCCATAATTTATAAAATAAATCGTGCTAGATCTATTTTATTAATTAAACTAAATAAAATGGTTTACTCCCTTTAATGTGGCCGGCCAAACCAAGGGGGTTTAGCACCCTCCTTGGCCGGCCAATCAAGCCCCACCAATCGCGAATTAAACTCATTTAATTCGCCCAATAAGCCTTCAAAAGACTTAGCCAATTTTAGCTTCCATTGCGCCTCTGATTAACTCAGATTCGACTTATTTCTCTTGATCGAAAAATCCAATTTTCAACTCGTTTTAAATCCCTCGGATTACTCGTAGTGCGTGTGACTAAATAGGCTTTCGATTTATGTTGACCGTCTATAATCAACCAATTATAGAACGATCATGAGTGGCACCTAGTAGTACATCATGATCCCCAATTAATCGAAAGATCAACGGTTTGACCTCAGAAGAAATTATTCTGAAACCCTTTAGCAGCTCTAATGAATCGTGCCCCATTCCCTTCACTACCTTATACCCACTTGGTTCGGGACATTGTCTGTTTGTGTCAATCCCCACTAGACTGACTACGTCACACCTAGCCCAAGTAGTGTCTTTCTCGTCCTTTGGATTTCTAATTACTCTCATGTATTTAAGAGACTCGCACTCTTAACATGATATACTCTGGCCAGAGGTTTTGAGTAACAATCCGACGATAGGCCTGGGTATACATCTCCTCGCAAGGAGTGGTGAATCCTTTGTAGGCTGTTCAAACATCTTCGGGCACTTCGGCTTATACCCAATCATCCTGGGTCCACACCTCCTTGGAGATGCTTGCTTAAGATGTTAAAGTATAAGTCTCCATGACCAAGATGACTTGAACACCGCAAGTCAAAGGAACATCACACTTAAGCTGCAGTAAGAACTTCATTGACATATCCATATAGATAACCATATGAAGTCTTATAGCTAGTCATTCCAATGAACTAGTTCCCTTAACTAGCATCCATGTTTATCTCCGGACATCCTAATGTCACCAGCCAGTGAGAATCAGCTGATTAGAGAATAACCCATGCTAGTCTCAACAGAATTGATAGCGTCCGTTTTTATCAATTCATCGACTAGGGATAATTTCAATACTTCACAATTGCACATGTAGAGATAATCACTAGTTGTGATCCCATCACAAATTCTCTTATGCTGTGAATTGTATTGCGGACATTCAGTAGATGAGTTTAAGATCCCAATCAAATACACAAACATGTATACTCAAATAGTGAATTATCATTTATTAAAATAAATGTTTACAATCATAAGGCGATTGCCTTAGGACACTTCTCTCATATCACTAACAAAAACTAGCCGTTGGCTAGCTGTTGGCTAGCCGTTGGCTAGCTGTTGGCTAGCCGTTGGCCGGCATTTAATGTCGGGCCAGTCGACTGCCCTTGGGGCAGTCGACTGGTGGGCGTCTGGACAGACTGCGAATCTGTCCTTTTCACCTATAAAAGGTGGCCTCGTTACACGTGTCTGTACCATTCCGTACAATAACGAAGTGCTGCCGAATTGTAAAGTGATTCCTTGCTTCCTTCATCTCAATCTTACATCTGTAAAGAGGAAGCTCTTGCTGTGAAGGTTTTTCCACCTAAAGGAGACTTTTCTATAGTGAAAAGTGGTGCTCGCGGCGTGGATCCTTGGACTAGTCACCCATCTGGGTGGATACCAAGTAACTGAAAGTGTTAGCATTGTTATTTGTCTTTTGCATATTATTTCCGCTGCGCTAACATCTGTGTAGAGTTCAATGATCCGAAAAAAGTGTATTCACCCCCCTCTGCACGCCACATCGATCCTTCACGTCAAACGTCACCCATAACAGGGTGGACTATAAAGGCGATCACTGGGTATGTAATGAATTATGCGGAGGGATGTGAGTGATGTAGATGGGATCTATCCCTCCCATATGACGGGAGTGATATATGTGGGCCCCTTGATCGAGTAGGACTACTGAAACGCATGACCAGGCTCAAATGAGTCATTATGAGATATTGAGTTCATTCGTTTGAGTGAGTCTACTCGGGGATCAAGAAACACAAGATTGATTGAGGATGACACGGTCTATGCCTCAGTGGTCAATCTAGATATCATGGATAGAAGGACAAAGTCATACACTATCATAGTCACGGAGGTTTAGTCGGATCTCAACTTTTCTTGTTACTTGGGTAGCAATGATGCATTGCTAGATGCCGCTCATTGTTTATGTGTCTAAAGTGTTTAGGCGCATTGATAATGTCACGAGAATCTATTGGGTCACACACAAAGAACACAATGCTTTGGGAAAGTTGATTGGCAGATCTGAGCCCCGAGTTGGGAAACTCGGGAGATCNTGCCCTAGGTCCAGGATCCTTTCATGCCTACAAAAATATATCAAAAAATTAGTGGCCAAATAATCCAAAAATGTGTAATTTTGCAATTAAGTCCAAAATAAGATAAAGTTCCAAAACCTAGGGTAAAATCATAATTAAGCAATAAATACATGGGTCAAACATGGATTTTAGCAATTAAAATAATTAATAAAATGGTGCTTATCAGGCTGCTGGGCAAAAGTCCAATCGGAGGAGCCGGTTGGCAAAAGGTAAACTCTCCCGAGAGGAGTAGGTGAGGACGCGTTCCCCGTCGAGGGAACAGTAGGCGTCGGTTCGACCTAGGGTTCCATTTGGGAGACCTAAAGTCAGAACCAAGATAGCTAAGGCTGTAAAATCTAACTAATATTCTTGCCTTGTTTGTATTGGTACTAACCTTGAATGCAGGGACCAAAGGAGTATGTTTCTGCAGCTCAGAACGCCCCAAAGGAGAGGGGCTGGCAGCTGGGCTAGGCGCCCGGGAGGTCCCGGGCGCCCAAGGTCAAAGCCAAACAAGCAGTTAAGCAAGAATCGCTTCGGAACAACACTGGGCTAGGTGCCCGGGAGGTCCCGGGCGCCCAAGGTCAAAGCCAAAGATGAGTCAAAGCAAAATCAGCCACAAAGCCAGCGGACCCAGTCAACCTGGGCCCCCGAGAGGTCCCGGGCACTCCAGTCGGCTCCAGAGCTGATTCGAAGGGGATAAGCACTGACCAAGCTTCAGATAGAGGTTCTCGGATCTGAAGGCACATGTCAGGCGCCCCCAGGGCTCTATAAAAGGGGCTCGACCCCTAAGGCTTCAACAACACTTTTTCCAACGCCTCCAAGCTTTTCGTTCAAGCGCTCTGCTCCGGCAAACTCCATTCTCGACATTCTAGTGCCGACGACGACCCTCTGCTCAGAAGTACGATCCACACCGGGTGTCGATAACGAAAAGTGTACTTGTTTATTTACTGCACTACTATTGTACCAAATTTTGTAAATCTTTGCGCTACAATAGAATTGCCCGCAGTAAATGGTCAAGGACCGTGGGCCTTGGAGTAGGAGCCGACCGCGACTCCGAACCAAGTAAAAATACTTGTGTTCCTCGTGTTTATTCTTAATTCTGCTGCGTACTTTCTCTTAATCTATCCGAAAAAGTTTTCATGATATTCACCCCCCCCCCCTCCTCTATCGTGTTTCTCGATCCAACAGAGAACACTACTCTTAACTATTCCTAGTCAAGTATTAATATTCAAGGACAATATTAATATGTTGAGACTAACATGTAAGTCAATTGATGACTTGCTCTCACAAGTCATAGATATAAGATATCAAGTTGACACATGGGTATACATTAGAGAATATATACTGAATTGACCCGCCATGAGAAAGTTTCATGGATTATTATATGAGTGTCATAAACTTTCTCATGTGACTATTAGTATGAATAATTCTTAGATCTGAAGTCACTGTGGTTCCCTACATAAGGAGTTGTATACTTTGGTATTGTCAAACATCGCCCGTAATAAGGTGGAATATAAAGGCAATCACTGGGTATGCAACAAATTATATAGAGGGATGTGAATGATGTAGATGAGATTTATCCCTTCCATATAATGTGAGTAATATCTGTGGGCCCTTTGATCGAGTAGGACTACTAAATGCATAACCATGCTCAAATGAGTTAATATGAGATATTGAGCTCATATGTTTGAGTGAGTCTACTTGGAGATCAAGAAACACAAAGATTGATTATAGGATGACACGGTCTATGTCTTATTGATCAATCTAGATATCGAGGATAGAAGGACAAAGTCATATATTATAATAGTCACGGAAAGGTTATGTCAGATCTCGGTATTTTCGTCAATTGGGTAACAATGATGCATTGCTAGATGTCACTCATTGTTTATATATCTAAAGTGGTTTAAATACATTGCCAACGTTACGAGAACCTATTGGGTCACACACAAAGGACACGATATCTGAGTTAGACTTGAATGAATTCAATTGAGTTGAGGGATTGAGTCTAATCTGAGTTAGACTCTTTTAGATTAGACTTAACCACTAGAATGAATAATATTTATCAAAAGGTTAATGAATATTATTATTAGAGGGAGAGAAGATGAAAAAAATCAAATTGAGCTATTCTCTTCATTGGAAGAGAAGATGGAAAAACCAAATTGAATATCAAGATGTTATGGTATTCATTGAGTTTTATTGGCATTTACACTAGGTAAACTCAATAGACAAAAATCCTTAGTATTCATTGGATGACTATAAAAGGGTCTCTTGTCTTGAGAAAAGTGTTTATTGTTCTTCTTCCTCCTTCCTCCATCTCTTGGCTGAAACCCCCTTGGTGGATTTTGATATTTTGTGAACCATCCCAAGTTACTAGCACAACTATGGTAGTTCTTCTCCCAAGCATAGATTATGTTCGTGTGAATACTATTAGAAGCACAGACACTTAAACGTGTAAAAGATTCGACGAACCAAAGACTAGTGAGATAACTGAAAGGCACACTCCAAAAGTACATCTATTAGATAGGTCAAACTTCATACAGATTTCACGCGTGGATTGCTCAAGGGATCTTGTTTTCCGTTGCGTATATTATTATTTTTCACATAGAGATCCCTATAGCGAAAGGGTTGGCTTCGTTGGTGGCACTGGTGGTGGCTTCGCTCGAGATCGCTTCGTTGGTGGTGGCGCTGGCGGTGGCTTCGCTGGGGATCACTTCGTTGGTAGTGCCATTGTGGCTTCATTGATTTAGGGTTTAGTCGGGGTCGTGGAAGAGTGGCGCTGGTGGTGGCTGTTGATGCAGTCTGACCCTGATTGTTGTTTTGGTGTTGACATCGATTTAAGTTTAGGTTAATGAGATGAGTCTGGATTAAGTCCTGGTCGGGGCTGGGCATGACTCCCGGTGAGTGAATCCGGGTTACAGAAACCCCGGTGAGTGAATCCGGGTCCTGGTGAGTGAAGCCAGGTGATTGAAACCCCGGTGAGTGAAGACGGGTCCTGGTGAGTGAAGCCAGGTGATGGAAACCCTGGTGAATGAAGCCAAGTGAAGGAAAACCCCGGTGAGTGAAGTCGGGTCCTAGCGAGTGAAGCTAGGTGAGTGAAGCCAAGTCCTAGCGAGTGAAGCTAGGTTGAATGAAGTCCCGGTGAGTGAAGCTGGGCATGAAGTCTTGGTCTGGGAGACCAGAATGAGTCGGAGAAGGCTAGGGAGTCCGTTCTCTTGACTTAGGGTTGAATTGGTCAAAGCTGGATCGGTCTGGAGACCGATCAGGGAGTTGGCATAAACTCCCTGTTCTGGATCGGTCTGGTGGCTGATCCAGAGAAGTCTGATCATTCTGGTGAACGATCAGAGGGAGAGCTAAATGCTTCTGTTCGGCTCCTGATCATTCTGGTGAACGATCAGAGGGAGAGCCAAATGCTTCTGTTCGGCTCCTGATCATTCTGGTGAACGATCATGGAGAGAACAGAAGGCTTATACTGGATTTCTGATCATTCTCGTGAACGATCAGAGAGAGTTCAGATGGGTTCACAAGGGTTTTGATCGATCAATCTGACCGATCAAATTGTCGCGACATTCCTCATCCTGACCGATCAGGATGGATTCTGATCGGTCAGGGAGTGACCTGATCGGTCACCAGACCGATCAGGGCACAACCTGATCGGTCAGGTGACCGATCAGGGCTTTGTGGCTGGTGGAAGCTGGAGGAAACCCAGCAAATTGAGGATCGGTCTGGTGACCGATCCCTGAGCTATGATCGGTCAGTATGACCGATCACAGATTAGTCCGCGATTCCAGTTTCTCACTGTGGATCGATCAGGCTGGAGCCTGATCGTTCAGGGCTTTCCCTGATCGGTCTGGTGACCGATCAGGATCATCTCTGATCGGTCGGTGAACCGATTAGTAGTTGAACTTTAATTCAAATACGCTGTCAGACTTCTGATCACGTTTTGATTTCCTTCCGAACACTACTGATATCTGCTTTGATCATCTGATAAATGATTCTCTGTTGATTTGCTGTGTTAAACAACTGCTAAGTGTGTAGGTAACTCAGGATTACTCAAGGAGAGTCAACTGGAGGCTTTCGCTACGGCAGATCTGGATGTTTTCCTTTCGCAGGATACAACGTCTTCTGGTAACGGCTGGGAAGCTGACGAACTCACCTGAGGCTCGACTGGAGAGGGTTCAGGGAGTCCAGAAGAGGTCAGTGGTAGGTGGCACTGTTGCAGATGAGCAGCTGGTGAGCTGTTGAGGAGCGTCTGGTGACCTGGCTATGGGCAACGGGTTAAGTGTTGGCTGGCGAAGAGGAGAAGACAACTCTTGCGACAACTCTCATTCATCCCGCACCTTGAAGCAGACTCTTGAGCATTCTTTGAAGCTTCTGCAACTTGAGCACCTTGAATCAGAGGAGAGCTTGGTGAGTCCATCAGCAAGCAGACACGAAGAGCAGGGAGCTCTTGCGTGAGAGTTGAGCTGGGTGAGCTCGGTGAAGTGTTTCTTTCTGTGTGTTCATTGTGCTCTGTAAGTTTGTTTTTGTCTCTGTGCTTTCATTTCATATCTCTCTGTTGAGACTTGCTGTGGAGAGGTTTCTCCACCGAGATGGAGGTTCCATTTGATATATGGATTTCTCGGGGCTTGATCTGCCGACGATCAAGGGATCGCCCACCTCATGGGCACGCCAAAGAGTAGGGGCAAGTTATCCCCAAACCTTGTAAATCCTCCTTGTTAGCGACCTCGTATTGTTATTTCTATTTGTGTTCTTATTTTTGTGTTTGTCTTCCGCTGCCTAATTCTGATCGCAGAAACAAGAAATCTTCAATTTGCCCATTCTGTTTGTGTCTGGCTACATTCATCCCCCCTCTCTAGCCATCCAAGCACCAATAAGTGGTATCAGAGCTTGGGGCTCTGCTCAAACGGACTAACACCCAAGAGTCAACAAGAATGACAATGAGAGAAGGATTTAGCACCACCCGACCTCCTTTCTTTGATGGGACAGATTTTCAGTATTGGAGATCTCGCATGGAGTACTACCTCAAGACCGATATTGAAATGTGGTTCTCCGTGAAGGAAGGATTCATCCCTCCAAGAGATGCTGAGGGAAAAGAGTTAGAGTCCTCGCGATGGTCGGCTGAGCAAACTCGGAAAGGAGAAGCCGATGCGAAAGCGGTGGTCACCTTGCAGTGCGGGATGACCAAGGACTAACTAATCAAAGTTGGTCCCTTTACAAGCGCCAAGGATCTATGGAACAAGCTCATCAAACTCCATGAGGACACCCGGGACTCAAGGATAGCCAAGAGGGACTTGTTCCTCAACCAACTACAAAACATAACCATGAAGGAGTCTGAGACGGTAAGTGAACTTCATGGTCGTTTCAAGGAGATACTCAACGGTCTCCACTCCATTGATGAAAAGGTCGAGAACCGCGACCTTGTGAGGTACGTTCTAAAAGCCTTTCCAAGGAATGCCTTGTGGTCATCCATGGTGGATGCCTACAAGGTATCCAAGGATTTGTCAATTGTTAAATTGGATGATTTATTTTGTGAAATGGAGCTACACGAAATGGCTAACAAAGGCCCCAAGGAGAAGGGGATTGCACTTGTGGCAGGGGACAAGACCAAGAAGAAGAAGGAAAAGAAGAAGGAGAAGAAGAAGGAGAAGGAGGTCTCTTCGTCTTCGTCCGAGTCCGAGGAGGATGATAGCGAGTCATCTTCATCCGAGATGGCTAATTTCGTAAGGAGGATGATGAGGAGAGCCGACGATACAAAGGGAAAGGTAACCCCAGTGAAGTCAAAATTGATAAGACTAATGTTGGGACCGATAAGAGAGCTAGAGGGGCGTGATTAACTCCGATCTTTGCTCGTTGATGGTTTGTTACGGCGAAAGACTTGAGCAATGCTAACATCTCTATTTTTCATGGTATCCACCTCCTTGAGGTGACTAATCCAAGGGTCCTCTCTCCTCACTCTCTCATACACTATGAAAGATCTCCTTTTTGAGGGGAGAAACCTCTTACAAGCACTAAACCCTTGATAATGATTCTCAATCTTCATCCTTTCTCTTTAAAAAAATCCAAACACATGTTTTTAAGGAAGACCTCCCCCTCAAAACATGCACTAAACATCTATCATTGCACCAACAATGTTTTGAGAGTACCTAAAACATTAAGGAAATCTCAACTTCAGGTTTTGAGATTTTAGGATTCAAAACTTGAATCAAAATCTCTCCTCAACCCTATAGTTTTCACCGAACCATCTTCCCTTTTTGATTTCATACTGAAATTTACCCAAATATACTTATAAAAGTATTTCAAGGGACTAGGGATTGGTAGGTTACTCAAAATTGGGTTATCAGATTGAAGATAGACAGTTTCAGCCTTACCAATCGATTGATGTTGGGAACCAATCGATTCAGCTGTACCGTAATCGATCAACCAATCGATTACGGCTGCCCTTAATCGATCACCTGATCGATTAAGAGTTTCTGATTTCTGAAAATACATTCAGTCCGAATTTGAGAAACTCCTAAATAATTCTACAAAATTTGAAAAATCCTAAAATCTTGTGTAGATATTATTTATAACATATACTATCAAGGAAAAATAATTTTACATGAAAATACCTTCTTTTTTCAAAGATTGACACAAAAATGGAAACCATTGAAATATTTCAATGTTTCACTCTATTTTGTATCCAATTCATCAATGATGAGATCTATCAAAATATAGTCTTCACCAAGGTTTTCCAAGATAGTTTTAAAATAGATTTTAAAAATAATTTCCAACCATGTTCCTTAGACTAAATGCACATGACTTGTACATTACCTTTCCCAATGATTGGAGTTCATTTATACTCAAATGTTGATGAATCTACAACTCAATAGGATGCATATAAACCAACACCTTGAGTTATGTTCATCACCCTAACATCTCACTTGTTTCTAATGTATCTCAAAAATACATACAAGTCATCTTATGGTCTTAGTGAGATGTAAAAATCATATTCCCCCTAAACTAAGGGTTCATGCATTTCTACCTAGGCATTATAACCTTTAATCATCCACCTAGGATGTTAATTAATGCCAATGTCCTTAATTTCAATAAAAATTAAATTAATGCATGATAATGACTATAACACGCATCATATGAGGATTAAAAAAATATTATAGCTAGATGATGCATGTATGACATGACATATCATATTTTCATAATAAAATATGAATGGTGGATTATGATGTCATGGCATGCGATAGGGCATACAAAACATGGCATAGTAGCACAAAAGAAAATACATAAATTTCCTATCTAAGTATCAATAACTCATCGCTAAGTCATTGATAATCCTAACTTTGCCCCTAATTTCCAACCGAAACTCCCCAACTTGGCCTATCTTTGGATTCTAACCTAGTTGTGCCAACTTTTATTGACTTCAATATTTCAAGAATATAATTTGGCACAAATTTTACTCCTCCTAGAGTAATCAAATAACTCCTTCATTTTCAAGGATAATAACTCCTCGAAAATGTCCCAAAGTGCCAACTTCATCAAGGTTATGTTAATTATCTTTCCAATTTGAGTTGACACTCCCTAGACCTATCTAGAGTGTGGCAAACACATTCTTAGGAACCCAAAACCTATGATGCTCCTTGGGTGTTCTAGGTATTCACTAGGGATAACTTCCCTTGATACTTTCCTAATGACTCTTCTAAGCTTCTCCGAAGCCTTAGTCATGTTAGTCTTATCTTGGTCAACTCCAGGGATGGCTTCCCTTGTGGCCTTGACTTGACTCCTTGACCTAGATTGAGTTCCATACATATATGGAACTCTATGATAGGATGGACCATCATCCTTGGTTTTAGGTTTGTATCCCAAACCTTTCTTGCTCCTAGAGGGTCCTTGATTCCCTAAACCTAGGTTTTGAATTTTTGATCTCTTAAATAGATTTTCTATCCTTTTGAGGGATTTTTCTAATGTCTCAAGTTTTGACCTCAAAACTTGATTTTCAATCATTACTTTCTCAGGGTTTGGTTTTCTAAGATTGCCTTGGTGATTTTTTTTTGTCCTTGTTTTGGGTAGGTCTACCCTTAAATGATCTAATATCTTCCCTATCCTTAGGTGTGGTAAACCTAGCATGAAGGGCTCTATATTTTTCCTTAGGTTTTTCATACCTCCTATTTTCATGATAAATAGCATTCAAATGAATATATTTATTTTTAACATGCATATTATCATGATTTAAATAAATACCATTACCTAATAGTACCTTAGTCTTGCTCTTGGAGGCTCCCCCTTGATTTGAGCTCCTCCTTTTTGCCTTGGTTGGATTCTTCCCCTTTGGACATTGATTTCGATAGTGTCCTTTTTGTTTGTATGAGAAGCACACAATGTGCTTCTTATCTTTCTTTACCACGAGGCCGACCTCCTTTAGCTTCTCCTTGGTCTTGGGTACCACTTGCACCATCTTCTTGACTAATTTGGGACACTTACTCTTATAGTGCACTTTTTCCCTACACTCAAAGCAAATGATATGATCTTTATTTTTGCAAATTGAAATTTTTATACCTTTGCTTATAGGGGTGACACTTTCTTCCTCTTCATTGACATTAGAAAATGATGTTGAAGTCTCTTCTTGTTCCGGCGTCAATGTCAAATTTTACTCCTCATCAATCCTTGAAGTAGAAGCTTCTTGAATTTCATCTTCGGATGTTGAGCATCTCTCAACTTCCGTATCTTCTTCCTCCGATGAATATCCCTCATTGGATTTTTCTTGATTTGGTACAGTGGAGGGATCTTCATGAAGCTTTGCCAATTTGCTCCAAAGCTCTTTGGCATCTTGAAATTCTCTAATTTTGTCCAAGATGGTGCTTGGCAATAGATTGACCAATAACTTGGTCACTTTATCGTTGGCCTCGCATCTCTTGATTTGCTCCTCATTCCATTTACTTTTCTTGTGGAGCTTTCCTTTGGTGCTTGTTGGAGCTTCAAAACCCTCCATTAGAGCAAACCATTGCTCTATCTCCATCATGAAGAAATTTTCAATCTTTGACTTCCAAAGATCGAAATTTGCTTTGTCGAATGGTGGAGGTGCCCGGGTGTCGTAGCCGAACTCCATTTTTGAAGTTCAACCCTCTTAATGATGGCTTCTTGAAATTAGGGTTTCTTCAAACTTCTTCTTCCTCTAGCTCTTGCTCTATTGGCGATGAGACCAAAGAAGAGCAACCTTGCTCTGATACCACTTGTTGGGACCGGTAAGAGAGCTAGAGGGGGGCGATTAGCTCTGATCTTTGCTCGTTGATGGTTTGTTGCGGCGGAAGACTTGAGCAATGCTAACACCTCTATTTTACTTGGTATCCACCTCCTTGAGGTGACTAATCCAAGGGTCCACTCTCCTCACTCTCTCATACACTATGAAAGATCTCCTTCTTGATGTGGAGAAACCCCTTACAAGCTTACAAGTAGATACAACAAGAATCCAAGCAAAACAAAATGAAATCTTACAAGATTTACAATGACAAGCTCTCTTTGCTTTCCTTGCTATCTTCAAGCTTGATTTCACCTCTAGAGCTTTGGAAGTGTAGCAACACTAAGCCCCAAAGCCTCTCTTGAAATGGCGTGGAAGAAGGAGGAGAGTTGTCGAAGAAGCCATGAACTCCCCCTTCAAAACCTGCGTGAAAACCCTAAATACCTGACGTCTAGGGTTTCTGAATCGATTACCACGCCAAATTTAGTCATTCAACGGCTAGTTTTTAAACCTGAATCGATTAGCCAATCAATTACGACTGCCCTTAATCGATTGCTGAATCGATTCAGTACCTCTCTGTGCTCTCGTGTCACACTGCAGTAATCGATCACCTGATCGATTACTGGACCCCTTAATCGATTGACTAATCGATTAAGGGAAGGCTGAATCGATTACCCAAATGATTCAGCCACCTTCTGTTCTCGCAATAAAACTCTCTTAATCGATTACCCAATCGATTCACTTTCTCCTTAATCAATTACCCAATTGATTAAGATCCTCCTTAATCAATTACCCAATTGATTAAGATCCTTCTTAATCGATTACCCAATCAATTACGGTCCTTCTTAATCAATTGCCTAATTGATTAAGATCTTTTCTGTTCTCGCGAGATAACAACCCAATCGATCACCCAATCGATTGCTCAACCCTAACCTCAAGCTAGGGTTCCTTTGTCTAACCACGGTCAACCGAGACCCATTAGGACTATCCCTTGCCTAGTTCCCAACTAAGACTTTTTCTTGTGCCAGCATGCGATCTCCCCGATCCACCTGGACTTCACCTAGTCCCACTAGGTCTTTTCCCATGCCAGCGTGCGATCTCCCCGATCCACCTAGACTTCACCTAGTCCCACTAGGTCTTTTCCCATGCCAGCATGCGATCTCCCTGATCCACCTGGACTTCACCTAGTCCCACTAGGTGTGCCTAGTCCCACTAGGTCTTTTCCCGTGCCAGCGTGCGATCCCCCTAATCCACCTGGACTTCACCTAGTCCCACTAGGTCTTTTCCATCAAGTCTCCAGTCAACCTGGACCCACTTGGCATCATACGATATTCAAACATCATATGACATTCAAACATCATTATCAAACATCGAAACATCCAACCATAAGCTTATCAGACATAAGCTCATCCAAGCCTAGTCAAACTAGGTCAACACTGACCTCATAAAGATTGCACCAACATCTAATGTTACTTGTTTTGAGTGTAGCAAGAAAGGACATTACAAGAGTGAATGTCCAATACTCAAGAAGAAGGAGGAGAAATCGAAGAAGAAGAAGAAGAAGGCTTTGAAGGCCACGTGAGATGAATCTTCTTCTAGCTCATCCGAAGAAGAAAAGGAGGAAAAGAGTACTCGCCATGTAGCTCTCATGGACATTGAAGATGTAGAGAGCAGTGATGAATCCATGGACTCCTCAAACACAGCTTCATCATCTTCGGATGATGAAGAGGTAATTTCTCTCGAATTAGACAAATGCTATAGAACTATTGCATGTTTAACCGAATTGTTAAAGAAGTCAAAAGAAAAGGTTAAATCATTAAAAGTAGAAGTAGAACAATTGAAATCCTCTAAGGATGAGGATCTTAATGATTTGCATTTAGAAGTCTTAGAAGATGAAAACAAAGTCCTGAAGGGTGAGGTTGAGAAACTCAAGAGTATTCTTGAGAAATTCTCAACTAGCTCTAAAACCTTGGATATGATTCTAAACGCTCATAGAGCGGTTTACAACAAAGTCGGTATAGGTTACCGACCACAAGAACAGACTTTTGTTTCCTTAATGTCTAGGACTCATGTTAGATCACCTAAGACTTCTAGGGTTCAAATGAAAGCGGTCAAGGCATGGGTGCCTAAGTCATGCATTGTAGATGTTTTAGGTCTCAAGATTTGGGTACCTAAATCTTCCATTTTTCGTATTGTGTAGGCTTTGATTGAGGGAGAGCATCTATCAACTTAGTTTGTTGATAGTGGGTGCTCCAAACATATGACCGGTGATAGATCTTTGTTCACTACCCTACAAAGCAAAAGTAGAGGTAATGTATCTTTTGATAACAATGGTAGTCTTAAGGTTGTAGGGATAGGAGACATTCAAATATCCGAATGTCTTAGAATTAAAAATGTCCTTCTAGTCAAGGGGATGTCATTTAATCTCCTAAGTGTCAGTCAATTGTGTGATGCGGGTTACACAATTGATTTTCATTCAAGTCAATGTCTAGTTAGACAAAATAACACACTTAACACGGTACTAGTAGGCACAAGGATAGATAACATTATCAAGTTTCTTTTAAAAGTGTTATTAATGCTTCTGTTAAGTATTTCAAGTCAATAGAAGATGAGTCCACCCTTTGGCATCGGAGATTGGCACATGCGAACATGAAGAACATCCGAAAATTGACCAACAAGGGACTAGTTCGTGGCTTACCAATCATCAAGTACGAAAAGGATAAGCTTTGTGATGCATGTCAAATGGGTAAGCAAACGAAATCTTCACACAAAGGTAAAAGCGCTGTAAGTACCTCTACTGCTTTAGATTTACTACACATGGATTTATTTGATTGTAGCACTATAATATCTTTGAATGGTAGTAGATATTATTTTGTGATCATTGATGATTTTACTAGGTATACTTGGACCTATTTTCTAAAATATAAGGATCAAACCTTAGATGTTTTTATTTCATTTTGTAGAAGAATTGAAAATGAAAAATCAACAACAATTAAAACAATTAGGAGTGATCATGGAGGAGAATTTCAAAATTAAAGATTTTTAGAATTTTGTCAAGAGAGAGATTATAGACACGAGCTCTCCACTCCTAGAACACCACAGCAAAATGGTGTTGTAGAGAGAAAGAACCGAGTCTTACAAGAGGCTGCACGAAGCATGCTCAATGAGTACTCTTTACCGAGTTACTTATGGGCTGAAGCTGTGAACACAGCTTGCTACGTGCAAAACCGAGTCCTCATACATAGATTTCTAGGGAAGAATCCTCACGAACTTTGGTTTGGAAAACCACCTACAGTTAAACATCTAAAGGTGTTTGGGTGTAAGGTGTTCATTCTAAACACCAAGGACCATCTTGGAAAGTTCATAGCGAAAGTTGATGAAGGGATACTGGTCGGGTATTCTCTTGTCAGCAAAGCTTACCGAGTCTACAACAAAAATTCTAGATTGGTCAAAGAATCTTCTGATGTTGTTTTTAAGGAAATTCCAAAAGCAATTGATCAATCAGAAGATGTAGAAGGAATTCAATTCGAACTTTGGAAACTAGATTTGGATGAGAGTCCGAGTGTTGGAGATGGTGCTGATGAATCTGATGACGGTGAGCCTAGACAACATGAAGCTCCGCCGGATCCTGAGGCTGAGCCTGTGTCTGGTAACACCATCCAAGAAGCACCTCCAACACCAAGGCAAACTAGGTTAGCCTCTAGTCATCCCCAAGACCAAATTGTTGGAGACATCCATCATGGGGTTAGAACTAGATCATTCTTTAGAAATGAGGCTAATGCAGTTGCCTTAATTTCAGAAATTGAACCTAGGAAAATTGACGAGGCATTGCATGATCCCGATTAGATCATTGCCATGCAAGACGAATTAGGTCAATTCGCGAGAAGCCAAGTTTGGGACTTAGTCCCTAGACCTAAGAAGACCACCATTATTGGAACCAAATGGGTCTTCAAAAATAAATTGAACCATAAGGGAGAAATCGTAAGAAACAAGACACGCTTAGTAGCCAAGGGCTATAGTCAAGTTGAAGGCCTTGATTACGATAAGACCTATGCTCCCGTGGCACGATTAGAATCCATTCGATTGATGCTTGCATTTGTAGCACATAGAGGTTTCAAACTCTATCAAATGGATGTTAAATTAACCTTCCTAAATGGTTTCATAAGAGAAGAGGTCTATGTCGAACAACCTCCGCGGTTTGAGAATTCCGAATTTCCAAACCACGTGTTCAAGCTCAAGAAGGCACTTTACAGCCTTAAACAAGCACCTTGTGCTTGGTATGAGCGGTTGTCGACATTTCTTATCGAAAAAGGCTTCATGAGAGGACAAATAGACCCTACATTATTTCTACGATGAGATGGTGACAATATATTTGTAGCCCAAGTATATGTCGATGACATAATTTGTGGCTCCAACAATAAGGGTTATTTGAATGAGTTTATTGGACACATGGACAGTGAATTTGAGATGAGTCTAGTGAGAGAATTGACTTTTTTTCTTGGACTCGAGATCAAACAAACTCGAGACGGAATCTATGTGCACCAATCGAAATACACTCAAGAGATGCTCAAGAAATTTAATATGAGTGACTCTAAAGAGGTAACCACTCCCATGACGACAAATACAAGATTAGACAATGATGAGAGTGGTAAGCCCGTTGACCTAACCCAATACCGAAGCATGATAAGTAGTCTGCTATACCTCACAGCTAGTCGCCCTGATATTCTTTTCGCTGTGGGTATGTGCGCTAGGTACCAAGCCTGTGCTAAGGAATCTCATTTGATTGCCGTTAAAAGAATTCTAAGATACCTTAAGGGCACAATTGGAGTCGGTCTTTGGTACCTCCGTACCGAATCCTTTGACCTAATTGGCTATACTGATTCCGACTATGCTGGGTGCAAGTTGGATCGGAAAAGCACTAGTGGGGGTTGCCAATTTCTAGGTTCATCACTAGTTAGTTGGTCAAGTCGGAAGCAACATTGTGTTGCTCTCTCCACGACCGAGGCAGAATATATCACCATAGGAGAGAGTATATCGCAATTGTTGTGGATGATTCACACACTAGAGACTAAGGATTATCTTAAAAGGGTGTGCAAGTGTTGTGTGACAACATAAGCACAATAAACCTAACAAAGAATCCAGTCCATCATTCAAGGACCAAGCACATTGAAGTGCGTCACCACTTCGTTAGGGATCATGTTGCTAGAGGAGATATTGTACTCTCACATGTAGAGTCAAAATCGAACCTAGCAGACATTTTCACTAAACCACTCCCTGAGAATGAATTTAGTTTCTTATGAAGGGAGTTGGGAATGTGTCGTGCTTCATAGGATTGAAAAGAAAACAAAACCCTCATGATCATTTCAAATTGTTGGGGAACAATTATTGGGCAACTTGGGAACATCTCACACAAACTATAAGGTTTAACAAAATGTTTTTGTTTGCTAGAAATGGGGTGAGATGCTAGGATCAACCTAATTACTCAAAATGTTAATGCATCCCTTGAGAAATTAGGTTGACGAGACAAAAATCATTAAGTTGACCAAGTATGGGGAAAACCAATGCATACTACATGTGTATTTGGTTCCATGATCATACTTGGACATTCCAATCAAGGAAACTTGATTGGAGTTTTGTTATTGATACAAACTTGTTTCAAATTGGATGAATGTTTTGATTGATTTTGACTTCACTTGGTTGGGTGTTTGTTTTTACAACGGAGAGGTTGTTAAATCCATAAGGACTCTTGATTCTTGTTAAGGGATCAATTCTAGTCGAGAGAACACCTCCACAATCAATAAACTTACATCCAATCGTCTCAGAACTCGAAAGAAGGTCTGAAATTGCATGTTTTTCACGCATGAGAAAGTTTTTGATATCTAATCGGTCCACAGACCGATCAGGAGTGGGCTGATCGATCCACAGACCAATCAGTGAGCTCACAAAACCATGACTAATCTGTTCGGTCCCTGATCGATCCACAGATCGATCAGGGACCTCCTTGATCGGTCACCGGACCGATCAGGAGTTGGCCTAATCGGTGATAAAGACCGATCATGAAATTCCACGACAATCCACAGAAATCACTGGCATTCTTCGGTCTAACCCAGTTACTTACTGCTTCTATTTTGCTGGGGTCTACCATCACACCATCCTTAGAGATGATGTGACCCAGAAAAGACACATGATCGAGCCAAAACTCACATTTTGAGAATTTTGCATACAGTTGGCTTTGCTGAAGAATCTGCAATACTATCTTGAGATGCTCAGCATGTTCCTCCTGAGTTCCTGAGTAGATAAGAATGTCATCAATGAAGACGATGACAAACTTATCTAAGTACTCCCTGAATACTCGGTTCATGAGGTCTATAAATGTCGCTGGAGCATTTGTGACCCCAAAAGGCATGACTACAAACTCGTAGTGCCCATATATGGTTCTGAAAGCTGTCTTGGGAATATCACCCTCTCTGACTTTGACCTGGTGATAGCCGGATCTCAAATCTATCTTTGAGAAGACTGTGGATCCCTTTAGCTGATCAAACAAATCATCGATCCTGGGTAGAGGGTACCGGTTCTTAATGGTGACTTGATTCAAAGCTCGGTAATCTATACACAGGCGCATGAACCCGTCTTTTTTCTTCACGAACATCAATGGAGCTCCCCATGGTGAATGACTAGGGCGGATGAAGCCCTTGTCGAGTAGCTCCTGTAGTTGCTCCCAAAGTTCTCTTAATTCTGTTGGAGCTATACGGTATGGTGCTTTTGAAATGGGGTTGGTACCTGGAATGAGCTCTATCTCAAACTCTATCTCCCTGTCTGGTGCTAAGCCTGGTAACTCGTCAGGGAAGACTGCTGGGTAGTCACATACCACTGGGACCTCTTCTAGCTTTTGGTCCTTGACTTGTTCGGCATGGACTACATGCGCTAGAAATCCAGCACATCCTGTACTCAGTAGTTTCCGTGCTTTCATGGCGGAGAGAAATTTCTTGGCCTTCTTCTTCGGTTCTCCAATGTATTCAAACTGCTCTCCTGCCTCTGGTTGGAATATGACTTTCCTTTTTCGGCACTCTATAGAAGCGCCGTATTTGCTCAGGAAGTCCATCCCAAAAATGACATCATAGTCGGACATATTCAGTATTACGAGATCACAGTAAAGCTCTCTGTCTGAAATGCCGACGGGTATGGCACGGAGCCAGTGTGTGGATGCCATGATGTCTCCGGAGGGCAGGGTAGTCAGAAACTGACCACTAAGTACGTCCGGAGGTATTGCTAGTTTTTCGGCGAATGCCCTGGATACATATGAATGCATTGCCCCAGTATCGAAAAGTACAGATGCATGCAGATTTAAAATACTAATCTGACCTGTAACAACTATAGAGGCGGTGGCTACACCCTCTCTGGTCAGTGAGAAAACCCGTGCATTTGTAGTAGCCGGTGGAGCCTCTAATCTGCCTTGATTGATCTGAGGACCCTCTAGTGTCGTCTGCATCAGGTGAAGCTGAGCTGGCTTACCTCCATACTGAATAGGCTGTGGGGGAGGTAAGTTGGCCTTGTTAGGGCATTGCTTGGCCATATGCCCTTCCTGACCACAGGTGTAGCACCCTCGTGTGCCCAGGCGACAGATTCCTGAGTGTTGTCTCCCACAGTTGGAACAAGTGGGATACTTGGTTTGCTTATTGGCTGGCTCCCCTTTTGGATTGTTCCACTGCTTTCTTTTGCCTTGATTCTTTCCTTTCCAGTTAGAGTTAGAGCCCTGGGGTTTCTGAGTTCCTGTGCTACTGCCTTGGCCCTTATTCTCTGTCATGACTGCCTTCTGCTGTCGCATGCTGTTCAGGTAATGCCCGGTGATCAGAGCACTGCTAACTAGGTCCTCTGAGGTTTGCGGCCTATGGACGCCGCTGGCCATATTCAGTGTTATCTCTGGCCTTAGCATCTTGAGCATTAGCCTGACTCGCTCTCGTTCAGTACTGACCAGCTCAGGGCACAGGCGAGCCAGTCTGTTGAATCTCTTCACGGCTTCCTCTACTGATAGGTTGCCCTGCCGAAATTCAGTGAACTGTCGTAGTGGCGGTTTGTGACCCGCATGTGGAAGAATTCTTCAAAGAACTCTTCTTCAAAGCTAGCCCAGGTCATTTGATTGATTGGGCGTTTTATCATGATACGCTCCCACCACATACGTGCGTCTCCGACTAGGCAGAAGGAGACGCACTTTACTTTCTCATGCTCTGGCCAGTCTAGGAGCTCCATGGTACTCTCTAGGGTCTTGAACCAAGCTTGGGCATCCCATGGTTCACCGGTGCCTGAGAAGGTCTCTGGCTTGATCTTCTGTCACTGGATCAGATAAGCTTCCCTTTTTGCCCCTGTTGCTGGGGCTACTGGCATGTCTGGTGGGACCGGCGCCACAGGTGGAATCTCCGTCACTATCGGCGTCTCCCCCTGGGGCTCTGGGGTAACAGTGGGAGTAGCCTGCTGATTAGCGGTTAGAGCAGCAATTACTTGCTGCTGTTCCGCTACCTGTCTCTGCAGTTGTGCTACTACCTCTGTCAGGTCCGCTGGAGGCACTGAGTGGTCTACCTCCTGCTGAGGCTCAGTAACTGGAGCTCTTCTAACTGAGTGTCCTCTTGCCATTATCTAAAATAGAGGAGGATCATACAATTCATATTTTAATTCTAAAACATGCTATCAGATATAAACTAAGGTATTAAACATGCTTCCGTTAACTGTAAACAAGAATCGGCTAGAAACAGATAGCATGCATAACATGAAAATACTATAAATCTGAAAGCAAGAAAATATAGTAATGTGAGAGACTCTTACTTAGAAGCTGCAGGTCTAATACTGATGTGTGTGAGGAGGAAAGATGGAACTTGCTCTGATACCACTCTGTAACGACCCACCTTCTGGTACTAAGCTTTAAGGCGGATCGCTACTACTACTAACTGACTAACTGACTAACTGACTAATTAATGATTTCTAATAACGCTAAACCAACGGGAGAATTTCGAAAATTCTTATTTCACTGTTTACTGAACTAACAATTCATAAACATGCTGAAAGTACTAATTTGCCCAAAACAAAGCAAAATTTTTATTTTATTATCTTGGCAGGATTCGATCCCCCAACCTCTGCATTTCATGACTAAATCAAAAACAACATGTAAAAGCATAAACATAAACGTGCCAAGTTTGTATCAACTTCTTATTGAAACCATTCATTATTCATATCCAAGGGCATTCTTAGTCACTACATGTCATTCTATATGGTACATATATCTTAAAACAAGCATATCCTATGTATTTAGCATGTAAATCAAAAGTGTCAAGTTCTTATCTCTAAAGCTTAAGCGTGGATCTAAATTACCATATTACAAGTAGTAACTCATATCATTCAACATTCGCTAAGCAAGTATTAACACAGGTAAATAAACTACTTTAATATACTAGGCACCACAGATAACGAGTCTAGACAGGTTAATACATGGTCCTCATAATATATCGCGAAATAACTGAAGAAGCATAAACAAGAAAACTAAAGAAGCATACTAGGTACCACGAATACAAGTCTAATTAAGTTCATACATGGTTCACATAATATATTGTGGAATAACTAAAGAAGCATAAAAAGGGTTATTCTATGCTTTGCAAGTTCCGAAGACTTTTATTCCAACTCCACCATCACACACACTTTGCACCAAGCCCGCCGCCTCCGCTACTAGTGCTTTCCTTTACTTGTATCTGCAGTATAAGGAAATGCAAACTAATAAGCATAAAGCATAGTAAGTACCATCTAGCCTCACAAAACTATGAGAACTCGAATTATGCTTTTGTAAAACATGCTATGCACATACATGCTCATATCCATAAGTAATTATGTTAGGCTCATGCTAAAATACATATCATAGGATGTCATGGCATATAACTGAGACATGGCACATACTGAACTAAAACTGAAAAGTAAGCTATAGCATGTCATACATATCTGAAATGAAACTGGAACTAACTAACTAAAATTAATTATTAAATTCACCACATGCTAATATGAATTTCTGAAAACTAAATACATATAGTAGGTGAAAATAATAATCAACTGTTGTGGGCCCGGCAATGTACCAACTGTGCGCGCATCCCTAATAAATCCGAGGTAGCAAATCCCGAATCCATTAGGGTTTTACTAGGTTATCTAAACCTAGGGGCAACTAGGAGCCCATCCCATACTAGGTTACCTAAACCTAGAGGCAACTTGGAGCCTATCCCTGGACCGAAGTCCGGTACAATTCCAACTGAAAATAAAATAATCCTTTATACTTTTCTTTCCTTTTCTGATTCTTGCTTTTACTAGGTTATCTAAACCTAGGGGCAACTAGGAGCCCATCCCGTTGAACCTTGGTCTCAATCATAAACTGGAGCAAGAATTTCTATTCTTTAATGCTTTCTATAGCATTAACTAAACTGAACATTTTAACAAACACCTAATGTGCGTGCTTGTTCATAATTTACGATTTCTAATCGTAAAGCATAAATACAAGGAAATAAAGCATATGAAAAATCAACCGAAACTACTTATACTGCAGGTGAGGGATACTTACATCCTGCGCTAGGTTTTCCTTACGAATAAAATCTAAAATTCCCGAGGAAACGTCGAACTACAACGTTCTTCTTGCTTCTTGGCGTTCTCCTCGCGTCTACGAGGGTCCTCGTAGAGAATAGGGCCTCTTGAGACCTTCCCTTGGCTTCCCCTTTGTCATGGGCAGCAAGAGAGGAGGAGAAGAGGAAGAAAATGAAAGAGAGGAAGAGGAGAGGAGGTTGCCAAGGGTTTACTCTAGCGGAGGTTGCGGGTTCAAAACTCACCTAAGACCACCAACTCATCTTCTTTATTTTTGGCACTTCTTTTTATGGAAAAATTCCATAAAAATATCTACAAATTCCAAAAAAATCGTAGGATATTTCTAAAATTATTTGAGGAAATTTTTGGGCTTTACAGGGTTCATCATCATCTAGACCCTCCCTGCCTCCCAAAGACCCCAACCCTCTGGTAGTTCTAGATTTGTGAGTTCCTTCTTCGAATAGAAGTTCCTCAACACTACCTTTAAGCCTCTCCCTTGTCGTACGGTAGATAGATCTTTTGTATACGACAATTGTCCCTCGGTCAAACAAATCATCAAGTTCTATAATATGGAGTCTTTCCTTTTTCTGGAGCGTGAGATCAATGCCGACTGTTGGATGGGGTGGACCGGCTAGAGGGGGTGAATAGACGGTTATGAAAAATAATGGAGATAGCACTCGTCTAAAAAAACTTGGTTGCAACTGGAACGTTGCTTCAAGGTGGTTAATGCTCAAGCAGAACTCCTTCAGGCGGAGAAGTCTTTACAGTTGTAGCACTGAAGACTTAGAGACGTTACAATTAAATCGATTGAATTAAAAGGTTAAAACTCTAAGCCTATTTATAGCCTAAGAGAATAAATCAGGATTGTTGATTGTTGAGGCATTTTCTCTTGGTCGTTGATCCATGGATGTAATCTGGATGGTTGATCTTGGATGGGATTAACCTGCATCCATTGGATCTGATTAAAGGATAAGACTTTATCCTTTATGAGATAAAGGAATTTTTATCTTCTTCTTGAGATTGCTATTGTAATCTCCAAGTAATAATATCGAAATAACAAATTGTCTTTGACCTTTATCCCAACTAGTAAGCTTGGCCGCCTTTGCTTTCGAGGTCTTGGGTTCAATTCCTCTTAGCAACAATTTAATCTTTTTTTTCAGGCGACTAGCCTTATGGTTCTTCGTCTTCTGGGTGATTTCCGGCCAACCGGAGTTAGGCTCACCCGAACCCGACTCTGGGCTTTCGCCCCTCGAGTGTCCTTCCTCCCGGCTTCTCGTCCCTTGGACACCGCACGAGTCCTTCTCGTTCCACCGGCGTACTCTTCCGCAGCTTCCGCGTCCCTCGGATTGTACCGAGCCCGTCGGCTCACTTTCCCGCACAATCCTTCTCGTCCGCTACGTCTTACGCTCGACTTCCTCCGTACCTAAGCTCCGCACACTTAGCAAAGGGATTAAACATACCAAGACCTAACTTAACCTGGTTGATCACATCAAAACTTACCGGGACACTAACAATCTCTCCCTTTTTGATGTGCATCAATCCAGGTTTAGTTAGGGTTAAACCATATAAGTAAAAAATAGTAAAATTAAATAAACAGGTTAAGTATCAAAAAGATGTTTCAATGCAAATCTACAATCTCCCCCTGTACACTAGTCTACTCTCCCCCTTTGATCACAGCAAAAACCGGCGACTAATAAACCGGGGATGAAAAAAAAAATTAGCATATTGTGAAAAAAAAATTAAAGTGTTTAACTAAAGCTTAAAAGATTAAAAAAAATTAGTTTTCAAAAATTTCAAGAATTTTTCAAATTAAAGAAAATATAATTTCATAAATTTTTTTAAATTCTAAATGAACTTAAAAAATTCGGAAATAATTTTGACAAAGTCAACATTTGATTTATAGATTCTAAAAAAAACGAATCTAGTCAAACTCTTTTTCCTTCGAATTCTTAAAATTTAAAAATATGGTTTCATCTAAAAAATCATAAAAATTCGAAAAGTGTTCGAAAATTTTCAAAAAGTTTCAAGTGTATAGCCAACTTTCCTTAAGTAACAAAAAATTGTACTGAATTTAAAAAAATGACACAGTAAAAATTGTTAGTCAATATCTGCAACAAAAATTAATTTAAGACAGATTTAGGAATCCAAAATAGGTTACTATCAACCGGGTTAGTTAAAAATTTAGGGGACACATAATTTCTTGGTATTTTCCTAAGTTGGCCCTTGTAATTCTTAAGATACCAGTTCAGCCCCTCAGGATAATGATTCTTTTTCTGTCGCAGGCATGTAATATCAAATTTCAATTTCTTAACTAAATTTTCTAGATTTTCATTTTTATTTTTTAAGTTATCGAACATACTTAATGGACATGATATAGATAACTTCTTTTTCAACCTCAATATCTTTCTCCTCTTTTTGCATAAACTATTCAAAACAGATTTTAAAATAGAAAAAAGTTTGTCGGGAGGTAATTTGCATACCTCACTTACCATGTCGTCGTATTTGCTGCTTAGTGGGTCCTCGTCGCTGCTGCTTTCGTCAGACGACTCTCCCCCTTCATTGATACTCATCTCCGATGAGCTCTCTTCGTTGTCCTCCTCTTGATGACTCGCCATCAGGGCAAGTCCAGCATACTCCTCGATTTCTGATTTGTCAGAAGACGTGTCATCCCATGTCGCTTTCAGCGCTTTCTTTTTCTTCAGCCGATTTTCCTTCTTCTTGTTCTTTAATTTGGGACAGTTGTCTTTAATGTGACCCTCTTCGTCACAATTGTAGCACTTTACCGTTCGTCTCTTTGGAGATTTCTTCTTTTCCTGAAACTTTGAAAATTGATTAGATTTAACAAACTTTTTAAATTTCCTTACCAAGTATCCTTTTTCTTCTTCTTCATCATCCGAGGATACCGATCCTGGTACTGTTGTTTTCGCGTTCAGGGCTACACCATTCGTCTTTCGATTTCTTGTAATTCTCGATTCGTGAAGGTCAAATGTTGAAAATAAATTCTCGAGCGAAGTTGTCTCGAGATCTTTAGCAATAAAAAATGAATCAACAAAAGACGTCCAATCGAAATTTCTCAGAAACGAATTAAGCGCGTACCTCAGTGAATCTCGGTTACTTACCACTTCCCCAAGATTCGTAAGTTCCGTTAACAAACCTTTTATTTTTGAGTGCAAATGCGCTACTGTTTGACCTTCTTCCATGCGGAGGTTGGTTAGCTGGTTCCGGAGAATGTCTCTTTTGGCGAGCTTGGCTTCGGAAGCCCCTTCGTATAACTCTAAGAATTTTTCCCAAAGTTCTTTCGCGGATGTGTATGTGCCGATTCGGTTGACTTCTTGTGCTGGGAGTACAGAAAGCAGGTGGTAAATTGCTTTTCCATTCGCCACAAAATCAGCTTGTTCCTTCTTGCTCCATTTGGTTAAATCCTTTTCTCCGGGAGCTGCAAAACCAGATTGCATTATTATAAACAATTCGAATTATGTAGTGAAGAATACCTCCATCTTGCGCTTCCATTCGGTGAACTCCCCCTCGAATTTCGACGGGTAGATGACGGATCCGACCATTTTGGTTGATGGTGCTACAGTTGGCGGTTAGTCCTTCTGCGGCGAACTAGGCTCTGATACCACTTGTTGGATGGGGTGGACCGGCTAGAGGGGGGTGAATAGACGGTTATGAAAAATAATGGAGATAGCACTCGTCTAAAAAAAACTTGGTTGCAACTGGAACGTTGCTTCCAAGGCGGTTAACGCTCAAGCAGAACTCCTTCAGGCGGAGAAGCCTTTATAGTTGTAACACTGAAGACATAGACAGGTTACAATTAAATCGATTGAATTAAAAGGTTAAAACTATAAGCCTATTTATAGCCTAAGAGAATAAATTAGGATTGTTGATTGTTGAGGAATTTTCTCTTGGTCGTTGATCCATGGATGTAATCTGGATGGTTGATCTTGGATGTGATTAACCTGCATCCATTAGATCTGATTAAAGGATAAGGCTTTATCCTTTATGATATAAAGGAATTTTTATCTTCTTCTCGAGATTGCTATTGTAATCTCCAAGTAATAATATCGGCAAGAACAAACTGTCTCCGACCTTTATCGTAACTGGTAAGCTTGGCCGCCTCTGCTCTCGAGGTCTTGGGTTTAATTCCTCTTAGCAACAATTTAATTTTTTTTTCGGGCGACTAACCTTTTGGTTCTTCGTCTTCTGGGTGATTTCCGGCCAACCGGAGTTAGGCTCACCCGAACCCGACTCCGGCTTTTCGCCCTCGAGCATCCTTCCTCCCGGCTTCTCGTCCCTTGGACACCGCGCGAGTCCTTCTCGTTCCACCGGCGTACTCTTCCGCAGCTTCCGCGTCCCTCGGATTGTACTGAGCCCATCGGCTCACTTTCCCGCACAATCCTTCTCGTCCTCTACGTCTTACGCTCGACTTCCTCCATACATAATATGGAGTCTTTCCTTTTTCTAGAACACGAGATCAATGTCGACTTGGTATCCGAATTCTATAACAACCTTTATACCACTACTGGCATTCATTCGTACACTACACGGGTGACCAAGAAAGACCTAGATTTTACTTACTCTACTTTCTCAGAGTATCTGGGCCTTCGGCATTCACCGAATATCTTTTCCCTGTTTCCTACCCTTCTAGCCCGTTTACCAGTTCCATTCTTGGATGTCACCCCAGATTCCATTTACGAGTACTTTTTTGGCCACCCAGACCAGATGGTCTCGATGAGCTTGACGGTGACTTCCCTACTTTTGCTGCCCTCAGATTGTCTCTTGTAGATTACATTCTATTCAAGATCATCACCCAATGCATTCTGCCCATAACTTTAAAACCTCTTGCTGAGATCCGCCCATTGCACTGTCTGATGCTCTATGAGATGCATCGACAGTTGGATTTTGATATCATGGTGAGTATCTTCGAGTCCATCGTCTCCTATAGAGCGCCCAGCCGTCGCACCATCTACATGCCTTTTGGGCACATCATTACTGGCTGGCTTCAGACGGTCGATATAGATGTGACCAAGGGCAGGACCGTGCCCATGGTTCGGCAGGATTGCCAATTTGGCAAACGCGTGTTTGCCAAGTCTGGCATCATTGTTGAACCTCAGGACCAGGGCCTTCTATGGAAGGATGGGAGGGGGTTAAGCGAGTTACCACGGGCCGCCCACGTTCAGGTACCAGCAACTCTGGCTGTACATCAGGAGGCGCCCGCAGCAGCACATGAGGGGTACGAGCTGGATCCTGATCTCCGGTGCCATGTCGCAGAGCTAGAGCTGGCTATGCAGCACGAGTTTCATGTGTCCGAGCTCTGGCGACAGGGGATCAGCTATGAGGTTCAATCTATCGACTGCAAATTACACTTGTTAGAGTCCGACGTCTCTGGGATTCGTACTAATCAGCAGGCATGGATTGCGGAGTGGCACGTTTGGGCAGCTGGTTATCCGTACCAGTCTACATTTCCTGGATTTGCGCCCACCAGCAGCACTGCTCCTGGGAGTTTCCTACCGGATGATGACACATCCTATGATCCCATGCAGTCCGACGACCCGCCAACCCAGGATTGATTGTTTCTATATTCTGATTCTGCCTGTGACTTTATGTCTGTTATGCTTGTATGACCTTATGACCTTATGATTGCATAACTGTATGACATTATGATTACTATTTTATGTTTAGGTTGTTCACTTTGTCATATGATGCATATGTATATGCTGTCCTGATTTATCTATTTCATATGCTTATTGTATGTCTATCAATTAATCATATCCTGTTTGTTTTGGGAAACACCCTGGGTTGAGGGGGAGGCATTTTAAACTTAACAACCAGTCTACACCCTTTTCGGTGTTTGACAAAGGGGGAGAGTGTGGTTAGTTAAGTTTAGAATGATTACGAGTATAACTATTGTAGGGGGAGGACTCTGATTCTCCTATGATAGTGAAATTTGTTACAATTGATTCCAAATACCTAAACATAAAATCGAGTTGTCAAACAACAAAAAGGGGGAGATTGTTGATGCAGTCTGACCCTGATTGTTGTTTTGGTGTTGACACCGATTTAAGTTTAGGTTAATGAGATGAGTCTGGATTAAGTCCTGGTCGGGGACTGGGCACGACTCCCGGTGAGTGAAGCCGGGTTATGGAAACCTCAGTAAGTGAAGCCGGGTCCTGGTGAGTGAAGCCAGGTGATTGAAACCCCGGTGAGTGAAGGCGGGTCCTGGTGAGTGAAGTCAGGTGATTGAAACCCCGATGAGTGAAGCCGGGTCCTGGTGAGTGAAGTCAGGTGATGGAAACCCTGGTGAGTGAAGTCAAGTGAAGGAAATCCTGGTGAGTGAAGTCGGGTCCTAGCGAGTGAAGCTAGGTGAGTGAAGCCATGTCCTAGCGAGTGAAGCTAGGTTGAATGAAGTTCCGGTGAGTGAAGCTGGGCACGAAGTCTTGGTCTGGGGGACCAGAATGAGTCAGAGAAGGATAGGGAGTCCGTTCTCTTGACTTAGGGTTGAATTTGTCAAAGCTGGATCGGTCTGGAGACCGATCAGGGAGTTGGCACAAACTCCCTGTTGTGGATCGGTCTGGTGACCGATTCAGAGAAGTCTGATCATTCTGGTGAACGATCAGAGGGAGAGCCAAATGCTTCTGTTCGACTCCTGATCATTCTAGTGAACGATCATGGAGAGAACAGAAGGCATATACTGGATTTCTGATCGTTCTTGTGAACGATCAGAGAGAGTTCAGATAGGTTCACAAGGGTTTTGATCGGTCAATCTGACCGATCAAATTGTCGCGACATTCCTCATCCTGACCGATCAGGATGGATTCTGATCGGTCAGGGAGTGACCTGATCGGTCACCAGACCGATCAGGGTACAACCTGATCGGTCAGGTGCCCGATCAGGGCTTTGTGGCTAGTGGAAGCTAGAGGAAACCCAGCAAATTGAGGATCGTGTTGGGACCGGGTGCATGTTGACATGGATGCGGGTTCGTAATTTTATAAAATAATTACGTGCAGCGGAAGATTTAGCATAAATAATTTCTTAAATTATTTTTAACCACACATCTAGCATGCAACCTTATGTTGTGTAGACATGATCATATATTTAAAATTTTGCAGAAACGTAAACTAATTCACTTGTTATCTCGCGTAACTCGAAGAAAGGGACGAGGTCCAACCATAGCGTCCCTTGGAAGCTCCGCCTCTATTCGTGTCCACGCCGAGTTTTCTTCGGGATGACTTCGCAAAGCCATGAGTTTCGTGCCGACAAGAACTACTAGATTCTCCAAAGGCACGACAAGAATACCAAGAGAGAGATGGAAATGCTAACCACCAAACGAGGAACGGAATCAAAATTCCGGGAAGAAGGAAGGAGTAGCGCCCGCTTCTTCTTCTTCTTCGGCAACTTCTTGGTGGTGGTTGAAGCTCACGGCAAAAGGGGTTCTCCTCCTAGGGCCGGCGGCACTAGAGGAGGGAGAGGGAGAGAAGGAGAGAGAGAGAGGGCTTATTTCTAGATCTCTTAGATTAATCTCCAAGCCTTGCCTTGGTTCCTTTATATAGTAGCCTCTCAATCGCCAAGTCTCCTTTTTATGGAATAAATTTTCATAAGAAATTTATCATATAAATTTTTCTATGAATTATTCCATCATGCCAAGTTTTTATCATAATTTAATTTATGATAAAAACAACCATGTCTCCCTTTTCTTATGGAAAGAAATTTCTTTATATAAATTTCTTTATCATGGTAAATCAATCTATTATTGATTTTATAAAATAAAATAAATCAATCCATGGTTCATTTTAATTTCCATGAAAAATAAATCTCTTTATATAAATTTCTTTATTCATAATTTTATAAAACAAACCACGCTCAGTTTATTTTATAATTTGAACCAAAAATTCGGTTTTCCCCTTTTGTTGTGGCCGGCCAAACAAAGAGGGTGGGGACCCTCTTTGGCCGGCCAAATCCAAGCTAAAACTATACGAATTAAACTTATTTAATTCGTCCAATAAGTCTTCAAAAGACTTAGCCATTTTATGCTTCCGATGCGTCTCTGAAAATTTCAGATTCGACTTATCTCTCTTGATCGAAAAATCTAATTTTCAATTCATTTTAAATCCCTCGGATTACTCGTAGTGCGTGTGACTAAATAGGCTTTCGATTTAGGTTGGCCGTCTATAATTAACCAATTATAAAACGATCATGAGTGGCACCTAGTAGTACACCATGATCCCCAATTAATCGAAAGATCAACGGTTGATCTCAGAAATTATTCTGAAACCCTTCAGCAGCTCTAATGAATCGTGCCTCATTCCCTCCACCATCTTATACCCTCTTGGTTCAGGACATGGTCTATGTGTGTCAGTCCCCACTAGGCTGACTACGTCACACCTAGCCCAAGCAATGTCTTTCTCGTCCAACGGATTCTAATTACTCTCATGTATCTGAGATATTCATACTCAGATCATGTGATGCTCTGACCAGAGGCTTTGAGTAATAATCCGATGATAGGCCTTGGGTATACATCTCCTCGCAAGGAGTGGTGAATCCATTGTAGGATGTTCAAACATCTTCGGGCACTTCGACTTATACCCAATCATCCTGGGTCCACACCTCCTTGGAGATGCTTGCTTAAGATGTCAAAGTATAAGTCTTCATGACCAAGATGACTTGAACACCGCAAGTCAAAGGAACATCGCACTTAAGCTGCAGTAAGAACTTCATTGACATATCTATATGTAGATTATCATATGAAGTTTTACTGCCAGTCACTCCAATGAACTAGTTCCCTTAACTAGCATTCATGTTTATCTCCGGACATCCCAATGTCATCAGCCAGTGAGAATCAGCTGATTAGATAATAACCCATGCTAGTCTCAACAGAATTGATAGTGTCCGTATTTATCAATTCATCGACTAGGGACAATTTCAATACTTCACAATTACACATGTAGAGATAATCACTAGTTGTGAATTCATCACAAATGCTCTCATGCTGTGAATTGTATTGTGGACATTCAGTGAATGAGTTTAAGATCTCAATCAAATACACAAACATGTACACTCAAATAGTAAATATTCATTTATTAAAGTAAATGATTACAATCATAAGTTGATTGCCTTAGGACACTTCTCTCATATTACTAACAAACTCCCACTTGGCCTAATGCCAATCGCTACGGTATCCAATACCACAAGCTCTAACATGACCCTTAAACTTGCTTTGAGGCAAGGCCTTAGTTAAAGGATCCGCTAAATTCCTTTTAGTGGGAATTTTCTCAATTTGTATATCATTCATACTTATAATCTCTCTGATCAGATGATAGCGGCGAAGCACATGTTTGGATCGCTGATGAGACCTTGGTTCCTTTGCTTGTGCAATAGCTCCGTTGTTGTCGCAGTAAACCGGCACTGATTCATCAATAGTTGGAACCACACCAAGTTCTGAGACAAACTTCTTGATCCAGACTGCTTCCTTTGCTGCTTCCGAAGCCGCAATATATTCAGCTTCCGTGGTAGAATCCGCTACGGTGTCTTGTTTGGAACTCTTCCAACTTATTGTGCCTCCATTCAAAGTAAATACATATCCGGACTGAGATTTGGAGTCATCCTTATTTGTCTGGAAACTGACATCTGTATACCCACGTATTATCATATCTCCTTCTCCATATATTAGGAACGCATCCTTAGTTCTTCTTAAGTACTTAAGGATTGTCTTGACAGCCGCCCAATGATCCATTCCTGGATCAGATTGGTATCTGCTTGTGACGCTCAGAGCATACGATACATCGGGCCTAGTACTCCTACTATTTTCTTGTAAAAGAAATTCTTTTTCCAGGAATACAGCATGCCTTGAAACAATCACCTTTTGTTCCAAGGGATGATAGAATTGGTAACCCTTCGTTTCCTTAGGGTATCCAATAAATAGACATTTATCAGATTTAGCATCCAATTTGTCTGATATAGTCCGCTTCACATAAGCAGGACAACCCCATATCTTAAGGTGAGTTAAGTGAGATTTTTTACTATTCCACGTCTCATATGGAGTAGTAGAGACTACCTTGGTCGAGACTCTGTTTAGCAAGTAAACAGCTGTCTTGAGCGCATAGCCCCAAAAGGATTTTGGAAGAGTTGCATGATTCATCATGGATCTAACCATGTCCATCAAGGTTCAGTTACGCCTCTCAGATACACCATTATGCTGTGGTGTATATGGCGAAGTCCATTGAGATAATATCCCATTGTCCCTGAGATAATCTTGAAACTCTTGACTTAAGTATTCACCACCCCGATCGGATCGAAGTATCTTAATACTTTTGCCAAGCTGTTTCTCTACTTCATTTCTGAACTCTTTGAATTTCTCAAAAGCTTCAGATTTGTGTTTCATTAAGAACACATACCCGAATCGTGAGTGATGATCGATAAAGGTAATGAAGTAGCTATAGCCTCCTTGTGCAAGAGTTGACATTGGTCCACATACATCAGTATGTATTAGACCAAGCAATTCTCCCACTAGATTACCTTTTTTGGAAAAGGGTAATTTGACCATCTTGCCTTTTAAGCATGATTCGCGTGTATCAAATGAACCGGGTTCAAATGATTCCAGAATTCCACATCGGTGTAATTTGGTCATGCGTTTCTTACTTATATGGCCAAGACGACAATGCTACGTATAGGAGTCTATTTGATTATCTATTCGAGCACGTTTGTTGCTAACTTCGATATTGAAAATGTCACTGGATAAATCTAACGTGTAGATATCATTGCACAAAGTTCCGGTCCCATAAAGAACACCATTTAAAGTTATCTAACAACAATTGTTACTAAAAGTTAAATGATAACCCTTTTCATTCAAGCATGAAATAGATACAATGTTCTTTATTAACGAAGGAACAAAATAACAATTATCCAACTCTAAGACAAGTCCAGTAGGGAGCTTTAGCAAATATGTTCCGATGGCAACAGCAGCAATCTTTGCTCCATTTCCAACTCGTAAATTCACTTTTCCCTTGACGAATCTTCTTCTATTCCTTAGCCCCTGTATGTCATTACATATATGTGAGCTACACCCAGCATCAAGTACCCAGGTGGTTGAGGAAATAGAGTGACATTGAATAACGAAGATACCTAAAGAGGATGTGGCATCGGATACCTTCTTCTTCAAGGACTCAAGATAAACCTTGCAGTTTCTTCGCCAGTGACCCTCCCTTCTGATCCTGCTTCACAGAAGGCTTTATAGTCTTCAGCAGGTTGAGCAACTCAGGAATGGTAGTCTCCAGCTTGTTCATCCGATAGTTAATCACAAATTGTGAATAACTTTTGGGCAAACAATGCAGAATTAAGTCAATACTTAGTTCATGATCCATTGCAAAATCGAGTGTGCTCAGTCGCTCAATGTACCCCAACATCTTCAACACAAACTGTGAGATAGAAGTGTCTTCCAGCATCTTAGAGGTGAAGAGGAGTCTGGAGACCTCGAACCTTTCGGATCTCGCCTGCTCGTCAAATAACTCATGAAGATGGAAGATGATGGTATAAGCATCCATATGCTCATGCTGCTTTTGCTGATCAGGTACCATAGCGGTGAGCATGATGCAACTCACAAGTTCAGAATCGGTCACATGTTTCTGATAGGCCACTAACTGGTCTGGAGTTGCATCTTCTGGAGGACGGTTGGGAAGTTGATCTTCAAGGACATAAGCAATCTTTTCTACCTTGAGGACTATCCTCAGGTATCGAAGCCAGTCCATGAAGTTTGGCCCAGTCAGCTTATTGGTGTCCAAAATGGAACGCAAATTCAGAGAAGACATGATCGAGTGATTATCCTAGAAATACAAATTGAGCTTATGTGAGAAGAATGATAAAGAATACATCAACATACATTAATTAAATCCTATTTATTTTTCGAATTGAATAACCCTTTTTATCAATTCGGGAGATCGTAGGAACATCTCCAAATAGGTTGATATCCAACCATAGATAAGAACAACCATGGCTGTGGCCATCAAGTTATTCTTAGCTATGAAGGTAGGTAATTATACCGATTACATATCACATATATGTAACTATCACTTTATGCTATCAACTAATTGAATGTTTGCATAAATCATTGGGTTGTTAACTCATTAACAAGTATGCAACAATATACATAGCACCCAACTGCACCTCTCTTTACATCGACCTTGGCTGTGGCACAACAAATCGATGCTCCAAGCTTAAGGCTGACCCATTAATCAAGAAATAGTTTTAATATGGTTGGAGCTCATTCAACCGTTTAGTCAGGCTTGGATGTGTCCAATAACCAAAACTAAGGATTGACCTCTGACTCTAACTATATTAATCATAAACTAATTCCATGGTTTGAACATGTTGAGGTTCAAGCCGGGCATGGATGTGTCCATCAACCCAAACGAGAAACAAAACTCCGGTTCTAACCATATTAATGGAAGGTATTGACCTTAATATTTTGTAAGGGGTTTTGGGTCTCATCCTTTTCTTTCTAAGCACATTCATGACATATAATTATGTCATGTACTAACGATTTCCTTAATAAAGTATGTATGTGACTTAATTTATCAAGTCTCATTAATTGAATTAGGAATCGGATTTTCTAATTCTAATTTCATACTTTATTCAAAGAATTGTTTTGGGAAACAATTTCCTAAATTATGATAATCAATTTCGGAAATAATATGTTTAAGACTTTGATTTCTCTAAATCAAATCTTATTAAATTAAGAGACAGATTCTCTTAATTCAACCACATATTATTTTCATGAAAATCTTATTTAAGAAAACTCTATAGGAAACAATTTCCCAATTAATTTTGGAGACAACAATATGTAAGAGCATCACCTCTTAAATCAAATAAGGAAATTATCGTTTGAGAATCACCTCAAAATTTTCAAGATTTGATTACATATTTTATTTATGGACTAATTAATTACAATAAATTATTTTCTTTGGGTGGCTCCCCGAGGCTCAAATACCCAAAGAAAAGAAATTTGTTGTAAATCTAATTTGGCCCGCTCCCCGAGGCGTAGCCAAATTAAA
>JAGFNQ010001646.1:74861-167759 GCA_024364735.1 Boesenbergia rotunda
ACCTCCACCCAGTTTCTTCAGTACGGAGGTGGACCTGCTCAGCTGCACCAGATGCAGCCAGTTATGGAGGGACCTTATTACAGCCAGATGAGGATGGAAGCCCCACCAGCCACAACCAACGCCAGGATTTTCTCCATTAGCAAGGAAGATGTGGCAAATGCTCCTACTGTGGTCACAGGTCGAATACTCATCTCATCTCAGTATGCTATTGTGTTATTCGATACTGGGGCAACCCATTCTTTTGTATCTATACTATTCTCTAAAAAGCTAGGGATCCCACCAGAGAGTTTAAGTCAGGAGTTTCTAATAACTCTACCATCAGGAGAAGTTATGGCCTCTACCCAGAGGCTAAGGGCAGTACAAATCTGGATTTCCAACCGAGAGCTCTACAGTGACTTGGTAATCCTTGAGATGAAGGATTACGATGTCATTTTAGGGATGGATTTCTTGAGCAAGTACAGTGCTTCTATAGACTGCCGCAAGAGAAGGGTCAAGTTTACACCAGAAGCAGAACCTTCATTTGAATTTATTGGAGACCCGAAGAGAAAGACAAAAAGGTTTTTATCTACCTTACAAGCTCAGAGGATGTTAGAAAAATGGATGTTCTGGTTTTCTAGCTCATATAGTGGATGCAAGTCAAGGGAAGAATTAAAGAAAGAAGATGTGAGAGTAGTCTGTGACTATCCTGAAGTGTTTCCTGAAGAGCTACCAGGACTCCCTCCCAATCGGGAAATTGAGTTTGAAATTGAGTTGGCCCCAGGAACCAACCCAATTTCGAAAGCACCTTATCGCATGGCGCCAGCAGAACTGAAAGAATTGCAAGAACAATTGCAAGAGCTGCTTGACAAGGGTTTCATCCGCCCTAGTCATTCACCTTGGGGAGCTCCTGTACTGTTCGTCAAGAAGAAAGATGGATCTATGCGAATGTGCATAGATTATCGAGCTTTGAACAAGGTAACCATCAAGAACAGATATCCTTTGCCAAGGATAGATGATTTATTTGATCAGTTGAAGGGAGCTACAGTGTTCTCCAAGATAGATCTGCGATCAGGTTACCATCAGCTCAGAGTGAAGGAGAGTGATGTGCCAAGGACTGCTTTCAGTACAAGATATGGGCACTATGAGTTTGTGGTTATGCCCTTTGGAGTGACAAACGCCCCTGCGACGTTTATGGATCTAATGAATAGAGTATTCAAGGATTTTCTGGACAAGTTCGTTATTGTCTTCATTGATGATATCCTAGTGTATTCAAAGACTCAGCAAGAACATGAAGAACACCTGAAGATAGTGTTGCAAACCTTACACCAAAAGGAGTTGTACGCCAAATTCTCAAAGTGTGAGTTTTGGCTTGATCGGGTGGCCTTCCTAGGCCACATTATTTCCAAGGAAGGTATTATGGTAGACCCAGCCAAGATTGAAGCAGTTAGTAACTGGAGTCAACCAAAGAATGCTAGTGAGATCAGAAGTTTTCTGGGTTTGGCAGGGTACTACAGAAGGTTTGTGGAGGACTTTTCAAAGATAGCTTCACCACTTACATCCCTTACCAGAAAGAATAAGAAGTATGAGTGGACTGAAGACTGTGAGCAGAGTTTTCTTGAGTTGAAGAAGAGACTAACAAGCGCTCCTATTCTTACAGTACCCGAAGGTGATAAGAGCTTTGATATATACAGTGATGCATCAAAGCTAGGACTTGGAGCAGTCCTTATGCAAGAAGGCAAAGTCATAGCTTATGCTTCCAGGCAACTCAAGGACTATGAAAAGAATTACCCCACTCATGATCTGGAGTTGGCAGCTGTAGTCTTTGCTCTAAAGATATGGAGGCATTACTTGTATGGAGTGCAGTGTAAGATTTATACAGATCACCAGAGTCTGAAATATTTCTTCACTCAGAAAGACCTCAATATGAGACAGCGAAGGTGGCTCGAGTTAGTGAAGGACTATGACTGTGAGATTCTTTACCACCCTGGTAAGGCAAATAGAGTAGCAGATGCACTGAGTAGAAAGACTTGTGCCACTTTGATGTCCTTATCATCATTGGCACCACCATTACAGAAGGAGATAGTAGATTATGGAGTGGAGATTATTGAGGGACAGCTAGCCCTATTGACACTAGAGTCAACTTTGCTTGAAGAGATACAGAAAGAGCAAGCTGAGGATTCTGATATCCAAAGGATCAAGCAAGAGGTGCAAGAAGAAGAGAGTAAAGAGTTTAGAGTATCTGACAGTGGGATACTCTACTATGGTGACCGTTTATGTGTCCCCAATCATGAAGAGCTAGAAAGAAGATTCTTGAAGAAGCCCATGGAACTCCCTACTCAATGCATCCTGGTTCCACTAAGATGTATCAGGATTTGAAAAGAAGATTTTGGTGGTCAGGGATGAAGAGAGACATAGCTAAGTATGTCAGCACCTGCCTGACATGTCAGAGAGTTAAAGCAGAACACCAGAGACCAGGAGGTGTCCTACAGCCCATTCAGATTCCAGAGTGGAAATGGGAAGACATAGCCATGGATTTCATAGTTGGTCTACCAAAGACAACTAATGGCTATGATGCTATTTGGGTGATAGTAGACAGATTGACCAAGTCTGCCCACTTTTTGGCAATCAGAGTGTCTTACTCAATTGAGAAGTTAGCCCAATTATATGTGCAGGAAGTGATCCGACTACACGGAGTCCCGAAGACCATTATCTCTGATAGGGATGGTCGTTTCACATCACACTTTTGGGAGTGTGTACAGACAGCGTTAGGCACCAAACTGAAATTCAGCACAGCATTCCATCCCCAGACCGATGGACAGACAGAGAGAGTGAATCAGGTACTAGAAGATATGCTCAGAGCTTGTGCTTTGGACTTCAAGGGCAGTTGGTGCAAGTATTTATGTTTAGCTGAGTTTGCCTACAACAACAGTTACCAAGCCACTATTGGTATGGCACCCTATGAAGCTCTTTATGGTAGGAAGTGCAGATCTCCCCTCTGTTGGTATGAAGGTAGTGAGAAGAAAGAAATGGGATCTCAGACTGATCTTATAGAGGATACCACAGAAGCAATCAGGAGCATCCGCCAGAGGATAGAGACTGCTCAGAGTAGGCAGAAGAGTTATGCAGATGTACGTCGTAGGCCGTTAGAGTTTGAAGTTGGGGATACAGTTTTCCTCAAAGTAGCACCTATGAAGGGGGTGATGAGATTTGGTAAGAAAGGCAAGCTAAGTCCTCGATACGTAGGACCTTACCCAGTGATAAAGAGAGTTGGTAAAGTAGCTTATGAGTTGGAGCTACCCTCAGAAATGTCAGCAATACACAATGTGTTTCATGTCTCAATGCTAAAGAAGCATATCCCAGATGCCAACCAAGTGATTGAGCCACAGATGGTACAAGTGCAAGAAGATCTCAGTTATGAGAGTCGACCTATTCAGATAATAGATCGAGCAGATAAGAAGCTGAGGAACAAAGTGGTACCACTAGTGAAAGTTTTATGGCTGAATCAGAAGTATGAAGAGGCAACTTGGGAATCAGAAGAGAGCATGAGGCAAAGGTATCCAGAGCTGTTCTAAGTTCGAGGACGAACTTTTTATAAGGTAGGGAGGATTGTAACGCCCCAAAATTTCCATTTTTAGTTCTTAAAGTCCTTAGAATTATTTAAAAATGGTTTAGAAATATTCTAGATATTTTTAGGAATTTTTAGAATATTTTTATGGAATTTTCCGAGTCCGTTTGGTATTTTAGAAAAAGGAGAAAGAAATAAAAAAGGAAAAAAATTAAAGGGGCAGCTGGGGGGATTGAACCCGCGACCACAGGGAGGAAGGGAAGCCAGCGAACCAGCTGGGCTAGGTATCAAGCACAGAAAAAGAAGGAGAGAAATTATGTTATCGTTGAGTTAGGCTTTTTCATGAAAGGGTATATCAACTCCCGCTTAAGTCGCGTGAAGCCGATTAGGTTTTCGGGAGGAAGACAGAGGAGGCGCGTGGGGAGGGCTGCGAAACCAAAGGAAAATCAAAGGATCTCTTCCTTCTTCTTCTTCCTCTTGAGTAGAAGCATCTAGGGTTCCTTCCTAGGGCTAAAGGTGGAAGCTTTTCACAAGAAGGAGGGGAAAGGATTTCGTAGGGAGTTTTTCTCCCTGTTTTTGTGAGTTTTTCTTCAAGAACGATGTAAGTAAATCGCTCACCTGCAATAGGAGTAGTTTCGTTTCGAAATTCTCATTGTAGAACCCTAGTTTTCGAAAAGTAGAAGCATGGTGAAGAGAATTTCGCTATTCTATGTTTTAGCCATTAAAGTTGCATGTTTTATCATGTTAGAAATTCAATTTGTTTGTATTGAATGTATGTAGACCAAGCATGATGAGTTTTTATACTTTTGAAAAGATCAAAAAGTAAATTTGAGTTAAGGAGCACACAAGGTGCTCGATGGAAAGTTAAAGTGAGAAAAGTAAAGGTTTTTAGCATGAAATTATATGCAAAAATAAGTAAAGTGATAAGTTTAAGTATGGTAAGTAAGAAAAGTATTTTACTTTGAGAAAGAGACATGTACCGGGCAAATGTAAGGCCCATAGAAAGTTAGAAAGTAAAGTTCTAATGGGGTGCGGTGGCTAGCTACCTCGCAACTTATTAGAAAAGCGCGCAATTGGTACACTGATACCATGGTACAATGTCAAGGCCTAAGAGAAAGTTGATTATTTATTTTCAAGTATATAAGTATGATCAAGTAGTTTCTTTTTTTGAGAAAGTGTTTAATTATTATATGTGTACCTTGATACAATGCAAGCATGATAAAGTAGTTCAAGTAGTAAGCACGGTTAGTTGTGTACTTTGATACATTAACAAACATGATAAAGTGTTTCAAGTTGTAAGCATGTTTAGTTGTACGTTTTGAAGTAAGTAAAGTTTTAAATCATTCTTCGAAATGAGCATGTTTAGTATTGACATCATGATTTTGTGAGTAGGGATTTACTTACTAAGCATTGTGCTTATTAGTTGCATTTTCCTTCTATTGCAGATAAAGGAAAAGAGAAAGCGTAAGTTGGGAGGCGACAGGACTTGCATTGATGTTCAGAGGAGGTGGAACCGGGGTAAAAGATCCGTTGGGTTGAGTATGAGTAGAGTTTGGTATTTAGAAACATTTAGTTTTATGTTTTGAATAGTAAAGAGTGAACCAATGTGTTTAATTTCCGCATAGAGTAAGAAGTTGATACAACTTGAAGATGTTTACTTATGTTTTTCCATATGCTTGGTTAGTTTGGTTAAGTTCCGTATTAGTTTCAATTTCAAGAGTTTGGATTGGTTTTGAGTTGCCAATGTGCCAAATAAACTAGTATATATGATAGATTTGAAGTTATATCTTAATGCGAAGTGATAGTGTGTGATTTGTGGATGTTTGAAAGGGATTTTCAGGTCTGAAATTTGCAGTTTCAGGCGTGCCAGTCGACTGGCTCAGATACCAGTCGACTGCTATATCGAACAGAACCTTCTGTTCGATATGGCAGTCGACTGACCATATACCAGTCGACTGACACCAGTCGACTGATATAATAGCAGTCGACTGCTACTATTAAAGAAAAACTGTGTAGAGCAGCTGGTTAGTGCTTTAGTGTTACAACTAAGAGGTCTAGGGGTCAAATCCTGGCAAAGTAAATAAAATGAAAGTTGTTTTGTTTTTTTTGAAAAAAAAAAAAAGAAGGAAGAAAAAAAAAATTCAGAGCAAGTTAAGGGGACTCAAGTAGGTGTAACCTAAGGCTAAGGATAAGGTAAAGTTAAGGTTAAGCAAATGTGACGTCCGCTTTAAGGAAGTTAAGGGAAGTCGGGTCGTCACACAGCTTCACTCATCAGGATTTAGTACCCAGCTTCACTCATCACGACTTAGTCCAACCTAGCTTCACTTGCTAGGACCCAGCTTCACTCACCAGGACTTAGTCCAACCTAGCTTCCCTTGCTAGGACTCGGCTTTACTCACTAGGATTTCTTTCATCAAAATCACTCCTTTGCTAGTCATCATGATCCTGACTAGACCTCCTCCATCTTTCAGATAAATATAACTCCAAACCTCAAGTCCGGCTTGGTTTACTCCCTTGGTCAAACTGACCAACCCTGGGTTCTGGTTCACTCTGCCAAACATCAGATCATGTTTGGCTAACCCTTTGTCAACTTGATCAAACCTGGATTTACCCTACCAAACATAAAGTCCTGTTTGATTTAACCCTTGATCACTTTGACTAACCCTTACCATGTCTAACATATATTACTAACTTAAGTATATTGTTAAACATCGAAACACTAGAGGAAAACATCACTGATGCACCTTGCACCAACACTAGTAACTGCAAACAATGAGTTTCTCCAGTAGCCTCATTCCTATGAATGAATATGTAAGTTTTATCTCTATGCATTTGTTGCTTCCTTCAGCAGACATTTTCTTTCAAAACACAACCTTTATGTTTTCAAAACACCCAAAATGATCAAGTCTTGAAGGTTATGTACACCACACCTGGTGGAAGCAGCAGTAACTTGCAGTAACATGCTTCAGACCTCCTAATATAGCAGGTTGACTTAATGAACCTTCTTGAAGGTATTGATCCAGGAGGGCTTGCACTTTAGTGGTGTTGTCCGTTGAAGAAAGATACAATGCACAGTTGGTGCAGAATTCATGGTGACAACCTGCTAGATTCAAGGCTCACTTTTAAATTCAGATTAAGGTATTTCGCTATTGGCGTCACGATTTCCTTAAATGGCAAAATTGATATTTTAACCTTTGGAATAATATAATTTCATCAAATAATCATAACAAAAAAAAATCAAAAAACATCGAGAATACACATTAAAAAGCCAAAAACTTCTTTCATTAGTTAAACAATATGTGCTTATAGCAAATTACATCAACCACCTCAAAATCATCACATTCAAATAAATACAACTACAACGATAGCAAATCTAAACTTCCTATTCAGTGAACATATTTTATTACTCAACTTCATAATAACAGAGTTGTTTACATCCTCCAAGAGATCATTGTAATCAACTGCACCCTCGTAATTATTAAATTTTTTCAATTCACTAATCTCCATCTGTAATTTTTTTTATTATATCCCTCTTCAGATCATTAATAATTGCTTTAGATCTTTTTGAAAATTCTGGGTCATGTCATAAGAAGAAGTCACATCCCATTCCTTGAATATTGAATACTTAATAAAAATCCAATAATTAAAAAACATATAAATACAATTGATTTTGAAACAATTTTATATAAAGAAAACTTACTTTAAATTTTGGACATAAAAAAATGCCTTCCTAAATTGGTTTCCTTCGATGATGTTCAAAGAGTGGCTCTTAACCCGCAATAACATAATACATAGGGAGTTTCACCATGTTTATCAAATGTGCATATTTGAGTGAAAAATGTTGCTGATGAAAAGCTGGCTTCCATGATTTTTTGTCCTGCAAGTTTTTTATATCAAAAGAGTAGTGAAAATCAAGGATAAATAAGTGAGAATCACAGACTGTTGCATAGAAAATTAAGAAAACACGCCTACCTAGAAGAGCAGGAAAATAACCCCATCATATGCTTCTGTTGTTAAACCCTCTTAACTTTCTCTACAAATTCATAATCATCTTCATTAGCTAAGTATTTTTCATAATCATAAGATCATACTAAATCATGACAATAGGAAGCCTTTCTAGTATCAGAAGATCATTTAAGTCTTTTTGATGTTCAGAAGATTGTTTAATATTTATCTAAATATTTAACTTCGTTGAGTGTGAGTCCTAGCAATAAGAAAACCATATTGATCTATATTTCCCAAAAGCATGCTTCATCACCATTCTCATTAGTCCATTATATAAACAACATAAGGAATGTATGCTATTATGATAATAGTTTCAAGAAACCCAGATGCTGTTAAAGGGGGCTTATCCCCATGTGTAAGCCTTACCTAGCTAACATAGATGCTATCTGTCATAGGAGATAAAAGGTTGCTTACCTCCAGAGGTCAATAAAAGGTTGGCTTAGCTGGTGGTGCTGGCGGTGGTGAATGTTAATGATTAGCCCTATAACTAATTATGAGATAATTGTCTAGGAAATATTTTGTATCATATTCCATTTAATAAAGACAAAGTTTGATTATTATATTTATTTTATGATTATACCCAATGAATAAGTATAATAATGTCCTTGGGTAGTAAATTCTGATCTACATTATATAAATTAGTTGAATTGATAATGAGATGATGTAGAGAATACTACTCTTAACTATTCCTAGTCAAGTATTAATATTCAAGAACAATATTAATGTGTTGAGACTGACATGTAGGTTAATTGATGACTTGATCTCATAAGTCATGAATATGAGATATCAAGTTGACACATAACTATACATTAGAGAATGTGTACTAAATTGATCCACCATGAGAAAGTTTCATGGATCGTTATATGAGTATTATAAAGTTTCTCATGTGACTATTAGTATAAATCCTTAGACTGAAGTCATTACGGTTCCTACATAAAGAGTTGTGTACTTTGATATTGTCAAACGTCACCCGTAACAGAGTGGACTATAAAGGTGATCACTGGGTATACAACAAATTATACAGAGGGATGTGAATGATGTAGATGAGATCTATCCCTCCCATATGATGGGAGTAATATCTGTGGGCCTCTTGATCGACTAAGACTACTAAATGCATAACTATGCTCAAATGAGTCAATATGAGATATTGAGCTTATTTGCTTGAGTGAGTTTACTTGGGGATCAAGAAACACAAAGATTGATTATAGGATGACACGGTCTATGCCTTATTGATCAATCTAGATATCGAGGATAGAAAGACAAAATCATATATTATAATAGTCACGGAAAGATTATGTCGAATCTCGACATTCTCGTCACTTAGGTAGCAATGATGCATTGCTAGATGTCGCTCATTATTTATGTATTTAAAGTGGTTTAAATATATTGTCAACGTTACGAGAACCTATTTGGTCACACACAAAGGACACGATATCTGAGTTAGACTCGAATGAATTCAATTAAGTTGAGGGATTGAGTCTAATTGAGTTAGACTCTTTTATATTAGACTCAACCACTAGAGAATAAATAATATTTATTAAAAGGTTAATGAATATTATTATTAGAGGAAGAGAAGATGAAAAAAAATTCAAATTGAGCTATTCTCTACATTGGAAGAGAATATGGAAAAATCAAATTGAATATCAAGATGTTATGGTATTCATTGAGTTTTATTGGCATTTACACTAGGTAAACTCAATGGACAAAAATCCTTGGTATTCATTGGATGACTATAAAAGAGTCTCTTGTCTTGAGAAAAATGTTCATTGTTCTTCTTCTTCCTTCCTCCATCTCTTGGCTGAAACCACCCTTGGTGGATTTTTGATATTTTGTGAACCATCCTAAGTTACTGACACAATTAAGTAGTTCTTCTCCCAAGTGTAGATTGTGTTCGTGTGAATAATATTAGAAGCACGAACATTTGAACGTGCAAAAGATCTGATGAACCAAGACTAGCGGGATAACCGAAGGGCACGCTCCAAAGGTACATCTATTAGATATATCAAACTTCATATAGATTTTTCGCATGGATTGCTCAAGGAATATTATTTTCCATTGCGTATATTATTATTTTTCACATAGAAATCCCTACAGCGAAAGGGTTGGCTTCGTTGGCGGTGGCTTTGCTTGGGATCACTTCGCTGGTGGTGCCGTTGTGGCTTCATTGATTTAGGGTTTGGTTGGGGTCGTGGAAGAGTGGCGCTGGTGGTGACTTCCCCGGGGATCGCTTCGCTGGTGGCGGTGCTGCAGCTTCATTGATTTAGGGTTTGGTCAAGGTTGTGGAAGAGTGGCGCTGCGGTTTCGTTGGGGATTTAGGGTTTGGTCGGGGTCTTGGTAAAGGAGGAAGTTGGGGGGAAATCTCTTTTGGTAAAGAGAAAAGGAGGGAGTTTCTTTTTGTCTATGATTCATATGTCCCTTATTTTTCTTTCCTTTTTTTTTTTGCCACGCATTCTTGTTGACTCATTTTTTAAGCTTTTCGTGATATGCATTCGTGCTGCATATCATTTCTCTTTTATAAAATGATGATGTTCATCTTTATCATGACCCCAACAAGGGGTAAATTGATAATATTGGTAACAAAATTATCAACATTGATAACAATGCGTGGTTCAATGATCGTCAATGTATTCAAGTAAATTGAAAATTATAGATGAGATTTCAACCCTGGTTGCTTCCATCATTTTTTTTACCACTATAATTTCTGGGACAAAAATTTTAGGTAACATTTATGAAACATAATAATAATGAAATCATAGTTATTTAAAAAAAAAGCTACAGTAACGGGAATTGATTTTTTACTATAAAATTGTTTTTTTATGGGCCACGAGATGGATTAAACCTAGCCCTTTCAACGGCCCAATTTTCAATCCCGATTTTCAAGCATCACAAGCGTAGGAAAAGGGTGAGGTCGCGAGAAGCAACGAGAGTGGAAGGCGGCGATGGTGGACGTTGCGAGCACGGTGGTGCACGAGGTCTTGGGCCAGAAGCTGCAGGAAGTAGATGCTCCCATCGTCAGCTACATCATTAACGTCCTCGCTGACGACGATTTCGACTTCGGTGAAGACGGTGATGGCGCCTTCGAGGCCGTCGGCGAGCTCCTTGTCGACTCCGGTTGCGTCCAGGACTACGAAGAGTGTCGATATGTACGTATCCACCTCCCTCCCTCATCTCCTCAACCTCCCATACTACTACCAATATTTGATGATGCGGTGCCAATTTGGAGTCAAGTTCGTCTCTAGTGCTTTTCCAATATAAATAGCCACTGAACTTATAAATCGATAGTAATCTAGTTGCTAATCTGTCAATACGAGGGCTTTGTTCATAAACTAATTAGTTTTTTTTTTGTAGGCGTATGGACTTTTTACCTTTCAAAATTTTATGACTTATTTGGTTGACATTTATTGTTCATTTTTTACTGAATCCTACACGGATGTTTGAGAACCTTCCACTGCTATACCAAGTTGTAGAGTTCACCAAAAGAAAGTAAATGTGGAGAATCATATAATTGACTATGGGGAAGAATTAAACATAATGGAGTCATTTGAGATAATTTGGGTTGTCAATAATGAAAAAAAATAGTATAGTTGTGGTTCCTACTTTTTTAACATATATTTTGAATGGACCTAATGGAAGATGTATCACGATTGTGTTGGCAGGTTTTCCTGCTTTTGTTTTCTTAACCTATGCAATTGATATACGTTGCTCAAAAATGTCTTCATAATTGAACAATTAGCTATATGCATGAAAATGGAGTATCAAACTCTGCTTTTCTAAACTAACACTATTGCTCCTGAATTTCTTTTTCCACTATTAAAAATATAATACAAAATCTCTGGCATACTTCATGTTGGTTCATTTATGGAAATATAATGTTGAATTGAACATTTTCTCCTTTTACCCTAGAGGATAGCTTAAGAATAGTATATTTACCTTTGTTCATAATGCCGATAATTTCATTCAAGATAAATACAGGTTTGCAACAAGCTTTCAGAAAGATTTGGGAAACATGGTCTCGTGAAACCTAAACAAGCTGTTCGAAGTTTAGCAACACCGATGCGGATGTTTGATGGAATGGATGATGAAGCACCAAAGAAACAACCAGAAGTTTTTGATGGTCCATTACTCTCTGAACGTGATCGAGCAAAGCTTGAAAGAAAGAAAAGAAAGGACGAGCGGCAAAGAGAAGTAAGTGTTTGGTTGACAATATTAGATTCTTAAGGACAAGTGAAGTGTGTACCATTTTCCCTTGCAACTTATTGCATTTGGTTCTGTATTCTGTATTCAAAAGAACGCGAATGCTTATTGACGTAAGAAAAATGATCAAATATTCAAATTTTCTGTCATAGAATCAAGATTTTTAGCATATGCTTCTGAGATAGTTTCATCCAGTAAATAGTTACCATGTGTTATATTTGTAATAGTTAGAATGTGTTATGTATGTTGAGATTTCTATTAATAATGTTGCTGTGCAGGCCCAATACCAAATTCATTTGGCAGAGATGGAAGCTGTAAAAGCTGGGATGCCAGTTGTCTATGTAAATCATGGTGGCAATGACAATGGTCCAGCTATTAGGGACATCCACATGGAGAACTTCACAGTTTCGGTTGGTGGAAAGGATCTCATTCAGGATGCTTCAGTAACCCTGTCATTTGGAAGGCATTATGGTTAGTTCCTGATGGATGTCAGTTTTGCCTTTTATGCAACATTTGGTTTGTTCTTGGCAGTGAATTTGTGAACACTGCATTCTTTCACATTTAGTGATGCTATACAGGCTGGTCACTTCCATTGACATGATAATTGATATTTTTCGGAGATGACATTTATCTAATGCATGATCACTAGTCCTTAATCTTTTGTACTAGGCATCTCTAACTTGTTTATACTTTTTTGCATTAAAGTTCTCTCTTGCTTTCATTATTATAATTTATTGAAAATGCTGAAAGAAAATAAAGTGAAACTATTGCATATTTTAGTGTAGCAATGCAAAAGTAGGATAGTACCTTTATTTCACGATGATCAAACTCTATACTACTGAATGCATAATCATGGTATACTCTACTTTTGTTTAAAGTATATAGGCTGTACTTTGTAGATTTTGGGGAAAAGAGAATATTGTATTGCTATCCCTAGGAAATGACATTTATTTGTAGGATTAAAACAAAGAAAATCTAGACCTAAAATATTAATGTGTTATGATCTAACCAAGGTTTTAAGTATCGACCCGTGCCGATGTTTCGGTCCCAGACCGGAACGATACGGTTTCGGTATCGTATCGTTTCGTGCCGGTATGGTTTCGGTATTTTTTATTTATATATAATAATTATTAGATAAATAAATATTTATTGTGTATAATTTAAAAATAAGTTGTATGTTGATTTGATATAAGTTTTCAATTATTGAACAACTTAATATTGTTAAGAAAACAATTAAATATAACTTTCTTTAAAGAAAATTGATCTATCAATAACTCGAAATAAAATTGATACATTACAATATGTTACCTAACTAATACCAAAAGGAGTGACGTGAATCATTATAAACAAACAAATTAAATATATAAAACTATAAAAGACAACTTCATTAAAGTAATCTACTACAACACATTTTTATCAAGTAAACTTGGAACAATAATTTTAATTATTTAAATAATATATATTTAAAATGATAAAAATATTAAAATATTAATTAAATATAATATAATAAATATAATAAATAATTATCAGATTATAAAATAATTTTTATAAATTTTTTAGATTTTATTTAGGGTTTTTAAAATTTTTTTAGAATTTTTAAATAATATTTAAAATAGAAAAATAAAATCAGAAAAATCCTTAAATAAATCTATTTAATTTTTTGAATTAAAAAAGGGAATGCTGAATTTAAATAAATACTTTTATTTATTTATTTATTTTTTTTATTTACGGGAGGAATTCCCGATTTCCGCCGCCCGAGCCAAAATGGCTTCGCCGCCGAGATCCGCCGGAGAACCGCCGGAGCCGCCCGGCGCACGACTCTAGCAGCCTCCGGCGAAGATTCCGGCGACGCCGGAGGCTTCCGACGACGTCGCCGGAGATCCGCCGTGTCTCCGACCCGCGGAACTATCCGCCGAAGATGGAGGAGCCGGGCGTCCAGCTCCACCACCGTCCGGCGAGGCATCCGGCGACGCCGGAGGCTTCCGGCGACGCCGGAGGCTTCCGGCGACACCTCCGGCGACGCCGGCGAGTCCCGCAATGCCTCCGGCGAAGCTTCGACTTCGCTTCGCTCATACCTGTCGCTGCCGCGCCGCCCTTCGCTGCTGTGCGTCCACGCGACTTCGCTTCGCTGCTTGCGTCTTCGTTGCTGCTCACCACCGGAGCTCTTCCGTCCTCTTATAGCCGGAAAAAAACTGCGAGACAGGCTGGCGCACCACGCACGCGCGACAGAAGGAATCGCTTGCCGTGCGCGTTCGCTGTGCCGCGAATCTCGCTGTCGCGCGAGACAGGCTGTCGCCGCTGTCGCCACTCGCCGCTGTCGCTACTCGCCACTCGCCGCTGTCGCGCGTGCTCGCGTCGAGACGATGGCCTTCCTCGTGCCGGTTTCGGCGAACGGGCGGAACGATACTGTTCCGCCCATTTCGTCCGAAACGGTTCGAAACCTAAATCCCTGGATCTAACATTATCCTTCAAGTTACAGCATTGATATTATCTATGTCCAACTTATTTTATGAACAATAAAAGATCTCATAACAAATTCTAACTAACATGACAATAATAAAATGATACTATAATACTCGCATGCATGATTGAAAAATTCAATTAAGGGAGCACACAACCAATGAAGAGGGATCACAAACACTATCTTTGGAGTGGGCTTTTCCCTAAAACGATAGGTATATTAACACAATAAAGAGGGGGAAGATGAAAACACTCGAGATTCTTGGTAAAGATAGATGGATTAGCTTGACCCTTTGTTGGAAGTAGAAAAATGAGAACAATATGTTATTTTGTTCCAGTGTACTTAGAATTTTAGGCAGTGCATATGCGACACACGAACAAAACAAAACAGGATAAGTTGAAAGAGCGATGAAAGATAGCAAAAAATAGTTAGTGTTGGCAACACCTTGAGGAAGACAAATGTCAACGGAATCCCCACTGTGATATGATTAATCTCTGAAGTTCATCAACCAATGCAAAATAAAGGTCAATGAGATATCTAGTTATTTGGGCCTTATTTTTCAACATCTTAGAGTTGAAAGCTCACTCGATCCGGTCTAAGTGTTTGAAGACTCTAAACCCTATTTAGAAGTCCAACCCCTTTTGCATCTATATATCCTTTACCTTGTTAGATTTTTTTACATGACGATAAACTTTATGCCACCAATATAGCACTGCAATGAGCTCCTCTTCCAAGGTTCAAGGGGCAATATGACCACTATAATGCAGTGTGGAGATTGGATCTTGGTGCTCATCTGAAGTAACACTGATGCTATAATAACTTGATTGAAAACACATGGAGACTCAATTAGAAGTGCAATAAGGAGTTAATCACCTTTCTTCAGTAGCGGCAGGCATGCAATAGTTATAGTCAACATTGATGTTGCAGAGTACAAGAGTACGTTCAGCATCTTGTGTTATAAAGTGGTGAAAACTTAGAGATAAATGATTAGTCTTTAAATAGGAAATGGAACGGATCTATAGGGTCCCCATATAAATTGGCTTGTTCAAAAAAGGTTTTCTTTTGAAAATCTTTCTAGTCTCCAATTGGTTCAGTTTGATCAACCAACTCTTTGGCAAGTTGATCGCTCGAATCGGTGGGGTGCCAATATGACAATGTGGATCATGTCCTCTTAGATTCTTAGCACATCCCTTCGGTTATCTAGACACTCTTTCAAGTGTTAGATATATCCTTTCTCTTATTGTCATTAGTGTCACTAACTTAATATCGTTGATCATTGAATCACCTTTATGGATGTCGACACACTCATTCGTTCAATATATCCTTTCGAATAAGAGATTTTAAGGCCAAGGGCTATATTCCTCCGCCCAAGTGCTAATAGGTTGTTTGTCTTCTAGAGTAGAATGATGGCCTTATAACTCGAAATAAGAACACTCCACATTTTGAGCTCTAGTGAACTTTTGAAGCCTTAAAACTCTCTAGAAAGGGGAGGAGGATAAGTGCTTAAGAATAGGGATCACTACTTGACTATGAGTGATTTGAGAGAGGAGTTTTGGGATTGAGAAGACAGTTTTCTTTTGATCTCTATTCTTAACCAAGGGAGACTGATCTAGTTTGTGTCAGATGACACTAGTACAACAATGCCATTCAACATCGTGTAAGCAAGTGTCAAACAATACTGCTTTTAGCAATGCTGATTGATACTGTTATTCTTTTGTGTGCAATTAATGTGCGTCTTAGAAGTCCCTTGATTTTAGTCCTACATGAGCTGATATTTGCATATATTTGAGTTAGCGTTCATGCATTCACATATGAACCACATACATGTACAACCTCATGCCCACGTTTGATCAAGTTGAACCACATTGATGATATCATGATTTCCTCTATGGCTCTATCACTTGAATAATTATAGATAATAATTTTTCATTCACTCAAAAAATTAGGTTACAGTAATCTACTCACGAAATAACTCATGCATATCCCTATTTAACCAATTGGTTATGAAAATTAATTTCTAACAATCTCCATATGAATGGAATTATAGACAAGTTTAAAAAATGTCTCAAATATAAGTTCTAGCTAGAAACTATTGCATATGAAGTCATTGGTTTTAGAGTTGTCCAGTGAACTATATCTTGCATTGTTTTATGAACCAAGACAATTATCCTACACAGTATACTCTTAGGCTTTTTTTTTTGGTTCTCTATCGTCTCCCTTTTGATTATTGATAACGCTTAGGAATTTATTAAGTGCTTATAGTTCAAAGAAACTCACATATCACACTTATATAGGTCATATCATATTAAAACTATCCTGCAATATTCCATTGTACTTTGTAACACAATATATGAATCATTAAGAGCCTTTGTTTATCCTTTGCCCATTTATAGGTTGTACCTTTATTTCATAGAAAGGTTGGAGGATATACTCTTAGGTGACTCAAATTTTGTAGCTTATTCATTCTTTTTGAACCATGATTTTGAGATTTCTAGTTAGTATGGTTGGATTACCACCACTCGCTTCATATATTGGTTTTTGACTTATTTTCTTAGACATACATCTCTAGAACTTGGGTATAGTGCTAAATATACAAGAGTTTGCGTTGTATGATTTGTCTTTAACGTATCGACAAGGATCATTACATCTCTATGAGAACTTGGGCCTAGTATTAAATAGGTAAGAGTTCTCACACCATAGGTTGGATAAGAATAAAAATTATAGGAAAACTAAGAGGGCGTTTGGTTGTTCCATTTTCTATTTTCATTTTCCAGAAAACCGTAGGGGGCGTTTGGTTTGCATTTTCTAGTCTGTTTTCCATTTTCATTTTCTGTAGAAAATGCGGTTTTCTGAAAAACATGTTTGGTTTGCATTTTCCAGCTTTGTTTTCAGAAAAAAACATAGCGTTTTCTGGAAAACTGGAGAATGAAAAAAAGTCATTTTCCAGAAAATTAGAAAATGCGGTTTTCTGGAAAATGAAAATGGAAAATGACACAAACCAAACGCCCCCGTATTTTCTCATTTTCTGAAAAATGACTTTCTTTCATTCTCTAGTTTTCTAGAAAACAAGGTTGAAAAATGCAAACCAAACACGTTTTCCAGAAAACCGCATTTTCTACAAAAAATGAAAATGGAAAACAAGTCTTCCAAACACCCCCTAATAGTTTAAGATTTGGAATATGGAATATAGGATCCCTCATTGGTACAGTAATAGAGGTAGTAGATAGAATGATTAGGAGAAGAATTAGTATTTTTTATGTACAAGAGACAAAATGGGTAGGCGAGAAGACACATATAATAGAGAACTCTAGTTTTAAGTTATGGTACATAGGAAAGAGGAAAATAAGAAATGGAGTATATATATATATATATATAACTCTGAACGTAATTAACATATATGCACCTCAAGTACGAATAGATGAATGTACCAGATCAAGGTTTTGGGACAATCTAGATGAATTATTTCATAACATTCTGTCAAATGAAATGATTTTAATAGGAGACAATGTAAATGGGCATACCAGAGTGAAAAATGAAGAATATGAGAGGGTATATATGGTTATGGGTTTGGAACAAGAAATGAAGAAGGAAAAATTATATTGGATTTTACAATAGTACATGACCTTATACTGGCTAATACGTTTTTTAAGACAAGAGAAGAATACTTGATCATGTTCAAAAGTGGGAATAATAAATTATAAATTAACTTTCTGGTTAGGAAGAGGGATATAACGATTTGTAAAATAACTACCCAATACAGGTTAGTAGTATTGGATATACACCTCAATCATAGTATCAATAGAAAGAAAATATATACGACTCCTAGAATAAAGTAGTAGAAGTTAAAAGATGAGAAACAAAATATATTAACAAAGAAGGCAGGAGTATAAGTATTAGGTGAAATACAATGACTTTTATATGACATGGGATAAAATGATATTAAAGTTGAAAATTGTAGCCAAGAGTGTATTCAGTGAGTCAAAGGGGTATGTACCACTAAAGAATCTGGGTGGTGGAATGAGAAAGTACAAGAATGGAAAGGAAAAAACGAACGACCAGTAAGAAGTTATATATTTGTAAAATCGAGGAGAACCTAAAAAAATATATAATAGTCAAGAAAGAGGCTAAGAAAGCAGTAAATGAAGCAAAAAATAAAACTTTTGAACAACTATATCGAAAATTGGATACAAAAGAAGGGGAAAGAGACATTTATAGAATACCTAAAATAAGAGAGAGAGGAAGATAAGAGATCTTATCCAAACATGATGTATTAAAGATGAATGCAATAGGGTACTAGTAAATAATGGAGATATAAAAGAGTGGTGGAAGAGTAAGGTTCTAAAATTCGCTAGGCACTAGTCGGGCTCCAGACCAACGCCTAGCACCTAGGCCGCCTAGGCGGGGACTAGGCGCCGCTAAGCGGATTAATCGGTATCAACATAATTAACATAATAAATCACATATTATAACTCCAAGTCTCCAACACAATAACATCAAATTTAAAATGAGTTCAAACTTCAAAATTACATAACTAATAAAATATCATAGTCATAGAACACAAACTCAAATTTAAAATGAGTTCAAACTTCAAAATTATACAACTAATAAAATATCATAGACACAAACTCAATATCATCGGACACAAACTCATCTTCAAATTTATTCTACTTCATCTTCTTTATAATTTTCAACAACTTGGTTTTCATCGAACACAAACTCAATATCATCATTGTGTTCCTCCTCTTCTTCTTCGGATTTGAAATCATCCTCGTGAAGTTCTCTCACTCTAGAGCTTCTTCAGGGTTGTAGATTTTCATCTACTCCACTTGCTTCATCAACCATGTGCCATGTGAGCCCAGAACCTAGTTCAACTTCATCATTTTCCCCACCATCCATAATCCAACCTTGTGCATTTGAAGCATCTTTTGCAAGAAGGATATTGACATTCATTTCTTTTTCTCTTTTTTGTTTGTTCAACAATCTAGTATTAAATTGGACAAATACTAGATTGTTTAATCTATTGACATCCAACCTGTTTCTTTCTTTGTGTGAATCTAAAAACAAAAGAGAGTAAATATTAAAGTTACTAACATGAATATATACTTTACTTTAATTAAAGAATAAATACTTAAAGTTTAAAACTTACTCCTTCAATTGCACTCCAATTTTTTTCACACCCAGATGCGCTTGTAGTTAATGAAAGTATCCTCAATGCCATTCTTAGCAAGTTGGGCGTGTGAACACCGTATGTACTCCACCATGTACATGAATTAAATGTATCATCATTTTTTTCACATGCTTTTGCTGCTAGTGTTTTTCCAATTAACCCAGTTTATCTCTATATTTTACAAATTCCTTGTTAATAATTGTATCTAGTAGATCCAACTCATTGGCATGCAAAATTTCTATACATTCAAAAATCCCCATCTCGACCTCTTCATAAAGAGAAATAGAACTATCGTTTTAGTAAACACTAGAGATTCAACAAAAAAGATAATGGTATGTAATGATGTATCAAGTCTATCCTTCATTTTTGACTCAATAATTGCTAGGATAGGTTGATAATTTGATTCCATGTTGTTCAGGGCCACCTTGATATCTTCTTTAGCTTGAAGAAGCTCCCTATATAGAAACCCCATCGATGACTTTCTATCTTCATCTACTTCGAAGAACTCTAACCAAAGGAGAAAATATTTTCACACAAAGTGTCACATCATTCCAAAAACTCATGCTCCCACATATCACTTGTAAACATGATTCTTAAACATGTTTTTTTTTAATTTCAATCAAACTTTGCAATGTGAAAAAATTTGATGCAATCCTGGTAACTCTAGGCCGAACTATATCTTTTTTCTTCGTGAAACTTCTTATCAATGACAAAGTTTTATTGTGGGCATAAATGAAAATAGTAAAAGATTTGGATTGCTCAATAACCTTTTTATATCGTGGAAGCTTGCTAATATTTTTAAGCATGAGATTAACAGTGTGAGTTGCACATGAACTCCAAAAGATCCCAGGTCGCTTTTCTTTCATCAATTTAACTGTAGCCATATTGTTGGTGACATTGTCTATTACAATTTGAACAATATTCTGAGCTCTTACTCAAAAATAAGTTCAGCTATATGTGCCTCATCTGAAGACTCCTTAGACTCTAAAAATGTAGTACCCTCCGTGCAATTAACACACAAATTTATGATGATGCTTCTTTTTCTATTACTCCATGCATCTGCCATGATCGAACACTCATTCTTTGCCCATCCTTCTTTATGTTTCTTCAGTAGTTGTTTTGTTTTTTCAACTTCGTCTTTTAACAGTGGTTCCTTAAGTTGATATTGAGTTGGAGGCTTGAATCCTGGTCCAAATTGACCCACTGCTTTCATTAGTTGCTTGAAGCTATCATTATCAACGACATTGAATGAGATTTTATTTTCATAAACCCATCTCCCAACATATTGTTGAACTTGTTGAGTTCTCTCTTTAAAAAGTGCCTTATTTATATTTTTTTGGCGAAATACTTTACTCCCATTGGAACTTACATTTTCTGGAGCAATTGCTAATGCAAATCTATCTATGGCGCCACGAGGAAGAGGTTTTTGATATGAATCCATCCCTTCAATTTCAGAACCTTCTTTATTAGGAGAAATAATTATCTCTGCTCTACAACTTTGTTATTTCATATTTTGTTCTTCTTTCTGTTCCTCCCTTCTAAAATAGTCTGTTTGCACGTGTTTTTATCACCTTGTGATGCTTTTTGACAACCAGATACATTTCCAGGTATATTTCCTATGTGCTTCTTGTTCCTATATACTCCTTCCGACATTATTTTTCCACACAGCCTGCATTTAATTTTCTCGAGGTTCTTAGGATCATTCAACATCCCAAACTCCCATCCGATCTCATTTGATTTTCTTAGAATTTCGGATTCAGGTTGAGTAACTGATGCTATCGAAGATAGATTGTTTGCCATTGTAATTGTAATAACCTGAAAAGTGATTTAAAAACAAATTTAGGAACTTTAGAATCATTGATAAATAATAAATAATAACAAATCTAAAAAAAATTATTTATATATAAAATATTTGGATTTTAAAACTTAAGATTATTGAAATTAATAAATAAAAAATATATAAATTAGTAAAATAAAATTATCATAATATAAATCTGATTTATATAAATTAATAAAATTTATTAGAATTTTTAAAATTTTAAATATAAATTTTTGAATAAAAATATGATTTATAATTAATAAATATGATTTTAAATATAAAATATTTAATAAGATTTATAATTAATAAAACTTATAAAAATTTTTATTTTTAAATATATTTTTGAGATAATTTAATTAGGATTTGGAGAAGCCAATTCAAATTATCTATTTATTTAAGGAAATGTTTAAATTAAATAAAAAGTAAATATAAATAATAAAATTAAAAATAAAAGTATAAACATAACGCCTGTAGCCGCAGCATCGGGATGCTGTTGGTGGCGCCGGCGGCGTCGCCCGCATTTGGTGGCTCCGGAAGCATCGCGGGACACTTTCGGATGTGCCGGACGCATCGCCGGAGCCATCCGACATTGCTGGAAGAATCTTGTGACACGTCTGACACCACTGGAAGTCGCGACAGACGAGGCCGATGTGGCAGATGAGGCAGATGATGCTGGAAAAATGAAAATACGAAACATACCTGCGCGATTCCGGAGGAGCGTCCAGCGACGCTGGCAGACAGATGAATCGACAAGTTAGGTTTTAGGGCTTTTAAAACAAAAAAAAATCGGATCTCGACTTTTACACGACGCAACCCCTGGGCGCTGTGCGGTGCGTAGCGCCGCATAGGACCACCTAGGCGGCTCTTCCGCCTAGGTTGATCGCAGAGGGGATCTTCGGGGTGGCCGGTGGCCCTGGCCGTCGAGCGCTTAGGCGGCTGCCTAGGGCATTTTTTAGAACGCTATGGAAGAGGTATTTTTATCATCTTTTTAATGAAGGTTTAGGCGGCCAACTTAACTTAAGTAATTTAAGTAGGTTAAATGAGTATAGAAATTTAAATTTTTATCATAGAATTTAAACTTTACAAACTTTAAATAGGATGCAAAATGGAAAAACCATTAGACCAAATGATATTGCGATATAGGTATAGATGTGCTTAGGGAAATAAGGTATTGAATGACTTACTAAATTATTTAACATGATATTGAAAACGAAACCTGATAGAGTAGGATTCTAGTTCTCTTATATAAAAATAAGGGTGACGTATAAAATTATGTAAACTATAGTAGTATTAAACTAATGAGTCATACCATGAAACTTTAGAAAAGAGTAATAGAAAAAAGATTAAGGAAGAAGACCACAACGATTGAAAATCAATTTGGGTTAATGCTTGGAAGGTCGACAATAGAAGCTATGCATATTCTTAGGCAATTAATTGAAAAGTATTAGGCGCAAAAACAAGATCTATGCATGGTATTTAGAAAAAAACTTATGATAGAGTCCCAAGAGAAATTATATGGAGAATTCTAGAAAAAAGTGAGGTCAGCGTAGCATATATTGAATTATTAAGGATATGCATAAGGATGTAACAACTAGAGTGAATTTTAGGCGGATTAACTGAAGCATTTCAAATAATGTTACATCAAGAATCAACTCTAAGTTTTTATTTTTTTCCACTAATTATCGGCTAACTCACTGACACATTCAAAACACAGTACCGTGGTATATGTTGTTTGTAGATGATATTTGAATAATCGATAACTCCTATGAAGAGTCAAAGGGTCAACAAGCCGGAATACGTGGCAGTCAAAGTTTAAGGTGGGTCAATCTGAGTAGGCCTGTTAGGTGAACCCTTATAAATCGATTGGGCAACCCTGCTTAGACATCTCAAGGGCCCAACTCCCCAATCAGATGTCACCGAGTCCCAAATCCTTAACCAAGTACTCTCGGGGCTCTGCTCCCCTTTACAAGCTAATCGGCTAACTCTGATCGGACATCCTAGGGCCTAACTCCCTGATCAGATGTTACTAGGGCTAGCTCCCCAACCAAGTACTCTCGGGGTTCTGCTTTCCTTCACAAGCCGCTGATCGGATAACCGTGATCGGACATCGTAGGGGCTCAACTCTCCGATCGGATGTCACCGAGGCCCAGCTCCCCAACTAAATACTCTCAGTCTTGGACTCCTCCCTCCTTTCGACCCATCACCCTATTGGTGGGTTAAACTCCCATATGCCTAGTAGGCCTTCTGGCCCAGGAGCCTATTTCGTCATTAATACTTCACATGGATTTGTCCCCCCACATCTACGATGAGATGACCTGATACAACGAGAGTATGGTGATAAGATGCGATGTCTAAACAGTAATGTGATGCCTCATCAACGCGGGGATTACAGAGGCATTATAAAGTTGGCGCGGGAGGTAAGTCATAGCTTACTCACACTCTACTTTATTCTTCTTTCAATCTCCATCCACTGAGCTGACTTGATCGTCGGAGTTGCTGCACCAGGGACCCCGCCCTGCTTACTGACATTCTTTTCTTCATTTCCCTTTGGTGGTCCCGCAGGTTTTTCTCTTCGTTGCCAGATTGAAGTCTTCTTCTGGTTAACTACAAAGGCACCTCATCGATAGTCCATCTCCAACTACGCCTTAAGTTTAGACGCAACCAGGCGAGCACCTTTAATAACTATGCTCCGATGATGATAAACGTGTAACCACTTTATCAAGCGTTTAGTTATTATTGCCATATCTCTCACGAGCTGGTGTAGTTGGTTCATGCAAGGTGTTGCTACCAATAGGCCTGAGGTTGATTCCCAACGGGTGTAGAATGCCCTGGTTGCCTCAATGCCCCATTGCATGCACTGCTATTGTTGGGCGAAGCCTCCTGTGATTTACCTCCCTTACAAACAATGGTGGCTACCCTAGAGGGGTTGCTGCGGTGAGAGTTTCACCTTTTGCTGCCAATAGCTATTATTGCCATATCCTTCTAGTACAATCAAATGTCTTTAAATAGTGTAATTTGTGCATATTGTTTATCTGAATCCTTCCATTGGTGCTTTTAAACAATTGCTACCATGGTTGCTTGAATTACCATTCTTTTATTAGAACTTATCTCTTTCTTGCATTTGTGCGGAATTTTTTTTGTAAAGAATCTCACATTCCTTGACTTTGTAACTACATTCATGTTTGTTAATATGAGTACTGGTAAATGGTATGTGCTACTTTACCTACATGTCTATCGAATATGTAATCAATTGGTTTAGGTCCAATTTTTAATTTGTTTGGATTTAGGTAGTTTTACATTAGCCAAATACCCCCACGCTTAGAGGTATTCATAGCAAGATTTGTGATCTTTGGATGACTTAAAGGGAATTTTAATGTGATTTGTTGAGAGGATAGCTTCCTCTTAAGTTTTGGGTAATTGAGAACTGATAAACATAACGTTAATCATTTCTTTTAGCATGTGGTTCTTGCATTTTACAACACCATTGGATTATGTTGAGTAAAATGCATTTGTTTGTTACATGGTGCTCATCTGATAGTAAAATTCCTTAAGCAACTTATTCTTCTCCTCGATCATTATGATGACTTTACTTAATAAACACTTTAACCTCATTCTTACTTCTCAGCAATTCTGTAATATCTCATACAATCATCAGTTAATGTGATAAAGTACTTCTTTTCACCTCTAAATGTGATATTATTGTATAGTAGTTCTAAAGGTTTTATGCTTCTTTCTATTGAAAGGAAGAGCAATTTGGTCATTTTAGCCTCCTCACAAGTCTTGAACTTGTACCTTGAGTTGATCTTAACATTTGGCTTACAACTCCAATTTCACTAGATTATGTAGAGTGTTGAAGTTGACATGCAGTAGATGGATATGTCAAAATTTAGACGACTTAGTCAAATAAGTGGAGTCTAATTGCTTAGTTCTACAAGTGTTGATTTGACTAACCCTCTCTCAAGACATCTTTCACCTATGAAGTCTTATTTTTGTAAGTATGACTCGGTCGACATCAATTACTATGAGTATATTGTTCTTGACTATCTACGATCTAGATATTAAATTGTCTCGTGTATCAAGATTCAAGAATGTGTAGTAGGATGTTATTAAGCATTAGCTCTATTCTCGAGGAGGGTGTGATCCTGCTAGTTCTACAATCTGGGACTTAAAGAGTTGCTCAAGTAGAGCTCTAGCCTAGAGAGCGAGTATAGGAAGAAAAGTACTATATCACTCCTGTGTCAATCCATAAACCTTTATTGTATCAACCATATTAGTTTTGAGCACCACGTTGAGCATGATATCTAACACTCTAAGTGTGAGTTAGTTTGTCTCGGTAAGGTGCATTGACCTTGGGGCTTTTGCTTTTGGAGACCTAGTTTCTACTTATTTGAGAGGGAATCTTTTTTTTTTTTTTTGTTGATAAAGGTAGCATTGATGTCATCTTACAAGTTACATTCGACCTGCTTAAGAAGCGAAATAGATGCATTTGGACCTTTCTAAATATCATTTCAACATTTTGTACACCTCGTTCATATTGGCACCTATTTTGGGTTTGCCAAATCAAATAGAGTATGCAAGAGATACCCAAGAGACAAGCTTTATTGAGGTGGTTGTCTCTGCGTAGTTGCTGTCCAAACCAATCCAGTAAACCTGCAAAAATTTGGGGTTGATATTGAGCCAACTTTGCACCTTATCCCATAGTGGTTTGATTGCCGAACAATCAAAGAAAAGATGACCCTTTGTCTCATCCATCCATTGGTATAACGGACAGGTCTTGCAATCAACGGACGCCAGCTTGTCCTTGGTCCGCACCTTGTTGTTCGCAAGCTGCCAAATGAAAAATCTGTGCTTAGGCATGAGGAACTCCTTCCACACTACTGCTGCTCACTCCTTTTTTGTGCTCCGTGGCTTGAAGAGGTCGTAAGCAGGGAATCCTTGCTTTTGTGGTTAGGTGTTCTTGTTCATTCTTAGTTCACCTAGGCGGGCTCATGCTTTATTGGGCTTCTTTTCAGATACTCTATTGTCCACCTTGCTTTTGTGGTTAGTGTTCTTGTTGGTTCCTAGTTCGGTTAGATGGGCTTATGCTTCCATCAAAAGCCTTTCATTGGTCCTCTTTTCTATACCTTATCCTATTCGACTGGAGTTAGACGATTAATTTTTATAAACCATGTATCTTTGATTTTATGCTTGAGATAGCTTAAGTGTAAGTTTGTATCCTCCGTTTTGTGCTTTTTGTCTAACAACCCTCATCAAGCTTTGATGGTTATTGTTGTACTATACACGTATAGCATGTTGTGATATAATTCTTTATTATCATGACTTTTTTTTTGCCATGCAATCAATATTTCCGTTGTCTTCTAGCATGTTGATGATTCTTGTATATAAAAACTTTTTTTTTCCGTGCGATCAATTTTTCTGTTGCCTGAGGGCCATTGGAAATTATGGGGCATTTTTTTTTTAATATGAGCCCTTGTGAGATACAATGTTTTTAAGTAAAATAGTATGACTGTGTCACCATTTGAAATCAATTCTAGAGAATGACTGATATTCACAATAGCCATAATCGTAAAATATCATCTTAAAATTGTTGCTGAGATCCTTAAAGTTGATCCAATTGGTTCAGGTTTGATGAGTCATCTCACTATGTCCCTTTAGCATCTCAACACACCCCTTTGGGTGGGATGTATTTTTTTGGTATTGACTTAATATTGTCCATCATTGAGTTGCCTTTATTTGAACGTCGACACACTCTTTTAGGAGACTTAAATCTAGGTAGGGGTGAACTCTTTTCTTTAGGCATCCCAAATTTCGAGTTCATTTGAACTTTCGAAGCCTTGAAATTCTTTAGAGAAGAGAGGAGGAGAAGAGCAGAAGAGAAGAGACCGCAACAACTTTAGTTTAAGTGATTTTAGAGAGAAGTTTTGGGTTTTTATATAGTGATGAAGAGGTAGTATGAACACAATGCGAATGGAGTATCCCCGTTATTGAAGTAAAGAAGACAAATCTTTCTTTTCATCTCCTCAACCAATGATTTGCATTGTGTTGGATGACATGATTCCCATAATATCATTTGTCGATTGACACTACTATTCATTCATGTGCCGTTAACTCATGTCGTTAGTCCAACATGAACTAATATTCTTGTGTACTCGAGTTAGCATCTGTGTGTCTAGAGACCACCCTCATGTACGAGCTGCTGCCCTCGTTTGATAGTGCCGTGACAAACTAATGAATATCACAATTTCCTCCACTCAAATAGTTTTAGACATTAATTTATCATTCACCTAGGAAATTGATTTATGACAGTCCACTCACAAATAACTAGTTCATTTCTCTATTCAACTAATTGGTTATGAAAATCAATTTCTAACATACAGTAATGCACAATTTCCCTTAGCAAGACTCCTCATGCTCTTGTAGCTTATTCTATTCATGATAAATGCTCCACTTACCTTCAAATGATTTGGCCTGCTAAGGAAATCCCACTAGTGGGTTGCAGTAGTAGGCCTAAACAAATGTGGGTGCCTCAAGGGCAGCAACATCTTTCTTGCAGGAAATGGAGGCATGTTCTGGTGCAAACGGCCTTGGAGTTGGAAGGTGCAACATTGTAAGAGGAACATCAGTGTGTAGGAGGCTTGTGTGGTGGATTATCGTGTGGGATTTACCGGAGTTGCTTAATATAGGTGAGTAGGCACTTGTATGGACACAGATAGTTTGGAGATCTGAAGAGTCATGGTGGTTGCATTAAGCGGTGGCTGGGAGTCACAGTAGAAGGCGGTGGCTCTCTTGTGGAAACAAGGAGATGGCGCTAGTGGGTTGCTGCAGGCAATGGGTTGTGCCTGCAATAGGTGAAGGGAAGAATGCTTGGATGAGGGTAGGCCCAAGCGGTCTCTACTAGTGAGAACTCGTCTTGAAAATATTACCTCTAATAATAGGCGCTAAGACCATGTAGAATTTAGGGAAAATAAAATTTATATTGTATATAGAGGACTTTACATAAAAACCTAGACCTAAATTGTCAATGTGTGACTAAACCTGCTACACTTATAACTCTATTAACTAAACCTTTATGTTTTAAGTTAGTAGAATAAGAGTATTGTTGGAATATTCTCAAACATTTTGATAGCTGCTGTAATCACTATATTTGCTTTATCTGCTTATGAGAAATGATAAAGATCACCTTCATAGGAGCCAATCTCAACTTTTTGTCTTTCTTAGAACCACAACTAGTCTTCTTCCTTCTTATGTTGAATCTGAAGGCCGCAAGAAAAGTTAATCTAGCATAATGATCTATGCAAGCATTGGTCACAAATGACTCTATGTTGGGATTGTGCAAGAGACGATAGAAAACAATATGTTGCATTATTGCTTGCACTTGTGAATCACTATGACATATATGCCTTACAAAACACAAGCCTATGCAATCAAAGTAGTGTTGCATCATGCAACACCAGCTGGGTAAAGTTGGAGGATTATCACAGAATGAATTCCAGGTGTGTCATGGGAGATAGTATTCAGATGTGTAGCATTATTCTTTCGTGCCTCAACTGTCATAAAGCTACCCACAAGGCAGATAATTACACTAAATAAGGCTGATTGGATTGGTATTTTTGCTCAATATATGTGTTGCTTGTAACTGCTTTATCTTAGGGACCTATCATTCCGCCAACTGCATGTTGTGAAAGGAGATTTTTCATATCCTTGGAACGGGGGTTATCTTATCCCAATCATCCCTTTACTCCATCTTTTTGTTGCTAAGGTTTAGCAACTTGCTGAGGAAATTCTTTGAAGGCACAGTTGGATGAATAATGAACCAAGAATGAAACAATAACGTGTACGGTTAACATATTATTTTTTGCCTCTCATACTTTTAACTAAGTTCACACGAACTATATCCTGTCACACTTAAATTTCCGTTGGCATTGTTTAATAGATTTATATTTTTGCATGATGGATATTTGTGCTTTGATTAATCTCTCATTTTTATCCTGAATCAGGTCTTGTTGGGAGAAATGGTACTGGTAAAACTTCTTTTCTCCGACATATGGCCATGCATGCTATTGATGGTATTCCTAAGAATTGCCAGATATTACATGTGGAACAAGAAGTTACCGGAGATGATACAACACCCTTGCAATGTGTCTTAAATTCTGATGTTGAAAGGCTCAGGATTTTGGAAGAGGAAGCTCGTTTGCTTTCCTTGCAGGTTGATGCTTTCCCTTTTCATTTTTTTATTTTTTTGTCATATATTGATTTGCTTCATTATTTTATTGATATAATTATTATTTCTTGAAGAGGGATCTGGAGTATGAGGCAGAAACAGGAAAGAGTAATGGAAAGGTTAATGGTGGCATGGATAAAACTGAAATTTCAAATAAGCTTCAGCAGATATACAAAAGGCTTGAATTCATAGATGCAGATTCTGCAGAATCACGTGCCGCATCAATTTTGGCGGTCAGTTGTAAATCTCATCCAATTGTTACTTCAAGTGTTTGTTTCATGTCAAATTAGAATTTATTTGTTGTCACTGCTTCTTATCATGGTGTGATGCTATGAGATAGAATTATAGTATTCTATTGCAATTACTTGTATTATTAATACATTTGTTAGAAATACATAACACTTGCCATAGACATGTTTGGAAATCAAGGAAATGGTATTAAGAGCAATAGAGTTGCTATTGACTTTTTTCCTTTATTGATTTCTAAGATGATATTTTAGAACAAATATTTATAGAATCCATCCCAATGATTAATTTAGTCTCTTAAGGAATTTGCTGTTATGATTTGTTTTTAAACATTTGTATTAGTCTAAATTTAAAATTGACCAATTATGTTGGATTTTTAATAAGAGTTGAGAAGGATAAAAGATAGTATTGTGTGGGATGCTACACGTAGGAGGTGGGTGCCACTGTTTGGTTGACAACAAGTTTTGCAAGTTGCTCATACACGGTCGTGCATAGGTAGCACTACTGCGAGAGATGGAGTTGTTGATCGTGGGTCTTTGTGGTATGGTGGTACCAATAGTGGGGTATCCTCCTATTGCATGAAAAAGTGGTGGTTTATGATTGGAGATCACACGGTCAATGTGGCAATGGAAGGTATGGGTGTGGTAGCTACTGTGGACACATGAGAGTTAGTGTCAGGATGTTGCACTGTGGGCTTTGGTAGATGTGTTAAAGATGTTGCATATGATGGTCGACAAACTTTTAAGACAAAATACATTTGGTGGAAGAAGCATAAGGTGGCAAAAGACGATTCGCTCAACCTCAGTGCTCCTGCCAACCCGTCCCAGGGCCAACACGGAGGAGGTAAATCACGGGCGCTACTAGCTCGGATACTGTGGCTAGCACGTGGGGAGGGCGGACACACTGGTTTTGTCAGGTTTTGACTCCCATACCTCAAGGTGGCAACACCCACGTATTAACCATCAGTCCATCCAGTGGGGACCTCTTAATTATTAACGAGGTTGGGTAACGTCGAACATCGAGCAACTGGCCCGACCCTACGGAAGTTTTCCACCGGACGCCAGGGTAAATCAGGAAGCGCTCGCGGCGGGCGGTCCAGTATAAGGGATTGTTGAGAAACTTGCTAGGTTGATGGCGCAAGGTGCTAATTCATTGGATTTGAAGGTTTCTTAAAGTTGGCTGAGGAATTTACGTCTTGTTCATTTACTTATTGAGGTTATTTAAGCTTGTTTATAAAAAATCTTATCAAGCTTGAGCTGAGCTTAAGCTTTTAATCAAGCTCAACTAACAACGTTGTTTTCCTCATAAATTCGATGAAACATTTATCCAATACATACTACTTATATTATTATTTTTATTTTACACATATTATGAATAATTTAAGATTAAAAAAATAAATTATATTTTTATGTATTTGAATAAAAAAATTAAGAAATAAATTTATTATTAAATTTTATGCAAGTTAATAAATAAGTTTATTTATAAATTGTTCATGAACATTAAAGAACCAAGTTTATTATAGTTATGCTTGTTTATGTTATATATATAACCAAGTTTATTATTGTTATGCTTGTTTATGTTATATATATATATATATAGAGAGAGAGAGAGAGAGAGAGAGAGAGAGAGAGATGATCTCCTGCGGACCGCGTGCGGACCAGCGCCAGACCGATTAGGGAGTTCCCTGATCGGTCACGAGAGGCGCTGTGCTCCCGTGTCCCAACTCGCCGGTGTCTCCGATCGTTGATTGGACACCAGCGGCGGCCGCCCCGAACAAAACTATAACCCGGGGGGGGGGTGCGATGAACCCTAGGGGTAGCGGTGAATCCGTCGACGCCGGTGAACCTAGGGTAGCGGTGAACTCGTCGGCGACTGATCGGTCAAGGGGACCGATCAGGCAACGCGGTCCGCAGGAAGCGGTCCGCGGCGGATCACATTCTTATATATATATATATATATATATATATATATATATATATAAAATTGTTGAATGAACACAAATGAGTTTTATAGAGTTTGTTCATGACTGTCTGGTTCATTTACAACTCTAATAGGGAGAATTTCGAAACTGTCAAAACAATAACTCGTAACTGAGGAAATTTGAGAAAGCTTGCTCAGGCATAAACGTCACATGAATTCTAGGTCTATGCCACTTAATACACCATGAACAAATTGTGCAACACAAAACTCTAATTTTCAATTAACAAGGAGAATAATTCTTATAAAATTAAAAGATATCAAATACATAGGATCCTAATTTGTTTTTCAAGCTATGAAAGATAACTAATTCTTTGTAAAATAATGACCTAGCTGATGTCAAAATTTTAATAGATTTTTCTAAAATATAATCAGCTTTCAACTATTAAAATTTAAAAAATGCATAAATTGAAAATTAAAAATTTTAAAGGAACCCTTAATTTTATCCCAAATCTTGGATTGCATCATTAAACATACATTCTAATGCTTATATTATTGATTTACCACCTGAATTAAGAATTAATGCAATTCTCAATATAGGTCTAATATTTTATCGAGAGGAAATCAAACTCTCTTTTTGTTTGTTGATTTGTCCATGTGTAGTAGTTCAATCACTTCGACTCTAATCCTTCCTCCCTCATCACAGTTGGCCCAGACTATTGAGAAGGTTGTTCATACGCAGATAATACCAACTCCTAACACCTTATATAAATAATAAAAGGTACTTTGTCCATTCGAAAAAACTCCCAGATATCGAAAGTCACATGTATTATAAAAGAGGAATTATAACACATGACATCCAAACTTATTTATTGAGATTCAACAAAGGCACTAGAACTATCTTCCACAAAAGCACATTATTGTATGATCTGTATTTATTCGAGGCATCACTAGACTTGAAGATCTGGTGATATTCCTAGAATATAAAAAGAGTTAGGATCTTTTGTATTAATTTATCTTTAGTTAATAATATTCTTGTGAAATAATGATCTATTTTATCTAAAAGTCTTCTAATATCTAAACAACTTTCAACTTTTAAAATCCAAAAATTACAAAAATTTAAAACTAATTTTTTTTAAAGGAAGCCTAATTCTAAAATCTTCTTTATTCTATTAGCGACGCTCTAACCCCTTGTGTAATCATATTTCACCTTTAATTGAGTTTTCTCTTGGAAAATTGTCCTCACCATTAGTAGAGTCTAATAATTGAATTGTCTAAGATTCCTTTATGCATTGTTCTCTCAAATTGACATCACCCTTTCCTACTTCCCGAGCAACCACATTCTTTGCCATTATTGCCGACCTTAATCCAACACTCCTACCCAGTGGGCGTTTTGCTGAAGTAGGTATCCCTCAATGGAAGGCCATAGAAGCTCATTGTGCCTCCCTCATCCACGCCCCAGAGATTTCTCTCCTTCCCTAACTCAGTGCTTCTCTTCATATTGCTCTTGCCCTTGTTAGAGCTGAACCTTTCACCTCTACCAACTAACCACCCACTACCCTCCTCTCCATGTTCACCTGCATGCATTCCCTTGTTCGTAAGCCATCCACCTCACCTCCACTAGGGTAGGTGAATCTACTTCTTCCTCTTGTGCAACAAAGTAAGGAAGGCTTTACCTTCATCTTCCTCTATCACTCCCTAACCCATCGCAAAACTGTGCGTCGCATCCGTTATTACTCCTTTGCTTGTCATCAATATGCATTTTCTCTCTTTCACACCCGTTGCCCTCAGCAAGATATTATAGTATTCATGGGTCATGTTATTGTAAATCTGATCCAAAATTTAATCTCTAAAAATATTATTATGGGCTGAATAAAATAAAGATGGAACAAGAAAGGAAGAAGGAAAAATTTTATTGGATTTTATGATAACATATGAATTTATAATAACTAATACGTTTTTTAAGAAGATAGAAGAACACCTAGTTACTTTCAAAGGTGAGAACAATAAGTCGTAAATTGACTTTCTTATGGTTAGGAAAATGGATAAAAAATTTATAAAGATTGCAAGGTCATTCCTAGAGAAAATTAGTTGTCCAACATAGGTTAGTGGTGTTACTTGTTAGATATGTACCTCAAGCATAATATTAGAAGGAAAATGTGCATGGGAAGTAAAGTATCTTTAAGGTGAGGATAGAAGCACAAGGATTAGGAGAAACACATGGCGACTCAAATATAACATGAGATAAGATAACGTTAAATTTAAAAACAATGGCTAAGAGTGTACTCGGTGAGTCAAGAGGACAAGTACTACCAAATAAAAAATCTTGGTGGTGAAATAAGGAAGTGTAAAAAAAACTTTGAAGAAAAAAGAATAGCCTATAAGTTAATACACTTATAAGAACAAAGCAGTAAGTGAAGCTAAGAATAAATCTTTCGAACACTTGTATCAACAACTTGATATAAAAGAAAGAGAAAGAGACATTTATATAATAACTAAAGTGAGAGAGAAGAAAAAAAAGATAAGATACATTAAAGATGAATCTAATAGAATACTAATGAAGGATAAAAAAAATAAAGGAGCTATATGTAAGATTAGGTGATCAATTTAGCTTAGGAAATTTAAGTAGGTTAGAAGAGTATATAAATTTAAATTTTTATTTGTGAATTCAAATTTTAGAAGTACAACAAGTGTTAAATAGGATAAAAAATGAAAAAAATGGTTGGACCATTCCAATAGAGGTATGAAAGTACCTAGAGTATTGAATGACTTACAAAGTTATTCAACCTGATGTTGAAAATAAAGAAAATGCTTGATTAGTAAAGGGTAAATAATTTAATCCCCTTAATAAAAACAAAGGAGATGTACAAAATCGTGAGAATTATAAGGAGATTAAATTAATGAGTTATATTATGAAATTTTGAGAAAAAATGATAAGAAAAAGATTAAGGAATTAATGTGAATGTAAATCATTTCGGATTTATGCTTGAATGGTCAACGATAAAAGTTATACATTTTCTTAGATAATTGATTGAAAAGTATTAGAAAGAAGCAAATTTACACATTATATTTATTGACTTTGAAGAAACTTATGATCAAAGAATTCTAGAAAAGAAAGGTGGTAGTGTAGCATATATTAAGACAATTATGGATGCATGATGATGTAATGACAAAAGTGAAAACTCTAGACAGGTTAACCAAAGCATTTCTTATAAAAATAGGGTTACATCAAAGATCAACTTTTAAGTCCATTTTTTTTACACTAGTTATGGATAAAGTCATATGACACATCTAAAATAAGTTATCATGGTGCATGTTGTTTATAATTGTTAAAATAGGAGATAACGAGTTACCTATAACTGAAACTTTTATGTATCTAGGATCAATTTTGTAAAATAATGCATGGGTTGATAGATGTTTTACGTAGGATACAAGTAGAGTAGTTAAAATCGAGGAAGACGTTAGGTGTTCTTTGTGTTCTTAAGGTACCTCTAAATCTTAAAGTGAAGTTTTATAAAACAACGATTAGACCTGCTATGTTATATGAAGTTGATTGATAGGCTATAAAGTGAGCACACTGCAGAAGATGAGAGTCGCAAGGATGAGGATATTAAGGTGGGTGTGCGAATATACGAGGATTGATGTGATAAGAAATGAGAATATTAGAGAGAAAGTCGTAGTTGCACTTAATGAGGGAAAACTTCAATAGATATTTAAGATGATATGAACATGTATTTGGAAACCAATAAATGCTCTAGTTAGGCGATGCGAGACTGTGATAAATACACACATTAATCAAGGTAATCGAGCAAGACCAAAGAAGACTTGGTTAACAATGATAAAAATAAAATAAAATCCATTTAAATATAGAGGATGATATAGTAGGGATTGAGCCTAATGGCGTAGGAGGATCTATATAGCTAAACTCACTTGACCCGGCGACATAAACACAAAACGCAGCGGAAACAAGAACCCTCGAGCGATTCATGCGAAAGAAAACTCGTACAATGTTTATCTATCTAATAGATCTATCTAAAGTGTATACCTTTGGAGCGTGCCCTTTGCTTATCCCGCTCGTCCAGGATGCGCCGGATCTCTTGCACGTTTAAGTGTCCGTGCCTCTATTCGTATCCACACGGACACAATCTCTCAACTTCGGGAAGAACTACCTTAGTTGTGCTAGCAACTTGAGGTAGTTCACAAGACCACCAAGAAACCACAAGGGTTTTGGCCAAGAGGGAGGAGAGGAAGAAGAGAGGAAGGGAAGAAGAAAAGCATACACACCCTTATCATTTAAAATGACTAGACCCTCTTTTATATTCATCCCATGAATATGAAGAGTCTTTTGTCTCTTTGACTTCCCTTCATTAAAGCCAATAAAGAGCACATCTTTTCATGTGACTCTTTACCTTCTCTTCATCTAATGAAGAGAGACTTTTCTCTTTCCTTCATTAAACACTTTAATGAATTTCCATGCAATTCCGACTGGGCCTCTTGGGCTTCCGACCAGGTCTCCCGACCAAGTCTCCCGAGCAAGTCCTCGAGCTCTCGACCAAGTCTGTCGACCAAGTCCCCGAGCTCTCGACCAAGCCTGCCGAGTGCCGAGCTCCCGACCCAGTCTGTCGAGTGCCGAGCTCCTGATCAGATCTCTCGAGTTCCCAACTCGGGCTCAGATCTCCCGAGTTCTCAACTCGGGCTCCCGAAGCATCATGTCCTTAGTGTGTGACCCAATAGGTTCTTGTTACGTTGGCAATGTGCCTAAACACTTTAGACACATAAGCAATGAACGACATCTAGAAATGCATCATTGCTACCCAAGTAACAAGAAAAGTTGAGATCCGACTAAACCTCCGTGACTATGATAATGTATGGCCTTGTTCTTCTATCCTTGATATCTAGATTGACCAATGAGGCATAGACCGTGTCATTCTCGATCAATCTTTGTGATCTTGATCCCCGAGTAGACTCACTCAAACAAATAAGCTCAATTTCTCATATTGACTCATTTGAGCATGACCATGCGTTTTAGTAGTCCTACTCGATCAAGGGGCCCACAGATATCACTCCCGTCATATAGGAGGGATAGATCCCATCTACATCACTCACATCCCTCCGCATAATTCATTACATACCCAGTGATCGCCTTTATAGTCCACCCTGTTACGGTTATGACGTTTGATGATACAAAAGTACATAACTGCTTATGTAGGGAACCGTAGTGACTTCAGGTCTAAGGACTATTCATACCAATAGTCACATGAGAAAGTTTATGACACTCATATGACAATCTATGAAACTTTCTCATGGCGGGTCAATTCAGTACACATTCTCCAATGTATACCCATGTGTCAACTTGATATCACATGCCCATGACTTGTGAGCTCAAGTCATCAGTTGACCTACATGATATTCTCCATGCATTAATATTGTCCTTGAATATTAATACTTGACTAGGAATGGTTTAGAGTAGTGTTCTCTACATCATCTCACTATCGATTCAACCAATCGATATAATGTAGATAAGAACCTACTATCCAAGGACATTATTATACTTAGTTATTTGGCACAAATACAAAGTAAGTATAATAACTAAACATGCTTTTATTAATAATAGAATATGATAAAAATGTCCTAGTCAATCATCACATAATTGGCTCTAGGGCTCCTACTAACAAATGAGGGAACACTTCAATAGATATTTAAGATGATATGAACATGTATTTGGAAACCAATAAATGCTCCAGTTAGGCGATGCGAGACTGTAATAAATACACACATTAATCAAGGTAATCGAGCAAGACCAAAGAAGACTTGATTAACAATGATAAAAATAAAATAAAATCCATTTAAATATAGAGGATGATATAGTAGGGATTGAGCCTAATGGCGTAGGAGGATCTATATAGCTAAATTCACTTAGTGGGATAAATGCTTGGTTGTTGTTGTTGTTGGATTGAATAAATTAAGCCTTGTCTTTCTGGAGTAGTTTTTTTTTCCTATTTTATAAAAGAACCATCTTTTGGCTTTAGTAATGGTTTCTTTTTTTTGTGAGATTTGTTATTGGTGCTTCAACACCTGGTCTATGCATGGATTTATGCCCTTGCAATGAGTCTTAGTTTGCACATTGAAAAATTTGGGATATAGAGACATTTAGATATTTTTGGAACATTAGCCACGATGGGATTGATTCATGTAAGTGGGTTCATGGCTTGAAATCTTGTACCGTGTTAGGCGAAACGGTTGAAACGTATCATTTTGATAAATCACCGAAACTCGATACCATTCACAACCAAAGTTCAAAATCTCGAGTCGTGCCGTAGTTTCAGTCTTTGACCGGAAAGATACTAACTCAGTATCGTATCGATGCTTCGATGCATGCTACCGGTGATAGGTTGAAGGTTGAAGGATGAAGGAGATGAAGCAAAGGAAGAAGATATTGTTTGTATTGACTGGTATCAAGTTTCGATAATTTACTAGAATGATATGTTTCAACCATTTCACCTGACATGGTATAATAAGATTGAAAATCATGCTTGACACAAACAATGTCTTCTTCCTATGCTTCATCTCCTTTCTTCTTCAACTTTAATTCATGATCTACACGATGCATAGCACAATACCGAAACTGTATTGTTCCAATCAAAGACTGAAACTTTGACACAAGTCGAGATTTTGAACTTTGAGGGTGTTGTCTTGCAGCTATTCATATCCCTTCTTCCCATCTTTTTTTCATTACTGAATTGTGAGAAAATTAGAATAGGCATGTAGCCATGTATAGGCTTCACACTTGCTGTACTGTAATTTTTGGCGCTTAGACTTTTTTTGACTTGTGTCTAGACCTATGTAAGTAAAGATGGAAAAACAACTTATTTTGTTGTTGTTGCATACATATGAATGTGTGTTTGTGTTTTCAAAATCATGATTTGGTTTCAGGGTCTTAGTTTCACCCCTGAGATGCAGAAAAAACCTACAAAAGCTTTTTCTGGTGGATGGCGCATGCGTATAGCTTTAGCACGTGCCCTCTTTGTCGAGCCTGATCTCCTATTACTTGATGAACCAACGGTAATTGTTAAGATTACAATTTACCTTCCTGATCCCCTATTATTACTTGATGAACCAACAGTAATTGTTAAGATTATAGTTTTCCTTTTTTTTCTTTTACTAAATTACACTAATTGTATGTTTGCAGAACCATCTTGATCTTCATGCTGTATTGTGGTTGGAGTCTTACCTAGTGAAATGGCCAAAGACATTCATTGTGGTTTCTCATGCGAGAGAGTTTCTTAATACGGTATCTTCATATTTTCCTGATACAAATTCTACACGGTTGTTTTTCTTTAACAAGTTCCTGTAGGAGGAGGAATATTATTTCCTCATAATTGATTAACATGGTTACAAATGTCAGGTTGTTACGGATATTCTTCATTTACATGGGAAACAGTTAACTTCATACAAGGGAGACTATGATACATTTGAGAGAACAAAAGTCGAACAGCTTCAAAACCAACAAAAGGCCTTTGAAGCAAATGAAAAGGCTAGAGCACATATGCAGGTCTATTTCTCTAGACTATATTCTGGATTCATGCACATCCACTGAAGCTTCATCTGTGATTTACCATTTGAGTAAAAAAATGACCTCTGAATGCTTTGGAAAAAACTCTTAGAATTGTTGGACCTTGTTAGCCATTTATCATTCTTAATATAGTTATAGTAAGCTGCAAAGTCACTAGCAAATGACATGCATTTAAACAGTTTATCGTTTTCTGCATTAGTTCCATCTTTCATTACAACCCAGAAGGTAATCTTGTCACTAACAACTCTCAGTTTATTGTTTTGGCATTACATGTTGACAATTGCTATAAAGGCCATCTTTCCACCTGATTTTACATTTATGTATTTCTTTGTGTAGGCTTTCATTGATAAGTTTCGCTACAACGCCAAGCGGGCATCTCTTGTGCAGTCCAGAATCAAGGTTATTATACAGTCCAAACCTATGTGGTCATTAAGTTGTGCATCGCTTATAAAATTTGTCTTTTAAAGTTTAGTTAGACCTGATACAGAGTTTTCATGTGCTTATAAACATTTGTATTGTTTATACTATTGCTGATGATTTGAATAACAAATTATTCAGGCACTTGACAGGATGGGGATTGTAGATGCAATTATTAATGATCCTGAGTATTCTCTCTTTCCAGACTGACAGAGATATTTGTAACCCAATATTTTCCTGGTGCTAAGTTCTTTTTCTGTTTCAGCTACAAGTTTGATTTCCCTACCCCAGATGACAGACCTGGCCCCCCAATTATAAGTTTTAGGTATTATTTTGCAATTGCTGAAAGGCGTTTTATTATTACTTCAATATATGCAACCAATAATTGCCATCATTTTATACAAAACTATTTACTCAATGCTTTTAATTGAAGAATTTGTATTTATGAGTTTTACTTGTAATCAATTATTCCAAGAATGCATTTAAAATATTTTCAAATGTCAGCACTTTATATTTGTGTTACTACCTGTAATTCTGAGAGCTTGAAACTCTTACCTATCATGCTCAATGATTTTTTGCAAATTAGTTTTTTTGTAAACTCAGCAGTTTTGGAATGTGAATTTGGGAAACTACCATTTTCTTCTCTCATATTTAAGTTGGAGTAAAAGAAAAAATTGTTATTTGTCACAATTGCCTTTCAAATTTTATTATGTATCTTGGTTGTGCTTTCTTTTGTTATCTCTAAGTTTGTGTTGATGTCTGGTATTATCTTGGGAGGATAAGCTTACAAACTTGTATGTGGTTGCAGTGATGTGTCATTTGGTTATCCAGGAGGGCCAATCTTGTTTAAGAATTTAAATTTTGGCATAGATCTTGACAGCCGGATAGCAAGTAAGCAATGAAATTTCTTTCCTTGCATAATTATGTGTTGTAGTTAGCTACCATATTATGGTGAATTATACTAGTTCATTTCTTCTCATGCTTTGAAGATGGGAATCTTGTCTCAGAACTTCCTTGTCAAAGCTATAATAAACACATAATTATGTGTTTTGCTAGTGTAGTCCTTTTATATACGCTTCTCATGCTCTCTCTCTCATCTTTCTTTTTTGACTAACATGCTCTAGTTATTGGCAAGAATTTCTCATATCCATGACGTTTAATCTTCTTATTAATAGTTCTGCTCATATTACTCCTAGTTGGCATGTCTTAAGTGTATAAATTAGTGGTACAGTATTTATCTGCATGTTGTCACTTCTTCTTCAGTTTTTTTGTCCCTAGTAAGAACATAAGTTCTTGCATTCAGTGGTCGGTCCCAATGGTATTGGCAAATCAACTATACTCAAACTTATATCTGGTGATCTTCAACCAACTTCTGGGACAGTGTTTCGCTCCGCAAAGGTATTATTCATACCCTCATCGTAATTGTATTTTCCAGTTCAAGCACCTCTATCCTTTTTCTTTCATACTTCTATTGAGCTGTTGCAGAAGCCCAAGTTAACATGCTAGATTTATGCATTGATTAAAATTTTGAACATTATCCTTTTAATTTCATACTTCTATTGAGCTGTTGCAGAAACCCAAGTTAACATGTTATCTTTATGCATTGATTAAATGAGCCATGCCCGTCAGCACGATTGAGATTTTATGTTCTGCTGCAGTACTAACTGCTAACATCGACACTGACATGATCTCCTTGTGATCCATACTCCATGTGGTACCTAAAGTTCTTCATCGTGACACATGGACTCGGTGGTTTCCTTGAATTTTGCCTCGTGATTTTCCTCCATGCTGTACCCAAAACCCTGCTTCGCTATTCTCCATCATGTTTTATTGTCGCAATTCGTCCTTGCGATTCCCTTCATGCAGTACCCAAAATCCTACTTTCTTTTTGGTTGATTGGCTGCAAGATGAGGCAATATGAGGGAGATGTCTAGGCTTCATCTTCTAGCACTTGCAACATCTCCAGGTAAGTTTCCTCTTCACTTTTTTCCTTCTCTTCATCGGAGTGATCAACACCATATGCCAACATGGTTGAAACCACATGAAATTGTTTCGTTTTGGTTGGGGGCTGAAACCCCATCTCGAAACTAGATTTTAAATCTTAGCTTTATACAGTGTTCTAAATATCGGTCTAGGCGGCCGCATTGAAAATATACTAGGCGGCTAGCCTAGGTGGCCTTGGTGCCTAGGCGGGATTAGGTAGCCCTAGGCGCCGACTAATCGGTTGAATTGTCTAGGCGCCGTGGAAATAGTGTAGGTTTTATTTTTTTTAGTTTGGACTTTTAAATTTAAAGTTAAATTAAAAAAAACTGAAATATAGCCTTTTTTATTGGGCTTAAGTTTTATAAACCCTAAACTTTGGTTCAACAAAAAAATCAATTTGTTGGCTTGCCATAGCGGCTAGCACCAAACTTCATCTTCACGTATTGAGTAACTAGAGTCTGAGAAATAGAGCGAATGAAGAAACTCACATTTTGGAGAAATCAGAGAGTTAAAAAGTAGAATAAATTTGTGATATTTTATTAGTTGTGTAATTTTGAATTCATTTGAAATTTGATGTTATTATATTGAAGTTATAGAATGTGATTTATTAGTAATTTATGTTGATACCGTGGAATCCGCTTAGCCGCGCCTAGTCCCCGCCTAGGCGCTAGTCGGGTGCCCGACTAGCGCCTAGCGAATTTTAGAACCTTGGCTTTATGTATCACTTGATTGAATTATCAAACGCTGTTGTTAAGAATACCATTTTCCATATTAAGTTTACAACTGTTATTTTCTTGTAGTCAAAGATTAAGTTCCTGTGATGTTATAGTACTGGTTTCTAATTGTCAACAATTTGTATTATTAGTTTGTCATTCGAACTGCCAAGACAAGTTGATGTTGAAGTGGGAGTAAATGAAATATAAACTGGGGAAGCGAGAAAGTAGTTAGAAATTGGGGGAAAACTACAATTTCTACTGATCCTACTATCTGGTGTATTATGTCCAATTTTTCTTTGGTGGGAACAATTTTTTGAACAAAAATCTAAGATTCAATTTCTTTTAGGTAGCCAAGAGATAAGAAGCAATTAAATTGACATGAACCATCTTTCTCAATCTAATTTGGGCCTTTTTTTGGTGATGAGAAATTAGTGTAAGATCCTGGTAGTAGGATTTTTTCTGGCTGTACTACCTTTTTATTTCTGGTCAACAATGTTAAGCCTAAGGCAAATCTTCACTAGTACTAAGAGCAACCTTGAACTCTAGACTTAATTTCAATAGAGAAAGAAAACTCACCAGGCCATGACGCCATGTGAAGACCATGAGATCAGTGAGGATGTCAGTAATGTGCTCTCATGAGCATTAGCAATTATGCACTGCCCTTGAAAATTGTCTCCATCCTCTACCCTTGATGGAGTTTTGTAAATTATTAAAGAAATATAACATGTTTTAATTGTTTTCTATCCCTCTAACTTCATGTGTCCTTTAGCAGTATAATTTAGACTTGACTGGCTGATAATAGAAAGAAATTAAACTAAGCAAATTGCAGATTTTGTTTCGGTTGTAATTCACTTCTAGTAGTACTTCAAATATCCATAGCTAAATCATGATGCCTTTTGGTCTCTGGTGATATAGGGCAGCAATTGAGCACGTCATTGTTATGACCCAAGTTACATGATGGAAACTTCGTGTTGTTTTAGCTATGCACAGAATTTACATATAGTTAATAGGAGCACAGCTGTCTTGCTAGAAGGGTCTTGGTGTCATGACAAGGTTGCCTCTTTTGCAACCTTGCGAACACAAGTTGTATTTTGTATTAAACTATTCCCGTGTCTACCAGGATTATTTGTTAGAAATTTTAAGGTGGTTAACTATTTCACATTAGTTTGTTGTGCTTTTTGAGGATAGACTTTTTATGATGCTGTCAGACCATGTTTGGAGTGGATGAATAAAGAGGCAAAGAAGAGAGGGGAGGGTAAAGGGAATTATCTGTTGTTGGTATCTCTTTTAGTAAGGGTGAAGTGAGTTTATCCGTTTTGTAGATGTCTTTTGTAAGGGAAAGGGTCTAGTCTTTTTCTCTCCAATCCCAAGTTTTGCCAACCCATTTAATTTGAGGACGATGAGTGAAAAGGGGGTGAATGTATGTGATGAATTATTACTTCCCTCTTATCCATCTTAATCATATGAAAAGGTTAGTTTAGCTGTTTGGTAATAAAAGTTCCTTGCTGATTCCAAATAAGGGAAAAACTTACTCTTCCCTTCCTCTGCTCTCACTCTCTTTGCTTTTCTCTCTTTCTCCTTGATAGACTCTTGGTCTACTATGACCAAATTTGTTGTTTTAAATTTGTCAATAATAAAACTTTGACAGTAAAAGAGGCTACAAACTGAGCAAACTTTTGTTGGGTGCTTGTTCACAGTGCTATAGATCCTGAATTATAGTTTTCTCTTCCTGTATCAAAGGCTTTTTCTTCATTGTATGAAACAAAGGGTCTGGAGAAAAATGGGGCTATATTTTGTTACATGAATTTCTTTGACATTTCCTTTTAAAAATGTGGACATTCATTTAAACGAGAATAAAATTGGACAATTATGGCTTTCAATGCCCATAAGGATTTCTTTTACCTTGCTTTGTGAGGTTGATACTTAACTTGCAGGAATAGAGGTTATGTAGCCCATCATTGCATGAAAACAGTCCTTTAACTCTTTCTTTTACATTACCCTACTTGATTTTGCACTTGCTTCTCCTCTAGTGTTGTTTTTGCTTTGAGCTGCTAAATATCTGTCTTCGGCAGAGTATTATATTTGAGTTGCTTTACGTTGTTAATGTCTCCATAGGTGCGCATGGCTGTATTTAGTCAACACCATGTAGATGGCCTCGACTTATCTTCAAATCCACTACTTTACATGATGAGATGCTATCCGGTAAGATGTTTAGTTTATTTTACACCACTTGGTGCTTCATTTCTAAGATATCCACACATTGTGTCAATATCTTGTTTGCTTGACATGTAAAAGGAAAGAAGAGGGGAAGGGGAGGTAAAATTATCCGTCTCATCCCTCCCTCTCTTTTGTCCTATTATCTTTATCCACTCAAAGAAGCTAGTAAAAGTTTCATTTTTAAAACATACAGAATAAGTTTTCTACAGAGTTTTTATTCTTTTATTTAATACATACAAATTGTTTTGTTTTCTCTACCCATACTACAACCTTATGGACCTCATGGATGTTTTAATTGTTGGAACCTTCTCTAAAAGGAAACTTGTTTTGTAAAACTAAATTTTATAACTATCACAAGAATGTCAAACATATCCATGTTCCCATGTTTTTTTTTCTATTTTTATGGAAACTGAATTAAGTGTTTAATAGTACCTATTTGACTTTGGAAAAAATTCCTTTATTTCATAGTTCACTTTGTAACTTTCATCTACCCAACGTGATATTTGGTGTTTAAATACAGTTAATCTGCCATCAATCTTAACAAATGAACATGGGAATGACAAATAGTTTCTAGTTGGCACTTTAATATAGATGGTAAATTGGGATTGACAGCATTGATTGGGTTAAATACGGTTTCCCATTCTCAATTTCTTAGACATGTAAGGCTTTATACAGAAATTTAATATATACATTATATCACAATTCAACCAAGTATAACCATATTTTCTTTTCTGAAATAAGATTGTGTATAAATGTATATTAAGTGAAAATGTGAGGGAATAATTAGGATCAATGGATAAAAAACTTCTATTAGTGTTGCAGATATGTCTGATTTATCATCGAGCAAGTAGATAAGATATCATTATAGGACAAATAATAGAGAATGAAATGTATATGAACTTTTGGTGTCTTGTCTGATGTCATGACCTAGGCTAAAATGAAAATTTTATCACATTATCTACAATCAGTTGTATTTCATAGGTCAAGACTATTGGGTATTTATGAAAAAATATAAAATGTTGTTGAAATGAAAATGTTAAGGTAGACATATGTGGGTTACAAGAAAAGATAAGAATAAAGATTATTATTCATATTCAAGTAATTAGATTGGGTAGTTATGAAAAAATATAAAATGTTGAAATGAAAATGTTAAGGTAGACACGTGGGTTACAAGAAAAGATCAAAATAAAGATTATTATTCATATTCAAGTAATTAGACTCTAATAGATCATAAAATCAGAGGAGATATGTTAAGCTAATTAAAAAATGTAAGGGGTGGAGTGTGATCTACATAAAGCTCATTGAATGAATAAGATTATCCTAAATAGTTGGGGTCAGAGCTTGATAATGATGGTTATTAAATATTATATGAAGTGGGCGTTTACCTTTCTTCTGAGTGCTGATTTAAAATGTCTTTAAATATCAATTTCTGGTAGGTTTCTAGAATCCTCATATGATAAATGAGCGAACAGATCATTGATGCAGTTCAGTTTGCATAATCTTGTAGCTGAATGACATTTTTCATGCGTTGCAGGGGGTACCTGAACAGAAACTGAGGGCCCATTTGGGTTCCTTTGGAGTTACGGGCAACCTAGCTCTTCAGCCAATGTACACATTGTCAGGTAATTATCAATTTGGTTCACCTATTAATTAAAGAGGAAGAATAGTAGTTTATGGTGGTGTAAGCGTGATAGTGCAATACTCCAATGTTCAGTGATTATTATGTTATGTTGGGCCAAATTTTGTGTGGTGCCATTTATTTTCAAAATCCCGAAAGGTGTCCATAGTTTGATTACTATCAAAGTGGTACCTTATCACTTTTAACATGCCCATTATATCTCTCTTTATATTGGTTTCTTGGAAAATGAACAATTTCATTGAAATTGTTCACCTTTGTTAGCTTGATGCAAAAATGAGCCTATTTTCACTTTCCAATATTCACAGGTGGAGTTAAGTCAGATTTTGCTGGAAATTAGAAAAAGTGAATAATTTTATTCAAGCTGTTCAATTTTTGTTAGGTTAAGAATTTCCAACATCAATTTTCAGATTTTGTAGAAGTTTTAGAATGATATGGAAATTTTAATGATTTTTTTTTTTGCTTCAAATTAGCAAAAAGGTATGGTTCATACTGTTCATGTTTCAATAACTCATAGTACAAAGGGGTATAATCATATTTGAGCGTGATAGTGCTTCCCTTCGATCCTAGTCAATAGGGTTGTCCCTTTGGTAATTTAGAAAACAAGGTGTGCCATTCTGATTATCGCCTGTTATGATTTGGGCACTTTTCATGCGTTTTCTATAACTAAATCTTGGAACTGAGAAGTCTACTTATATTCACATGAATTTATCATTATTATCTTAGTTTTAAGCTTCATTTCTGCTCTCTGTTTCAGGAGGTCAAAAGAGCAGGGTAGCATTTGCAAAGATCACTTTCAAGAAACCACACATCATTCTCCTTGATGAACCATCAAACCATCTAGTAAGTAAATCAACGTCAACCATGCTATCTTCCTTGTTGGTTACACATTTAGTTCAAAGCAAGTCCAATTATGACAACCGTGGAATGCTTAGAAAACCAGATTTCTTTAGTTCTTATGTCTTCTTATAAACTAGATGATTTTTTGTTACGCTTTAGTTAATTTCTGAACTCTGAACATTCTGAGCGAGCAAAATTTCATTTATCAATTTGAAACAAAGACCAACATCCCTATGTACATCACTTTTCAAAATTTTTTTTGCTGATTTTGTTGCATCGGGCCTAAATATGCTGGCCCCTTGGAAATTCTTTCATGTTGTGGCAGATGGAACTAAATTACTTTTAAAATAAGACTTCGGCCTGCGTAGAGGAAGTGTTCATTTATTTAGTAAACCCTTTGTATATTTTAATGCGGCCAAGGATAAAAAATAATAGGACACATGTTTGATCGATCTTTATAACCATGATGCAAGATTTTAGTCCTACATGTATTTTCTATCATTGAATTGCACTTGGGTGAGAGATTTATTCATTTCATGATCACAGGATTTAGATGCTGTTGAGGCACTCATTCAGGGTCTTGTGATCTTTCAAGGAGGGGTTTTAATGGTATAATATCTCACCTTAATCCTTTAGATTTGATTTCTTTTAGGCTGGTTTACTTGGGTTGAAACACTGGTGTGACAGGGTCACCCAGTTGCACATGGAGCATGATTTATTTGTCACTCCTCCCCTCATCTTTCTTCCCAAGTAAGCCTAGTCCTTAGCCTATGCAGCGGATTATTCTGACATTTGTTCGATTCAGGTGAGCCACGACGAACATTTGATAGCTGGAAGTGTGGGTGAGCTGTGGGCGGTCTCAGAGAGCAGAGTGGCACCATTTTCTGGGACTTTCCAGGATTACAAAAAGAAGCTGAAGGCATCTGGATGAGAGTTGTTTTCGGTATCTGCTGTTAATGCCTTGACTCACAATTTTATTGCTCCTGTTTGTTGTTTTTATAAATTTTTTGTTATCAACTCAAATGAAATTTAATGTTTAAATTCTATAAAATGTCCAATAGAGATGCTAAATAAACTAATTCAAATATTCTTCTATTCCCAAACGGAATAGACTCCACTCATGCTAATTATATTCTAACAAAATAGACAATTGTAGTTCCAGTTGATGTTTAAATGATCAAGGTAACTTTTATTAATATTAATGATATATCTTGAAAAACTATTATAGTGCCAAGCCACGAGGAAAAAAAGATGGGACTGTTTTATGTTTAGAATTATGACTGTTAAATGTATGTAGCCGAGGGAATTACTTGTGACTGCATAATTTGATTTGATGGTGGTAAAGAAGATTAATTGGTACGGTGTTTCAATTAGTCATCATTCCACTCGTCATATAATTTGCTTTCACTAAGAATCGATAATGAATATTTAGCATTTCTATTGTTCTCTAGTTCTATACTATTTTTTTTTCAGATTTATTTTTACTGAAATCCCGTTGTAGAATAGGGAAATGACATTTTTGGCAGTGTAGTCTGAGGGCACATGTAATGGGATTTATGTTATAAACTTCCGTTAAGAGCATCTGAGGTTTTATAATATGGGATTTATAGGATAAATCTTCCATTACAAATCCCACCTCCAATATAGGTAGGGCTTATAAAACTGATTTTAAAATCTTGGAATCGGATTTATACTGTCTTTTTTATTATAAATTATTTGGTATTTATTGATAGTTGAGTAAAAGGAGTGAAGTTTATGATAGTGGAGAGAGGTTTTAAAAGGAGTAAGATTTTTAATTTTTATGTGATAGTGATATAACGGAGAGTAAATCTCTATAAGAGGTTTTTGATTACAGATGCTCTAAATCTCACTCATGTAGTTCCCTATAAATCGGTCTCAAAATTTTGAGATCGATTTATATTTTAAAAAAAACATACAAAGAGGGTTTATGTTTTTTCTCTTGACGTGCACGTGAGGGCAGTAGGCCAGCAAGATCCGTTGCCCTATATAATATTTATGATAGTAGGATTTAAAAAAAAGTTATTAGAGATTTATGACACTAGAGAGAGGTTTAAAAGGAGTGAGTTTTTAATTTTGATATAACAATAGTCTGGCGAAGCATTAATCTTTTATTGACATCTACGACTAGGGATGTCCTAACATTGCCAATGCAGTATTTTATAAAAGGTGTATGTAATTTTTTGAATTAATTAAAAGACTCAATCTACTTTGATATTTACTAAAAAGAATATTTTTTAATATTTTTTCTATTTTATCTTTCTGTCAAATCTAATTTGTATGTAATTATTTTTTCCTTTTTTCTTTCTCTTACGCACGCAACTTTTCTTCTCTTTCTTCACTTCTCTTCTCATTCTTTTCTCTTTTTCATACATTTTCTTTCTCTTTCTTCTTCCCTTTCTTCTCTATTTTAGATGGATACATGCATAACATGGGAAAAATATTAGGCCTACGTTGGGCCTGATATTTTTCATATCAGGACCAACGTGGATTTGATATGAAAGCTGTTCGACTTCGATAGGATCGTCGTCGACTGCGACAGTGACGATGGTTGGTACGTCGACCAGTTGAGGCTACATGAGATCTTCGACCAACTTTGTCTAGTGGCGGATCAATCCACCAATGTTATTTTTGCATTGCTCTTAAAGTTTTCTACTTTTTAATTTTGACTCGAGGTTTTTTTTTGAAAATAAATTTTAAGAATTAAAAAAAATAAAATAAAAATTTATTATCAAATGGTTAAAATGAGTTGAAACTTGCATACTTTTTAGATTTAGATTTCAATATTAATATTTAAATTAATTAAAATATTCTTTCATTAAATTAAATCTAAAATATCATACCCACGTTGGGCCTGATATGGAACCATATCAGGCCCAATGTACCCAATATTAGATTTTTTTCTTAATTATTTATTATTACATTTTAACACCTTGGAGACGTCCACATAAACAATGGATAACATATTTGAACTCTTTGTAACCTCAAAAATCCACGGGAACTAAAATTTGTGAAATCAGAACTCTTTAGGTCAATTAGTAGGTTTTGGTCAAAACCACTGATTTGACCTAGAGAGCTCTGATTGTAAAAATTTCAGTTCCCGTGAATTTCTGAGGTTACAAGAAGTTCAAACATGCTATCCATTGTTTCTTTGGACTTCTCTGAGGTGTTAAAATGTAATAACGAAGAATCGAGAAAAAAAGTCAAATATTGGGTATCAGGCCCAACGTGGGCCTGATATGATTCAGACCCAACGACCCCAATGTGTAATTTTTTTCTCGATTCTCTGTTATTACATTTTAACACCTTGGAGATGTCGAAATAAATAATAAATAACATATTTGAGCTCTTTATAACCTCAGAAATCTACGAAAACTAAAATTTTTACAATCGAAGCTCTCTAGGTCAAATCAGTGATTTTTGATCAAAATCCACTGATTTGTCCTAGAGAACTTCGATTGTAAAATTTCAGTTCCCGTGGATTTTGAGATTACAAAGAGTTCAAATATGCTATCCTTTGTTTATTTGGACTTCTCCGAGGTATTAAAATGTAATAATGAAAAATCGAGAAAAAAGTCAAATATTGGGCCCATTAGGCTTGATATGGATTATATCAGGCCTAATGATTTTCACCGAAGGGATTCCGGGTCGCGCATGAGAAATCTCTCCATGTCCACGAATTAAAATTTCACTCCGAATGGAGACCTATTTCCCAAACGACCATCTAATCGTCGTGCTAACCGATTCGAGCAATCGCTTAAACAACCAAGTTGTTCTAGCGATCAATCTCGTCCAACCGATTAGCCGCGGAATAGACGACGAGCGGATCACCGATTTTTGTGTTTATCATCGGGGTCTAAACTGTTGGGACCGGGTGCATGTTGACATGGATGCGAGTTCGTAATTTTAAAATTAATTACGTGCAGCGGAAGGTTTAGCATAAATAATTTCTTAAATTATTTAATCACACATCTAAGCATGCACTTTTATCTTGTGTAGACATGATCATATATTTAAAATTTTGTAGAAACGTAAACTAATTTACGTATTACCTCGCGTAACTCGAAGGAAGGGACGAGATCCAACCGTAAGCGTCCCTTGGAAGCTCCGCCTCTATTCGCGTCCACGCCGAGTATCTTCGGGATGACTTCGCAAAGCCACGAGTTTCGTGTTCTCGAGAACTACTAGATTCTCCGAGAACGCGACAAGAAAAACCAAGAGAGAAGTCGGAAGACTAACCACAAAAGGATGGCCGGAATCAAAATTCCGGCGAAGCAAAAGAAGAGGCTTGCGGCAAAAAGATCCTTACGGCAAACTCTAATTTCGGCAACACCTTCTTCCAGCCAAGAGATGGCCGGAGCTTCCTTCTCCGGCAGCAGGTGGTGGTCGGCAGGGAAAGGGTAGGGGCGGCCGGCCGGTGCTCCTTCTTGGGGCTGGTTGGCGCACGGCAAGAAGGGGAAAAGAGAAGGAGAGAAAGAGAGGGAGAGAGCCTATGCCTTCATCTCTTTTATTATTTTTCAAACCTTGCCTTGGGTCCTTTATATATAGTAGCCTCTCAACCATCAAGCCTCTCAAATATGGAATAACTAATTCCATCATGCCAAGTTTGATTTTATATCATGGTTAATCATATTTTAATTCATGATAAAAATCAATCAAGTCTCTTCTCTCCTATGGAATAAATTTCCTTATCATGGTAAATCAATCCATGATTGATTTTATAAAATAAACCAATCCATGGTTCATTTTAATTTCCATGAAGAAATAAATCAAACCTTAGTTTATTATAAAACAAACCACATTTGGTTTATTTTATAAATTGATCCAAAACTTGGTTCTCTCCCTTTGTTGTGGCCGGCCAAGCAAAGAGGATGGAGGCCCTCTTTGGCCGGCCCATCCAAGCCACACCCCAATGAATTAAATGTTGGTGCAGGAAGCACCATATCGATCCTTGTTTTGATATTGGCAAAGGATTCAAAGTTAAGTATTGTTTGTTATCTAATGTTGTTACTCAAGTGTGCAGAGACAAAGTCTTAGCGAAGGAATGCTAGGCATCTGGCGAAGGACTGCCAGTATCCAAGCCCTAGCGAAGGACTGCTAGGCACCTGGCGAAGGACTGCCAGGATACAAAGCCCTAGCGAAGGACTGCTAGGCAACTGGCGAAGGACTACCAGTTTCAAGCCCTAGCGAAGGACTGCTAGGCACTGGCGAAGGACTGCCAGTTTCAAGTCCTAGCGAAGGACTGCTAGGCAACTGACGAAGGACTGCCAGTTTACAAGACCTGACAAAGGACCGTCAGGCAAAAGTCCAACCAAAGGAACGGTTGGCATCAGGTAATTTCTCCCGAGAGGAGTAGGTGAGGACGCGTTCCCCGTCGAGGGAACAGTAGGCGTCGGTTCGACCTAGGGCTCCATTTTGGAGACCAAAGTCAGAACCAAGACAGCTAAGGCTGTATAAACAAGTAAATATATTATTGCATTGTGTTTTGGACTAACCCTGGATGCAGGACCGAAGGAACGTGTGTCCGAAACTCAGAAAGCCTCAAAGGAGAGAGGCAAAGGCTGAGTAGGGCGCCCGGAGTGTCCCGGGCGCCCCCAAGGTACATACAAAACACATCAAGAATAAAATGGTTCGAAAAGCTACTGGGCGGGGCGCCCCCGTGCTCCCGGGCGCCCCCGCTGCTCCCGGGCGCCCCAGGCGCGTACCTCGAACCAGAAGCCTTCGAAGCCAAGAGATAAGGTTTGACCCGGTCAATCCGGGCGCCCCGAGCGACCTGGGCGCCCCGGTCAAAGCGGATCCAGAGGATCAGACGCGACCGAGGTTTGTGCGGATCAAAGGCCACGTGGGGGGCGCCCCCGACGTCCCGGGCGCCCCCTAGCCCTATATAAAGGGCCTTCGACGCCAGGCTTCCAACATCACTTCTTCCAACGCTTCAAAGTTCTTCTACGCTCGTGCCTTGCTCCGGAAACGCTTCACCTCGAGCCGACGACGTCCCGCTGCCCCAAAAAGATTCGATACACTCCGGACGTCGGTAACGAAGAGCTTAACATTTTATTATTAATTTATTGCACTCTCTTTGTAATTGAAATTATTGTAACCGATTTTGCGCAAATATAGAATTGCCCAAAGTAAACGGTCAACGACCGTGGGCCTTGGAGTAGGAGTCGACACAGGCTCCGAACCAAGTAAAAAATCACTGTGTCTTTGTGCTGTGTATGTTATTTTTATATCCGCTGTGCACTTACTCTCAGTTTTCTGAAAAAGTAACGACTTCCGATATTCACCCCCCCCTCTCTATCGGTTTTCACGATCCAACATTAAACTTATTTAATTTATCTATTAAGTCTTCAAAAGACTTAGCCATTTTACGCTTCCGATGCGTCTCTAAAAAATTCAGATTCGACTTATCGTTTGGCTCAACCAAACCTAATCTCTCTTGATTGGAAAATCCAATTTTCAAATCGTTTTAAATCCCTCGGATTACTCGTAGTGCGTGTGACTAAATAAGCTTTCGATTTATGTTGGCCGTGTATAATTAATCAATTATAGAATGATCATGAGTGACACCTAGTAGTACATCATGATCCCTAATTAATCGAAAGATCAACGGTTGACCTCAGAAATAATTCTGAAACCCTTCAGCAGCTATAATGAATCGTGCCCCATTCCCTTCACCATCTTATACCCACTTGGTTCAGGACATGGTCTATGTGTGTTGGTCCCCACTAGGCCGACTACGTCACACCTAGCCCAAGTAACGTTTTCTCGTCCTACGGATTCTAATTACTCTAATGTATTTAAGAGATTCACACTCTGATCATGTCACGCTCTGGCCAGAGGCTTCGAGTAACAATCCGACGATAGGCCTCAGGTATACATCTCCTCGCAAGGAGTGGTGAATCCTTTGTAGGCTGTTCAAACATCTTCGGGCACTTCGGCTTATACCCAATCATCCTGAGTCCACACCTCCTTGGAGATGCTTGCTTAAGATGTCAAAGTATAAGTCTCCATGACCAAGATGACTTGAACACCGCAAGTCAAAGGAACATCGCACTTAAGCTGCAGTAAGAACTTCATTGACATATCTATATGTAGACTACCATATGAAGTTTTACAGCCAGTCACTCCTATGAACTAGTTCCCTTAACTAGTATTCATGTTTATCTCCGGACATCTCAATGTCACCAACCAGTGAGAATCAGCTGATTAGAGAATAACCCATGCTAGTCTCAACAGAATTGATAATGTCCGTATTTATCAATTCATCGACTAGGGACAATTTCAATACTTCACAATTGCACATGTAGAGATAATCACTAGTTGTGAATTCATCACAAATTCTCTCATGCTGTGAATTGTATTGCGGACATTCAGTAAATGAGTTTAAGATCTCAATCAAATACACAAACATGTATGCTCAAATAGTGAATATTCTTTTATTAAAATAAATGATTACAATCATAAGGCTATTGCCTTAGGACACTTCTCTCATATCACTAACACAAACTAATTAATTGTCATAATTAATTAATAAATAATTAACATGCAATGATATTTAATTAATCACATGAAATGATAGAAATCAATGGAACCAAAGAGAAGGTTATACCTCTCGTTACCTCACGATCTTCTATTGTATGACCCTCCCCTCCTTGGACGTCGTGTGGGCGACGATCTACCAAGAACCGAAGTCACCAAGACGTGTTCTTCTCCACCCTAGCTTGGCCGAAACCCTAGGGAAGAGAAGAGGTGTTCTTCTTCCTCCCCATAAAGCCACTGGAACCCTAGTCTCCAAAGAGGCTACCGCCGGCCACCAAAGGATCAAAGCCTCCTTCCCTTGCTTGTGTTGCCACCAAGAGAAGAAGAGGAAGAGCAAGAAGAAGATGAGGAAGAAGAAGTCCGAAACCCAAGCTGCCGCAACTTATTTTCTTCCTCACCGCTGCCGACCACCTTCAAGCAAGGTGGCGCCGCCTCCCCTTTTCCAAGATGCTGTCGTGACTCAATAGGGAAGAAGAGAAGAAAAGGATGAAAGGAAGAGAAAAAAAGGATGAGTTCCTTCCTTCCCTAACTCCTTTGGTCACCTCTCTTGCTTCCTATGAAAACCTAGGAGAGAGAGGATGAGAGAAGAGAGAGAGAGAGGCTCTAGGGTTTGATGAATTGGATTCCTTGGTCTCATGACTCCATAGGTATATATAGGGATACAATAGGGACCATGAGGAGGAGTTGGGTCTTGGCCACCTAATGGATCAAGGCCCGATCCATTAAATGATGATCCATTCCACTAAAGGATTCTCATTGAACTACCTCACCAACCCATATATTTAAATATGGGTTCCACCTATTATGAGTACAAGTATCTCCCCATGTTTAAGATATCGAATGCCCGTTGATTAATTTAAATTACTGATAATTTAATTAATCAACATCTAACTCCTTGAGTAGTACCACTCAACCTTATCATCATGTCAGACCAAGTTCACCTGCAGAATTTAACATGATGAACCTTATGAGCTCCTCAAGGGGACATCATCAACCCGACTCACCAGGACACGGTTTCCTTCTATAATCAATGACACACCATGTAAATAATAGTATTTCCCAATTTACAGGGTCTATCGATTTAATAGAATAAATCTCGTCTATTGGTAAATCAAAGAAATAACTATTAAGTACATGTGCCTATTATTATATCGAGATTAAGAGCATGTACTTCATAATAGCTGAGGTCTGATTCAATTATAAAGTCAGGATAAATTGAATCACCTCTATGTCGGTCATGCTCAATGCATACAAAGTGCACTAGTGTAATTCTATGGTCAGATAAACCAACACCAAATTACACTACAACCATCTCGATGGTTTGTCCAAATCCATCTCGGTTGTGAGCCTCTACTTATATCTTACAAGGGACTGATAACATGATCTTCTGCGTGACACCACACACCATGTTATCTACAATGTAAAGTATCAGACAATATGCATATACTAATATAAACATGCAAACAGTGATCATGTGATTATTTTTTAAAATGAAGATGTTTATATAAAAGTAAGGCTTTTAGTATACATCCTAACAAGGCCTACATTGGGCCTGATATAAAATCATATCAGGCCCAACGTGGGCTTGATATGATTCCAAATCAGGCCCAACGTGGGCTTGATATGAATTATCTCAGGCTCAACGACCCCAATGTGTGTTTTTTTCTTGATTCTCGGTTATTACATTTTAACATTTTGGAGAGGTCGAAATAAACAATAAATACCATATGTGAGCTCCTTACAACCTCAGAAATCCATAAGAACTGAAATTTTTGCAATCGGAGCTCTCTAGGTCAAATCAGTGGGGTTTGACAAAAAATCACTGATTTGACTTAGAGAGCTTCGATTATAAATATTGAAGTTTCCGTGAATTTTTGAGGTTATAAGGAGCTTAAATATTCTATTTATTGTTTATTTCGACCTCTCTAAGGTGTTATAATGTAATAACAGAGAATCGAAAAAAAATCACACATTGGGGTCGTTGGGCTTGTTATGGATTCCATATCAGGCCCATATTGGGCCTGATATAGATTCCATATCATGCCCATATTGGGCCTGATATGACTTTATATCGGGCCCAACATGGGTTTGATATAATTTATATTAGGTCTAATGGGCCCAATATTTGTCATTTTTTCTCGATTCTTCGTTATTACATTTTAACACCTCGGAGAAGTCTAAATAAATAATAGATAGTATATTTGAACTCCTTATAACTTTAGAAATCCACGGGAATTAAAATTTTTACAATCGGATCTCTCTAGGTTAAATTAATAAATTTTTACCAAAAACCACTGATTTGACCTAGAGAGCTTTGATTGTAAAATTTCAGTTTTCGTTGATTTTTGAGGTTATAAGGAGCTCAAATATGTTATTTATTGTTTATTTCGACCTCTCTAAGGTGTTAAAATTTAATAACGGATACTCGAGAAAAAAAATCACACATTGGGATCCTTGGGCTTGATATGATTTTATATCAGGCCCAACATGGGCCTGTATAATTCATATCAGGCTAATGGGTCCAATATTTGACTTTTTTCTCGATTCTTCGTTATTATATTTTAACATCTCGGAGAAGTCACAATAAACAATGGTGCATTATTTGAACTCCTTGTAATATCAGGCCCAACGTGGGCCTGTATAATTCATATCAGGCTAATGGGTCCAATATTTGACTTTTTTCTCGATTCTTCGTTATTATATTTTAACATCTCGGAGAAGTCACAATAAACAATGGTAGCATATTTGAACTCCTTGTAATATTAGAAATCCATGGAACTAAAATTTTTGCAATCAGAGCTCTCTAGGTCAAATTTGTGGGTTTTGACCGAAACCTACTGGTTGACCTAGAGAGCTCTGATTTCATAAATTTTAGTTCCCGTGGATTTTTGAGGTTATAAGGAGTTCAAATATGTTATCCATTGTTTATTTGGACGTCTCTAAGGTGTTAGAATGTAATAACAATGAATCGTGAAAAAAAATGTAATATTAGGCCCATTGGGCCTGATATAATTATGTTGGGACAGATATGGTTCCATATCAGGCCCAACGTGAGCCTGATATGATTCCATATCAGGCCCAACGTGGATTTGATATGATCTTTTAGTTTTAATTTAAGGAAAGAATATTTTAATTAATTTAAATATTAATATTCAAATCTAAATTTAAAAAGTACGTAGGTTTTAACTCATTTTAATCATTTGATAAGAAAATTTTATTTTATTTTATTTTATTTTTAATTCTTAAAATTTATTTCGAAAAAAACTTGAGTCAAAATTGAAAAGTAAAGAATTTCAAGAACAATGCAAAAAAAACATTGGTGGATTGATCCGCCACTGGACAAAGCTATTCGGAGATCTCCTGTTGCCCCAACTGGTCGACGTCCCAACCATTGTCGCTGTCGCAGTCGATGACGGTCATATCGAAGTTGAATAATTTTCATATCAGGCCCACGTTGGACCTGATATGAAAAATATCAGGCCGAACGCGAGCCTGATATAATACGTGATCTGATATTTTTTCCATGTATGCATGCATCCATCAAAAAGAGAGAAAGAGAAAAAGAAAGAGAAAGAATATGTATGAAAAAGAGAGAGGAATGAGAAGAGAGGAGAAGAAAGAGAAGATAGGTTGCGTGCATAAGAGAGAGGGGAAAGGAAAAAGTGATTATATGTATATAAGTTAGATATGATAGAAGAGTAAAATGTAAAGAGTATTGAAAAGAGTGTACTTTTTGATGAATATCAAAATAACTTGTGCTTTTTGATTAATTTGAAAAGTTACATGCGTCCTTTAGTAAAATGTGGTTGCCAATGACACAATTGTGGAGGAAAAGGACTCTTGTTGGCAAGCGAGACAGGAAAAACGATTATGTAGCCTATAATGATAGGCTGTGAAAAGTATAATTATTCAGACATTCTTAACAGTGACAATGCAATGGATGAGGGTACAGGACGAGTAAAATTTTGATTAAATTTAAATAATTGATGGAACTAATTTAATTTAGATATTTAGTTTTGTTAATTTAGAAATTTATTTATATATTTATTATTTCAATTTGGTCTCGATTTTAAAATTTAAAATTTATTTAAATTGATAAACGAAATCAGTTTAATGTATGAATCCGTTGTCGCGAAGTTGTGACTTGTTAGGATTAGTAAATATATTAAACAGTAAATTTGATTAGTTATCGAATTAATTAATTTTATATCGATTCGATTGGTTTGGTCTTAATGAGAAGTTTTGATGGGTTATATATATATATATATATATATATATATATATATATATATATATATATATATATATATTACTTCAATTAGATCGGTTCAGTTTTATCCTAATATCCGGGTCAGTTTCTCTGCACGATTAGTAATTGATCCCAGCCTTGTCTATGGGTAGTATAACCCGCTCAGTCAGCTAACCTGGCGCCATAAAGGCCTAGCAGATGGATCGGTCAAGATCTCACCCGGGGAGTCCCTGAGCCGGGAAGCTCCCTGGGGCGCTATCCAGCCAGCGACGAGCAGGGTCGGTCAGGTCGGCCCCAAGCTCCTCCTGGCTCGGTCGCCTTGACCCATGCCCCGATTCAGATCGGGATCGGGTGAGCCAGTCAGACGCGTGGCGACCCACGCTCCCCTAGCACCACACGAATCAGATATCCAGCAGAGTCAGCCAGACATAACCCAACAAACCCCCGACTCAGGGCGTATCCTGCACCTTAACTCTCCCAGACGGGTGCGTGGCGGCCCACGCTCCCTGGCCATTACCCGACCCGGTCCTTGATACTCGGACCCGTCGGTCGGCGCTCGGGTTACAGACTATCTCGTCCGTACGCCCCCTATGCATTATATTCAGAGTACGACCTTGATGTCGGGGTACTACACACCTTACCTATTCCTGACACACCTCGCGGTCAGTCCGCCCATTCAATACCATCGTACTACTCAAGCACCCTGCGCCCTGCCGCGGTACTCCCAAGTGCTCTCATACGAGCTGACAAGTACCACACCTTTGTCTCGTCGACAAGGACAAGGGTTGTCATCTCCCCCGGTTATATAAGTCCTCCAGTCCTCATTCCGCAGGAATGCACGCAAGCTCTCTCTTCCATCATATTTCCATTTGCTCTATTATATTCTGCGGATGCTGACTTGACCGTTGGAGTGCCTGACCGGGGAAACTCCCCAGCGGGTTTGCTAACGGTCATTGTTTTGCAGGCAGGAGCCAACTCGGAGCCAGATCAGCACCACCTCGACAGCTCGATTTGCTCGGGAGACCATCCGACCCTTGGGACTGCCACCTCGCTTTGCGACAGGATCAAATTTGGCGCTAGAAGGAGGGTATCTCACCTGATCGAAAGTGAAGATGGAGGATCCCAATCGGGTTGAGATGACCGTTACTCCCGAACAGTACGAGCGCCTTTCAGCCGCCCGAGCTAGGGGAACCTCACTGATGCCGTCGCGCGCTGACGGCCTGACAACTTGGACCCAGGAGCCCGCGACGTACCACCCCTCGGGAGGTCGGAGAAAAGCCATTCCGCCAGCCGGAGGCTTGGCCCCCTCCCTCTCGCGCGTGCACCACAGCCGGGTCGACGCGGTTAGGCCCTTGCCGGACGAAGCACCCGCATCCAGCCAAACACACTTGTCACACCGCGATAAGGGGAAAGCCCCAGTCGGTGCACTGCCAGCTCCTCGGGCGTACAACCCCTTTTCTCCATTGATCCTGGAGGATCTGGTGCCCCGGCATCTCAGATTCTTCACCATGCCGGAGTATGCCGGAACCACTGACCCCGAGGAGCACCTCATGAAGTTTGAAAGTACTGCACGACTCCATCAATATCTCGGGGCGCGAAGTGCAGAGCATTCCTGACAATGCTCTCTGGAGTCGCTCAAAGATGGTTCAAGCAGCTCCCCAGTGGATCGATAGCTAGTTTTGGCGAGCTCAAGAGGACATTCCTTCAGCACTTTGCGAGCAGCCGAAGGCACCACAAGACAAGTGTCAACTTGTTCGCTTTAAAGCAAGGCCCGAAAGAGACACTTCGGGCCTACATCAAGAGATTCAACGGGATGGTACTGGACGTGCCAACCGTCGTACTCGAGGTGTTGATCAACGCATTCTCCCAAGGATTGCAAGAGGACTTCGTTAGCCTACTGGGTAAGGCCGCCAAGTATGTTAATGTGGAAGAGGCGTAGGCTACCCGAAAGAAGGAGCCGGCCAGTACGCCACCCCGAAATCCAACACAGCCTAGCAGACCGCCGGGTGGGCCCATTCGAAGTCCGCGGGGGCCCATCAACCGAACGGAGATAGAGAGTCGGCAGGTGGACGCGGGGGCCCATTCGAAGTCAGCCCGGGGAGGCTCTCACGCATCTAGTGGAAGTCCAACCTTCTCAAGAATCGGCTAACAGCTCGCTCCGTGCGAGTTATAAGTGGGCATGCTCCCACGACCCTCGGATCGGCTCTCAGCCGGACGCGTGGCGGCCCACGCTCCCTGAGATTTCCCCGACCGAGAAGCCAGACTCTCGCTCTGCGTGAGTTATAAGTGGGCATGCTCCCACGACCCTCGGATCGGCTCTCAGCTAGACGCGTGGCGACCCACGCTCCCTGAGATGTCCCCGACCGAGAAGCCAGACTCTCGCTCCGCGCGAGTTATAAGTGGGCATGCTCCCACGACCCTCGGATCGGCTCTCAGCCAGGTGTGTGGAGACCCACGCTCCCTGAGATGTCCCCGACCGAGAAGCCAAACTCTCGCTCCGTGTGAGTTATAAGTGGGCTTGCTCCCATGACCCTCAGATCGGCTCTCAGCCGAACGCGTGGCAAACCACGCTCCCTGAGATGTTCCCGACCGAGAAGCTAGACTCTCGCTCCGCGCGAGTTATAAGTGGGCACGCTCCCACGACCCTCGGATCGGCTCTTAGCCGACACGTGGCAACCCACGCTCCCTGAGATGCCCCCAACCGAGAAGCCAGACTCTCTCTCCACGTGAGTTATAAGTGGGCATGCTCCCACGACCCTCGGATCGGCTCTCAGCCAGACGCGTGGCGACCCATGCTTCCTGAGATGTCCCCGACCGAGAAGCCAGACTCTCGCTTCGCACGAGTTATAAGTGGGCCTGCTCCCACGACCCTCGGCTCGGCTCTCAGCTAGACGCGTGGCGACCCACACTCCCTGAGTACTCACCAACCGAGCATCCGGGCCCTCGTCTCACCCACACGTCATAACCGGGTTCAGCTCCTGCATACCTCTCGGCCCGACCCTCAGCGTAGCCCAGCCGAGCGCCTCACTTCCCGCCTACACACAAGCCACATGCAACTATGTCTTCATGACTGTTGTAACCTAACTCCCCGATTGGGCGCACTCAAAGAAAGATCCTCTGAACCACCCAAGTTGGCAGCATTGTTCAATCATGGCAGTTTCGATCTTTGAGATCTCAATCGAGCCCACCCGAGTGGTTGACACTGGGGAGACGTAATATTTTGCCCTACCACTCGTAAAGGTCGAATCACTCAATCGCGTTCCCTCCTGAGTGGCAAATACATAGCAACCGTTGCACGCAGGTATTACATGCGCTCGCTAGTCAAAAGGGGTCGGGCAAGCATTCCCCGAGTCGCTTACACACGGATGCCCATCATTTAAACGATAAAACATGCATAAGCTGAAATGATTAGCGTTCATAAGTAATGCTATTGCCAAAAAGAGGCTTGGCCTCTACCTACACGAAGAAAGTAAAAAAGAACAACACCAGACTAAGGCCTACGGGCAAGTCGCCGGGGCGCGACATGAGCCCGAACCATCACCAGCTGCTTCTGAGCTGCCTTCAGCTTGGTCTCTAGGGTCGCGCGATGCCTTCTAAGCCGGGCGAGGTCTCTCGAGCAGGCAGTCAGTTCTTCCTCTTTGACCGATAGACTGACACATAGCGCCGTGGCCGACTGGCAGGCCTCCAGGAGCTCCGCCTTGACCTTAGCTAGCTTTGCTTGGGCCTGTTGCTCTAAGGCCCGGGCCTGGCGCTCCCCAGGCTCCAGACAGGCAATTTGTCGCCGCGCCTGGATAGTCGTCGCATGAGCTGTATCCAGCTCCACCCCGCATTCCTGAAGCCGCACCTCCGCACGGAATGCACGCTCTTGAAGGGCCACGTTCTTAGCCCGTAGAGTGTGCCTCGCCTCGTCGCCTGGTTGCAGCTGCGCATGGCGAAGCTGAGCCTCCAGTTCCTCCTTTCGGGACTAGGCTTGGTGAAGGGACCAAGCTTGAGCCGCGAAAGAAACACCCATGTCATAAATCGAGCCAATGAGTTACAAAGAAAACAAAAGTTCTAGGCGGTAGAAAGCAAGACAAGCGCAAACCGTTAGTAAGACACACCTGACAGGCCCCCGCCACGACGCCATTAGCTCGGGTAAGGCGGTCCTGATAGTCAAACTCTCGAAGGCCCTGATACAAATGATCGCTCAGTAGAGCATATAAATAGACTACCTGGGCCGACCCTAGCGGCTCGAGGACAGGAGTCTCGTAGGCCGTATGGGGGTCCGCTCGAGACGGCAGGATCATATACAAAGGACGAGGGCCTGTAGCTTCCTCGGGGAGAGAAGAGGGAGGCCCATCGATTCGCACACCCGAAGATCCAACTTGGATCAAAGGGGGCGCCTGCAGAGTAACTCCCTAAACGGAAGAGACTAGGGCACTGGGCGCCGGCGCGGGCGGAGCAGGAGTCACCGACGGAGGGGACGCAAAGCAGGTCCTCTTCGGAGGGGTGGTGATGGTCCCAAGCGGAGGCGAACGATCGCCCGATCGATCGCATCGGTGCCTAGTCTTCAGTGGACAGACGCCCGCGTCTAAGACTTCAAGCTTAGAATCCGGCGCATCCCCCTTAGGCGTTTTCCCCTTACTCGAAGGAGGCACATCGGTGGAAGCTATTGCCGGAGAAGTGAATACAGGGGTAGCTGACGATGAGCCGGATGGATCAGCAAGTGTAGTAGCTGCGACAGCTGCAAACGCGGTGTCATCCAAGACGAACCCTACCTTCAGGGATTCCGGCAACATTTGGACCCGAAGAAGATACGGGGTCACCAGAGAAGTTGACTAAGAAACGGAGGACGCCAAAAGCAGGACAGTGCCGGGAGAAAGAAAGCTACGAGGAAGACCGCCACTGACACCTATATAGGGAAACAGTGGCCAATCCTGGCCGTTGGGGGAGGGCCGCATGGAAAAGCAAGATCGCGTCAGAACCCTCCGATAGGATCCATGAGGAGACGTAGGGACTCGATAAGATGCATGCACTCCCGGCAGCAGATATTTCATTGCCCGAGGCGATCATAACAGGTGGCTGACGCTTCAGCGCATGAGAAACCACTGGGCAGGGGACATGTATCCCGACCAATTAATACAACCCTCATGAGGAAAGGTACGGAGTGGACAGATTGGACATTCGACCTGCCAACCAGGTCCGGTGCACAAGGTAACCTTCCACGGATCTCTCACCGTTCGGCTCCCCCCTGGGTGAGCATGGGGCGACCCACGTGCCAGGGACATGGATCGACCAAGTGTCCCAACAGTCCCCATGGCAAGTTATAAGTGGGCAGGCTCCCACGAACTCCCCGGATCGGCCCTCGGGCGGACGCGTGGCGACCCACGCCCCACGAGCCTCGCCCGACATAGCATCCCAGACTCTTGCTCTCGCGAGTTATAAGTGGGCATGCTCCCACGAACTCCTTGGATCGGCTCTCAGGCGGACGCGTGGCGACCCACGCTCCCCGAGCCTCACCGACCAAGCGTCCCAGACTCTCGCTCTCGCGAGTTATAAGTGGGCATGCTCCCACGAACTCCTCGGATCGACCCTCGGGCGGACGCGTGGCGACCCATGCTCTCCGAGCCTCGCCCGACCGAGCGTCCCAGACTCTCACTCCCACGAGATATAAATGGGTGTGCTCCCAGGACCCTCGGCTCGGTTCCCAAGAAGATGAGTGCGACCCCTGCCCCTTGGATGTCGATTGGCCGAGCATCTCGCCTACAACCCGTGCGCCCCAGTATGACCACTGGTAGGGCCAACCTGCCCACTCCTGCTTGCACCCGAGTGGTCGACGCTCGGGGACTGTCGCACGCCAACAGGCATGCGCAAAGCCAAATGGGCCGATAACCCTCGCGCTTGACTCGCTCCCGCTAAAATCACCCGAGTCAACAAGGCGTGGAAGATGTTGATGCAGTCTGACCCTGATTGTTGTTTTGTGTTTGACATCGATTTAAGTTCGATTCAAGTTTGGTTGAATTCAGATTAAGTCCAGGTGGATCGGGAGATCACACGCTGGCATGGAAAAAGTCCAAACTTGGAGGGCTAGGTGTGAAAAGTCCTAACTTGGAGGGTTAGGTGTGAAAGAGTCCTAGCTTGGAGGGCTAGGTGTGAAAAATCCTAACTTGGAGGGTTAGGTGTGGAAAAGTCCTATCTTGGAGGGATAGGTGTGCAAAGTCCTAACTTGGAGGGTTAGGTGGGGAAAAGTCTTAGCTTGGAGGGTAAGGTGTGAAAAAGCCCTGGCTTGGAGGGCCAGGCTCTAGCTTGGACGGCTAGGTTGATGAATCCCTGGCTTGGAGGGCCAGGTTCTAGCTTGGGAAGCTAGGTGGTTAAAATCCTTGTGAGTGAAGCCAGGTCCTAGCTTGGAGGGCTAGGTTGAAGTCCCGGTGAGTGAAACTGGGCATGGAGTCTTGGTCCGGGGGACTGAGCACGAGTCAGAGAAGGTTGGGGGCCCGTTCTCTTGACTTAGAGTGGTATTGACCTTGCCTGGATTGGTCTGGTGACCGATCAGGAAAGTTGGCACGGAGTTCCCTCGTGGATCGGTCTGGTGACCGATCCAGCTATGTCTGATCGGTCTGGTGACCGATCAGGGAGCATACAGTGACTTTGTTAGGCTATTGATCGTCTTCTGATTGGTCTGGTGACCGATCAGGGAGAGCTCTGGATCGGTCTGGTGAACGGTCAGGGAGAGGTCAGTAGTCTTGGGAGAAACCGTTGATCGATTTGCTGGACCAATCAAATGTCGCGGGTTCCTCACTATGACCGATCAGGAAGGAGCCTGATCGGTCAGGGAGTGCTCTGATCGGTCTGGTGACTGATCAGCGGGGTTGGCAAGCAAAAGCTAAAGGTTTGCACTCAGCTGATGGATCGGACTGGTGACCGATCCCCAGTACTTGATCGGTCTGGGTGACAGATCAAAGATGAGCTCGCGATATCACCTTTCTCACCGTGGACCGATCAGGCTGCAGCCTGATCAGACTGAGCCTATCCTGATCGGTCTGGTGACCGATCAGGGTTCACTCTGATCGGTCTGGTCACCGATCAGGGTGACCAGAAGCTGAACTTTAATTTAAAATGCATGTCAGACGCTCTGATCGCATCTGTTTTCTCTGCGCTTTCTCTGATACACTGTGATTTCCTTGTGATATGCTTTGCTAAGCGTCTGATTGAGTGTGTAGGTGACAGGGATGGATTTAAACACTCAAGGAGGGTCAATGGGAGACTTTCCATCGAGCAGGTTTGGATGCTTTCATTTCTCAGGTCTCAACGGACGCTGGCGCTGCTGGAAGCTAACCTGGGGCTTGACTGGGGCTCAGCTGAGGAGAGGTCAAGGAGTCCAGGAGAGGTCAGGTAGTTGGGCTGTGCAGATGAGCAGCTGGGAGCTGCAGGGGAGCGTCTGGCGACAACAGCAGCAGGTTAAGTGGATGGCGATGAAGAGAAGAGAAGAAGTCTTTGCGTGCGATATCTTCTTGCTTCAGCTACAACTGAGAAGAGTGGTTGGCACTACACATATTCTGATCCATGAAGCAACCTGTTGAGATATTGCATACTTGAGCGCTTGGAAGAAGAAACAAGGAGCTCGGCGAGTCCATCAGCAAGAAGACACGAAAAGGGAGTTCTTGCGTGAGATCTGTGCTGAGTGGAGCTCGGTGAGGAGTTCGCTTGTGTTCTTACTGTCCTAAGTGCTCTGTAAGCTTTTTTTGTATTTCATTGTACTTAATATCTTCATCTTGATTGAAACGTTGTGGAGAGGTCACTCCACTGAGAAGGAGGTTCCATTCTATCCGGATTTTCCGAGGCTTGATCTGCTGACGATCAAGGGATCGCCGACCTTACGGGCATGCCAAGGAGTAGGGGCAAGTTATGCCCGAACCTTGTATATCCTCTTGTTAGCGTTCTTGTTTGTGCTTAGCTTAGGGTTTAATTTTTGCAATACTCTGTTTTGTGTTGTTTGCTTCCACTGTCTAACCTTGAAGTGTAGAAATCCCTAAAACCTGAAAGAATTTGTGTCTGGCGATATTCACCCCCCCCCTCTCTAGCCATCCAAGAACCAACAGAAGATACACGGAAAGAAATATCACAAAAGGGATTCTGAGGCAAGTCTCTACAAAACAACAGACGAGAAAGAGAGAAAACACAAAATTCCGACCCTCATTTGAAGGGTCGGTAGGTCTCCTCTGGCAAATTCTCAGATATGGTCGTCATCGTGACCACAGAATCAGGCAGGTTGGGGGCTATACGCCCACCCTGCCTAAGCTGGCAGGTAGGTTGGGGGCTATGCGCCCACCTTGCCTAAGCTACCTCAGGATACTAGAGTAATGGCATCGCAATACGGCTCGGTGACACTCGGATACCTGGTCAGAGAAGGCCGACGAGTTGATATACTTCACTCGCCGGGCATCCCACCGAGCCTCTCCCCCCGACTTATATGCCCGTAGCTCCTCCAGCTCTGCCTGAGCTGCATCCCAGGACGCTTGGCGTTCGCGCAGCTCCGCCAACTCCACCTGAGCTGCATCCCAGGACGCTTGGCATTTGCACAGCTTCTCTAGCTCCTCGCCATGGGCGCGCAGTTGGCTAGCCAGCGAGCCGACCTCCTGCTCCTTAGTCGCCAGTTGTGCGCCTAAAGGCTGGATAACATGGTTCGCCTCCTGGAGCTCGTCTTGAGTCTTCAGGAGATTTGCTTGCAGCTGATCCTTAATTCTCCTGTAAGATGTGTATACTGAAAGACATGACTTTTATTATATGAACATCTTGATTATGAAAAGAGAATCACGACTACACTAGGTGTTTGTTTATAATAGTACATACACGAAGTCCAATTACTTTGCATTGTAGATAACATGGTGTGTGGTGTCACACGGAAGATTGTGTTATCAGTTCCTTGCTTAGTATAAATAAGAGGTCCACAACCAAGATGGAATTGGACAACCCATCGAGATGATTGTAGTGTAGTTAGGTGTGGTTGGTCTTGACCATAGAATTACACTAGTGTGCTTTGTGTACATTGAGCAGGACCGAAACCCGATGTTATCCAATTTGTACTGACTCGATATTGGATAGGACCTCAGTTTATATTATGGAGTATGATCCCTTAATCCCGAAATAATATTGGACATATATTATTAATTATTATTTCTTTGATTTACCAATGGGCGAGATTTATTCTGTTAGATCGACAGGCCCGGTAAGTTGGGAGATAATATTAATAATATGATATGCCGATGATTATTGACGAAATTTGTGTCCTGGTGAGTCAGGATGATGATGCCCCTTGATGAGCTCAAAAGGTTCATCGTGCTAAACCTTGTAGGTGGATTTGATCCGACACGATGATAAGGTTGAGTGGTACTAGTCAACGATCCAGAAGTTAATTAATTTAAATTGTCAGTAATTTAATTAATTAACGGGTATTCGAGATCTTAAACACGGGGGGGGGGGGGGGGTGGACGACTCGTAATATGTGGAGCTCATATGAAAATATGGGGGTTGGTGAGGAAGTTCAATTAAGATCCTTTAGTGGAATGGATCTTAATTAATGGATCGGGTTTAGATCCATTAATGGGCCAAGATCCAACTGCTCCTCTTGGTCCCTATCTTAGCCCAATAAATACCCCGTAGGAGTCATGATACAAGGCCGGTTATTTAAGGAATTAATCTCTGATTAATTGAGGGAATAATCTTTGGTTATTTAAGGAATTAATCTCTGATTAATTGAGGGAATAATCTTTGATTATTTAAGAAATTAATCTCTAATTAATTAAGGAATTACTCCCTATAAATATTAGGATCAATCCACAACCCAAGCTATCTCTCTTCTCCCTCTTTTCTCTCTCCTAGGTCATGACAAGGAGAGTCTTCTCCCTTTTGTGGTGTGTGTCGGTGAGGGAGGGAGCTCCGGCGGTCAGTGAGAGGCGACGCAAGCCCTTGGGCGGCGACGGAGCAAACAAAAGAGGAAAGGGGCTCTCGGCTTGGGTAGGGTGGGAAAGGAAGCTCTCTTTTCCCTTCATCTTCTTCCTCACCTCCTTCTCAAGGGTCGCTTCTGGTCGGTGTGGCCTTGGTGGTCACCTTTGGCCGGCGGCGCAAAGGAGAAGGAAGCAAGGTGGGCGGCGGTGCCAACCTTGGGTCTAGGGTTTAGGTTTAGCTAGAAGGAAGAAGATAGTGTGATGATTGGAGAGCCTTGGGTGATCTTGGTTCACGGTAGATCGTCGCCCACATGACGTCCGCGAAGGGTGGGACATATGGTAGAAGAACGCGAGGTGATCGGAAAGGTATATCTTTCCCCATGCTCCTTTGTATTTCCTTATGTCAATTTTGTGCCTTGATTATATATCTTGTCATTTTATGTTTAATAATTTATTATTTTGATTCCAAATATTAATGAATAAATTATTAACTGGACCCCGACCATAAACACAAAAGACGACGATCAACTCGTCGCCTTTTCCACGGTCAAACGGTCGAGCAAATTACAAGGCCGATTTTGGTAGTTGACCAAGTTGTAATTTGTATTGTTCGATACGGCACGAGACGGTTGATGGGAGATGGCTTTCTATTTGGATTTAAGTTTTAATCCGTAGGCATGGAGAGGTCTCTCAGATTGAGACACGTATTCGCTTTGGAAACCCGCCATGCTATACCTAACAATTGGTATCAAAGCTGAGGTTTCCAGTTTTGTGTATTTAGGATTGGCTAATTTTTGCATTTATCATACGTGTTATTTTGCTGGATGATGCGTGGATGTGCGTAGGCTAACTTTGTGTTGCAGGCACGAGATTGCAACTTCATGGCCAAATATGTGTTGTTGTGTGATTGATATGCAAATTGTTGTAATTAATTAAATCCTCGGGGTTGACGAGGCTAGGTATTTAATTTTTTTGTAATTAAATACGACACATGTTTAGCCGAGCTTTTTATTTTACAGTTAATCTAGAATTCATGTACACTCCCTCGTGGAGTATAGGGTCGATGATGTAAATAATTAGCTATTTATTTTGGCTCGGAGATCCCTCAAGGAAGCTGGTGCAGAAGGAAGAGAGGAGCGGATGAAGTGATGACACGACTGGAGGCGCATTAGAGACCAAGGGTCATGACAGTTGGAAAATCTAGGATTTTCTTTATGTTTTTTTTCATGTTATTGGTTATGTGCTTGGTTGTGTGGTTGTGCTAGTAAAAATTCCTCGAGATAAATTACTAAGTGGGAGAGGGACCCGAACCCTAAGGGTCCCACGACCTCCATTGCAATCTGATATGTGGTGCGAACATGTCCGCGCGTTGGCCTTGAGTGCCTTCCTCCATAACAGATAGGCTTGTTCTGCGGATCACAAGTTCAGAAAAGATTATAGGGGATTATTGAAGAGCGTGTGTACTTCCCCATTGGAAGGCACATAATCCTATGTGGTTCCCTTAGTGTCGTGCAATGGTAAACACTTAGATACAATTATTAGTATCCTCCCCAACGGAGTCACTGCTAATAACTTGTAGGGTCGAAGTTGACCAACTATTAGTCTTACTTGTCAAAAAGTTAGGTTGACAAGATAGTGAAGACTAATGGGTAAAACCTGTTGGTGCAGGAAGCACCTAAGTCGAACCTAGGTTTTGATAATGGCAAAGGGTTCAAGAGTTAAGATGTTATTGTGTTCTAATGTGCTTACTAAGTGATTGCTGGCGAAAAGGGCGATTTAAAGGCGATTCCCGCGAGACCATCTCACGCGGCCTTTTCTCTGGCGGCCTATACGCCGGCAGCTTTGTGTCGCCGGCGATGACTTCGGAGCATCCTCTACTTTCTTCCACTGTGCTAGTTCCACCAATTTTGTCTAATTCTTGTGACGCTTCGTATCAAAAATCTGTCGCTGGAGGAGCGGTGCCAGAGATTGCAAAGCTGTCTACTATAGCAAACCCTAGTCTGGACCTTTCAAATACAGCAAAAGCATCTCTGAAGCCGGCAACATCGGATCACATTTCCTCCCAATCGGTGGCACATAAGTCAATTGCATCATATGCCGAGATTGTCAAACCAGGCTCTCCCCGATCCATCAAGAAAAGCTTTGATGAAATAGGATCTAATTTCAAGCCGATTACAACCTATAATAACAAGCCAGGTATTTTCTATTCAGAAGAGGAGATTTCAGGTATGGCAATTCCTTATCAGTTTGCTTTAATTGGTAAATTCTCTGGTTGGCGGCCGAATCAAGCGATTATTGATCAAACATTTAGCAATCTGGGTCTCTCTAGCCCCTATAATATCCGTTTACTACGAGCTGGTTATATTTTTATTCACCACCTTACCTCAAATGAAGACATGGCGCGTATATGGAGTAGAGGGGTTTGGCTTATTGGAGGCGTGCCTTTGAGAATCTTCAAATGGTCGCCACATTTCTCTTATGATGCAGAATCATCAATGGTTCCTATATGGATTCAATTACCGGATTTACCTATTCACATGTTTAATAAACAAAGTCTATTTTCAATGGCTAGAATTGTTAGTAAACCAATTAAGATTGATGAAGGTACAACGGATGGTTCCAGGCTTTCGGTTGCTCGTATATGCGTGGAGTTGGATCTGTTAAAAACTAGAGTTGAAGATTTTTGGATTGGTATAGGGGTAGAGAAGCGTTTACAGAAAATTATATATGAAAAATTACCTAACTATTGTGTTGATTGTAAACACTTGGGCCATTCAATTGAGGAATGTTATGTAAACGACAATAAACCAAAGCCAAATTGGTATTCTGATGGCAGGATTATTTCGGAAGAAGATGTATTAAGTCCTCAATTAAAAAGATTAGATTTCCAAAATGCAGAGCCTTTACACTTTGATGGAAAATCTCTAGAGTTTGGTGGCAAACAGTTAGAGAAACAAAAATGGGTTCAGAAGAAGAAAAATGCAGGAAATGATAATGATGTGGATATTGAAAATGATAAAACAAAAAATCGATTTCAGTTGTTGGCGGAACTAGAAGAAAATGATCAAGACAATCATGTAGCTTTTGATAAAGTCGGCAAGAGTAAAGCTTCTACAGAAGTTCAGGGAAGGAATGATAAAGTGGAGCTCATGACTGAGGTAATTCCAAATAAAGATATGACTGTCGTAAATAAAACTGTGCAAAAGGAAAATTTATAGAAATCTAATGGTGTTTCAGTTGGGATTGAAGCAGAAAAAAGAGGTAAATTATCAGTTCAAGCAACATGTGTCATGGTCTGAAAAGGAGGTATCTACAAAAGATACTGCAGTAATATTTTCAATAATAGAGGACTTACAGGCTGATCATATTGACAAGCCGTGGGAAGAGCAGGAAGAAGAAAATAATACAGAAGTTTCTAAAATATTTCAGGAGAAAGAAAATTCAGATAATGAAGTTGAAGGTTTCCTTCAAAGATCTGCTTCTGATACAGAAAAGGGGTTTCAAAGAATTACTAAAGGCAAAATAATAGAAAGACAGAGATTTGCCAAATCTGCTTTTCACTTTGCACCTGGGATGGGGGAAGATCGTAGAGTTACCAGAAGCAAATCACAAATACAAAAAGCTAACTCTTCTAATCATTTTTAATGGCTGGTATTATTTGGAATATTAGAGGGATAAGAAATGAAGCATCCTTGAGAAGAGTACATTTCTTTTGAGAAAATCATCATTTGAATTTTTTTGGGCATTCTTGAACCATTTATTAAACTTGATGAGTTCGCTATCACTAGAAAGCTGGGTTTTGATAATGTGATTTCAAATTGCTCAGGGAAAGTTTGGTTCTTGTTTGATGCCAATATTGTTTGTGAACTACAATTTGATCATGAGAAATTTTTACAATTGAAAATTAGTTCTAACATTTTTCCAATAAAAATGATAATTACAGTTGTGTATGCTAAATGCACCCAAATAGAGAGAGCTGTTCTGTGGGATAAGTTGCTGGAAATTAGCCCAGAAGATAATGAGTTTTGGCTTGTTGGTGGTGACTTTAATGTTGTTACAAATCCATGTGAAGTTTCTAAAGGCTTTATATCAAAACTTGGACCAGTTAATGACTTTAATGAATTCCTAATGTTATCAGGACTAGCTGATGCCGGTTTCGTTGGAGATAGATTTACTTGGTCGAACAATAAAATTTGGAAAAGGCTAGATAGAGTACTTCTATCTCCTTCTTGGAATGTATGTGATTTTTCTGTACGGGTTGAACACTTAAGCAGGGCTTCCTCTGACCATTGCCCTTTATTAATTACTTTTCCTAAATTTCCTAAACCAGCTGCTTTTTTCCGTTTTCAGAACATGTGGATCATGCACTACGATTTTCTCCAAACAATTACTTTAAACTGGAGGCTGCCAATTGCTGAAAGAGGACTCAGAAAGTTGCAATTTAAATTAAAAAGGCTTAAAAACCATTTGAAATGGTGGAATTGGGAAGTTTTTGGGAACTTACATGAGAAGATTATTAAAGCTGAAGAAAGCTTTGCTGAAGCTGAAAGATCTTATGATTTAAACCCTTCGGTTGATAATAAAATTAGAAAAGCCCAAATGCAGGCGCAGCTTCATCATATCTTACACATGGAAGAGGCATTTTGGAAACAAAAGGTTGCGATAAAGTGGATGGTTGAAGGTGAAAGAAATACCAAATTCTTTCATAATTTGGTTAAAAAAAGAAGATTGGCCAGTAGGATTTTTCGAATTTGGGAAGAAGGTGTCTGTCTTGATAAGCCGGAACTCATACATGCCTCAAGTTCAACTTATTTTGAGAAGTTATTAACTGGTGAGATTTATAATTGCGAAGATGTTAATTTTAATCATATCCCAGCTTTGATCAATGCAGGTGAAAATGCTAATATCTCTAAGCTTCCGGATATGGAGGAAATAAAGAACATTATTTGGGGTATGTCTATGGATAGCACCGCTGGTCCGGATGGATTTTCTACACAGTTCTATAGATCTTGCTGGGAGATTATAAAGGAGGATTTATTGGAAGCAGTCTTAGATTTTTTCCATGGTAGCTCTATGCCAAAGGGTATGACGGCTACTACAATAATTTTAATACCAAAAATGGATAATGTTCAGCAATGGAAAGATTTCAGGCCAATTAGTTTATGCAATGTATCAAACAAGATTATTTCCAAATTATTATCTTCAAGGGTCAGCAAAATTATGGATAAAATCATCTCTCCCTCACAGAGTGGTTTTGTTTCAGGCAGGTTGATTTCTGATAATATATTATTGGCACAAGAGATTAATCATAAACTGAATTATCATGTCAGGGGTGGCAATTTAATCTTGAAGTTAGATATTGCCAAAGCTTTTGATAGAGTTCAATGGTCTTTTCTTTTCAAAGTCATGGAGGCTTTTGGTTTCTCGGCTATTGTTATTGGGCTTATTAAAAGATGTATTACTGAATGTTGGTTTTCTGTTAAAATTAATGGGCATTTATCAGGTTTTTTCCATTCTAAGAGAGGTCTGAGGCTGGGCGATCCTGTTTCTCCACTTCTCTTTGTTATTGCTACGGAATTCCTATCCAGAGGCTTAGATAATATGTTTGCTAAATTTCCACAGCTTTATTTTAAAGTGGGTTGTGACGTTAAAGTGTCTCATTTGGCTTATGCTGATGACGTGATGATTTTATTGAATGGAGCTATCAATAATGTAAGGAGGGTCAAGAAGTTTTTAGAAGATTATGAGATATCTTCGAGCCAACAAATTAATCCTGGTAAAAGTCAATTTTTCCCTGCCAAAAGTATCTCAAGTACCAGAAGAGGATTAATAGCTTCAATTACTGGTTTTAAGGAAGGACAACATCCCATTAGCTATTTGGGAGTTCCTATAGCTACTGGGAATAGAAAATCTATCCACTTTCAATTTTTAATAGATAAAATCAGAAAAAGATTTATGGGATGGAATATTCAGAGATTATCGTATGGGGGTCGTCTATTGCTCATACAAAGTGTTTTAATTTCAATACCATTTTATACTTTGCAGGTTCTCCTTCCACCTATGTCAGTTCAACATCAAATTGAAATGATATTTGCTAATTTTTTCTGGGGAATGGCTAATTCTAAAAGGAGAATTCATTGGATAGCCTGGTCTGAAATTTGTAAACCAAAATTAGAAGGAGGCTTGGGGATTAGGAAATTAGCAGATATTGCCACAGCCACTGCTATGAAGTTATGGTTCAGATTCCGGGAGCAAGGTACACCATGGGCTATCTTTTTACTAAAAATGTATTGCCGATCATCTCATCCAATTGTGGTTTCCGCTAATTGGAGGGCCTCACCCTGTTGGCGTAGACTGTTAAAAATTAGAAGATTAGCTGAGGAAGAAATTGACTGGATTATAGGTAATGGAGAGATAAATTTTTGGTATGATACTTGGTTAGACCAAGGACCTTTATTTCATGTATGTGAAGTGGTGGGAAATCCAAACATCAAAGTAGCTGATTTTATTAAGAACCAAGGTTGGAATTTACCCAAGTTGCAAAACACGGTCTCAGATAAACTTGTGGAGGAGATCTTATAGATTGCGGCTCCGATGTTGAATGAAAATGTGGCTTCATTAGATAACAATTCAAACTGCTGTGATATTATCCATTGGAAGCCATCTATGAATGGTAAATTCACCTTGAAATCTGCTTGGAACTACATTAGAAATGCTCAGCAGCCAGAAGAGATTTGGAAAGGTTGTTGGAGTAAAATTCTATCTCCTAGCATATCCATTTTTATTTGGCGCTTTTTGAGAAAAAGATTGCCATTAGATGAAATATTACAACAAAGAGGAGTGGAATTAGCTTCTAAATGTCAATGTTGCTACGAGGAAGAATCTTGGGATCGTTACTTTTTTACGGGTCTGATTGCTATGGAGGTTTGGAGTTACTTTTCACAATTATTCGGCGTGGATAGATATCAATTTTTAATGAATTGGAGAGTGGGAGTTTCTTGGTCTAGAAATGGGCATGTAAAAGAGGCAACTCCCTTATTGATTTTTTGGTATCTTTGGGGTGCCAGAAATAATGCTAAGCACCGAGGTGTTAGGCCATCTGCAAATAGGATTATATGGAAGGTTATCTCGTATCTTCAACTAGCAAATACAACAGATCTAATCAAGAGGCCTCAATGTAAAGGATGTAGTAAGACAGTAAAAAATATGGGCCTTCAAGTGGATAACAGGGTGATTTCTTCTATTGTAATGGTGAGATGGAGACTGTCGAAATATGGAATATTCAAGGTTAATACTGATGGGTGCTCTAGGGGAAATCCAGGACCGGCTTCTTATGGAGTAATTATTAGAAATTATTTGGGTCACGTCATGAAAGCAAAGTTTAGTATTATTGGCGAGGGTTCAAATGTGAAGGCTGAGCTAACTGCTATCTTGATGGGTTTGGAATTATGTATTTGCAATGGTTATACCCCCATTTGGTTAGAATCTGATTCTTTAGTGGCTTTGAAGATTTTGCAATCATCTTCTTTGCCCTGGAATTACCGAAACTTGATTACTAAAATCAAAGGCTATTTAGGTCAATACCAGATCTGGATCTCTCATGTTTACAGGGAAGCTAATTCAGCTGCGGATTATCTGGCAAATCTAGCCTTTAAATTCCCTGTAGAGAAGGTATTGCCTGCTGTTGAGATTGATAAAATGCTTAATGGTATTTGCAAACTGGATAGATTGCACATGCCATATATTCGTATTGCAAAAAAGTCTATAAGATGATATTTCTGCTCCCTGTCAGATTGAACTGTGTTGTCTTAATACATATGATCTTGATTATCCTCTACTTCCTGTCATTTGGCGAGTATAGTGATAGAATATAAACATGATTGATTGATAATTTGTAAGGAGTTGTCTTGATAGATACTGCAGTGATTAGGTTGCTTTTTATGCAAAATAGTTTTATCTGTCTTGCTCTGACGATATTTGATATCTGCAAGTTCTCCTGCGAAATTTGCTTGATAATCCTTTCTCAAATTCGTCTTTATAGTGTGCTGCAGAATATATGACTTTGGCTTTCTTTAGAACTCATTTTACCTTCAGTTCTTTTGAAGGTGATGGCAAATCTGGGTGAATAACTGTCTCTTTGGCTTGGTGTTCGTATCTCCTATTGATAAATGGGTTGCTTCTTTTCTGGATAGTTTCTTTTGCCCAGAAGTATGATAATTCTGTTAATACGAAGATCGGTGGGGTTCTCTTGTTTAGAAATTGGAGATGTTTAAATAGCAGATGAGCTATATTTGTGCTTCCTTTTGTTAAATGGTTTGCCTCTGCCCTGTTCGATTTGCAAAGGCAAGTTTCAGCTGTGGGATATCTCTAATATTATAAATGGTTGTGTTTGGCTGATACTATAAATGGTTTGTGTACTGTTGATATCTGTGAAGAGCTGTTTTATTATTTTCGGGTATTCTCTGATATTATAAATGACTAGTGTGTCTGATAACTGCGAAGATTTATGGGGATTCCCTGCTATTAAAAAAGGCGCTGTTTTCTCATATGGGTTTTCTGAATCTCTGCTATTATATGGCTTCTGCTTATCATATGGGTTGTTACCTGATTCTGATTTTCTGACGCCAAGTTCAAAAAATTTCTCAAATTTTCTATGGAGCTAGAGGGAAGTCTTTGCTAAGTTGCAGTGTTTGCTGCCCATTGTATCAGGGTTTAAATAGTGGAAGGTTGCTGAATTAGAAAATGGTTACAGCAACGGGCAATATCTTCAAAAAGAGTCTGAAAAAGAAAAGTTTTTGGTTTTAAATAATGGAAGGTGGCTGAATAAACCCTCAAGTAAAACGCTTTGTTGATGGCTGATCTGGATTGAAGATTCCAACGCTGGTTTTTTGGATTAAAATAGGAGATCTCACTAATTGTGTAGTCAAACTTTCTTTTTACATTCTTTGGAAAATATCTGTAATTAAAATTCTTGTATCCCTATATTAGAAGGTAGGTTGATCCCCCTTCTAATATGGGTTTTCTTTTCAAAGGAATAAGATTCTCTTTTTCTTTAAAAAAATATGTGCTTACTAAGTGTGCAGGAAGAAGACCTAGGTACACTAGGCAAGAAGTCCTGGCAAAGGGCTGGGCAAAGAAGTCCTGGTCAAGGACTGGGCAAGAAGACCTGATTGGAAGTCGGGCAAAGAAGTCCTGGTTGAGGACTGGGCACGAAGTCCTGGCAAGGGGCTGGGCACCGAAGGCCTGCTCGGAAGGTGGGCACTAAGTCCTAGTCGAGGATTGGGCACGAAGACCTGGTCAGGTGGATCGGGCAAAAGTCCAACCGGAAGAGCCGGTTGGCAAAAGGTAAACTCTCCTGAGAGGAGTAGGTGAGGACGCGTTCCCCGTCGAGGGAACAGTAGGCGTCGGTTCGACCTAGGGTTTCATTTGGGAGATCCAAACTCAGAACCAAGACAGCTACGACTGAAATTACGATTTATTATGTTTTTGGGACTAACCTTAGTTGTAGGGTCGAAGGGCTGATCGTCTGCAAGTGAAGGTTCTTCACTGGGCCTAGGCGCCCGAATGGAGTCTGGTGCCCGATTGGGCTCAGGTGCCCGATTGGGCTCAGGCGCCCGTAAGGATACGGGCGCCCAAGGGTGAAGGTAAAAACCAAAAACCAGCTGTGAAGCCACTGAACCAAGGCGGATCAGGCGTCCGTGAGGTCACGGGCACCCCCATCAGATCAGGCGCTCAAGTGGGGAGGATAAGTGTTGACCGAGCCCGTGGATAAGGATTTCCGGATCGAAGGGCACGTGTCAGCCGCCCCCAACCTATCAGGCGCCCGATAGAGGACTATAAAAGGGGCTCGACCCCAAGGCTTCAACAACACAATTTCTCAATGCTCCAAAGCTTTTCGTTCAAGCGCTACACTCCGGAAAACTCTGTCTTCAAGATCTCAGCGCCGCCGACGACCCTCTGCACCGAAATACGATCTACATCGGGCGTCGGTAACGAAAAGTGTAACATTTCAATTTTATAAATACTGTTGTACTGAAAATTGTAAACCATATTTTGCGCGATTATAGTATTGCCCAAAGTAAATGGTCAAGGACCGTGGGGCTTGGAGTAGGAGCCAACCGCGACTCCGAACCATGTAAAAATCCTTGTGTTCTTGCGTACATTCGATTATTTCCGCTGCGTTTTCGTTCTTTATTCTATCCGAAAAGTTTTAACGATATTCACCCCCTCTATCGTTTTTCTCGATCCAACAAAACCTTCTCTAACGAATGTAGAGTTTGTATACGTCCACACTAACGTGACATGCAAATTCTCGGTGTTTGAGATGTTGGTTGATTTTGAAAATTAATTGTTTAGAGGAATCAATTTATTTTCGATTTCTAAAGTAGTGTATGTTGTGATTCTCAGATTTTTCATAATGGCCATTAGCCCACTAGCTACAATTCTTAAGGACAATAAACTTACTAGCCCAAACTACATAGACTGGAAGAGGAACCTAGACATTGTCATCACTACTGAATAGTACAAATTTGTACTCTCCGAGGAATGTCCGGAAAGGCCTAGAGAGGACTCTGGTAAAGAGTTGAGGGAGCGTTACAAGAAGTGGAAGAAGGCAGATGAGATGGTGCGGTGCTACATTCTGGCATCTATGTCGAATGTGTTGTAACATCAGCATCAGGCCATGCCCACTGCTAGTAACATGATACTGAACCTCAAAGATCTCTTCGGGCACCAAGGTCGAGCTGCTAGGTAATCCGCGATGAAGAGTCTGATGTCGATCACTATGGTTGAAGGGACACCCGTAAGGGATCATGTCCTAAAAATGATGGCTCACCTCAATGAGATTGAGGTACTGGGAGCTGAAATCGACGGGGAATCCCAGGTCAATATTATACTCCAGTCTCTGCCTAGGAGTTTTGAGCAGTTGATGCTCAACTATAATATGAACAAAAGAAATTATACGTTGGGTGAACTGCTAGGAGAACTTCAGGCGGCAGAGGGCCTTCTTCGTCAGAACTCACAGGCCTTAGTGACTCAAATGGTTTCTCCTTCTGTGCCGAAAGGCAGGAAGAAGAAGAAACAAGGAGGGTTCAAGAAGGCAAGAGCATCGCAAGGACCCCGGACTAGCGTGAAGAAGCCGAAACGCAAGTGCTTCACATGCAAGCAAATTGGGCATTGGAAGGCGGACTGTCCCCGTCGTCAAAGCAAAGGTATTTCTTCAGCCTTAGTCGTTGAAACATGTTTAGCGGTGCTATCTACCAGTACCTGGTACGTAGATACTGGAGCCACTGACCATGTCAGCAATACTCTGCAGGGGTTCCAGGAAACCCGACGGCTAGCTAATGAAGAAATCGTGGTCTACATGGGTGATGCTACAAGAGTGGCAGAGGTTACAGTGAGAGTTTTTTATTTGTCTTTTGAGAGAAATAAAATGTTAGTTCTGAGAGATTGTCTTTATGTACCCTCATTTAGAAAGAATCTAATTTCAGTTTCTAAGTTGTTTAAGGATGGACATTCTGTTACTTTTGATAATAAAGTTGTTATTAAAAGAAATAGAGAGATTATCTGTTCGGGTACAATGGTTGGCAATCTGTATACTCTAGAACCAAAACCTCCCACAATGCATACTGAAGTAAATAGCTCATCATCTAACTCAAATAAGAGAAAAGTGCCTTCTAAGATGAATCAGGCGTATCTTTGGCACATTAGGCTTGGCCATATTAACCTTAGTAGGATTCAAAGGTTGATAGTCGATGGGCCCTTGGGTTCATTGGTGGTGGAGGAACTCCCGACCTGTGAGTCTTGCTTGGAAGGTAAAATGACCAAGAGGCTTTTCAAGGCTAAGGGGTATAGGGCCAAAGATGTGTCAGAACTGATTCATTCTGATCTATGTGGTCCTATGTCAATCCAAGCTAAAGGTGTCTTTGAATACTTCGTCACCTTCATTGACGATTATTCAAGATATGAATACATTTACCTGATGCGCCACAAGTCTGAATGCTTTGATAAGTTCAAAGAGTTCAAGGCTGATGTGGAAAAGCGTCAAGGTAAGGGTATTAAGACACTACGATCAAATCGTGGTGGCGAGTACTTCTTCGGAGAGTTTAGGACCTTCCTATTAGAAGCTGGGATTCAGTCCCAGCTAACTGCACCCGATACACCTCAACAAAACGGTGTTGCAGAAAGAATGAATAGGACTCTTATGGAAATGGTTAGGTCAATGATGAGCTATTCAGACTTGCCTGATTCATTCTGGGGAAATGCTCTAGATACAGCTGCGTATATTCTGAACATGGTGTTGGTGCAGACATCACCCAAGTCGAACCTTGGTTTTGATAATGGCAAAGGATTCAAAAGTTAAGATGTTTTGTTTATCTAACATGTTACTTGAGTGTGCAGATTAAAGTCCTAGCGAAGGACTGCTAGGAACCTAGTGAAGGACTGCTAGGCATCGAAACCTTAAGACCTGGCGAAGGGCTGCTGAGCACCTAGCGAAGGACTGCTAGGAGACTAAGACCTGGCGAAGGACTGCTGGGCACCTAGCGAAGGGCTGCTTGGAGTCGAAGACCTGGAGAAGGACTGCTAGGCACCAGGCGAAAGACTGCTTGGTACTGAAGACCTGGCGAAGGATTGCAGGGCACCAGGCGAAGGACTGCTTGGTACTGAAGACCTGGCGAAGGGCTGCTAGGCACCTGGCGAAGGGCTGCTAGGCAAATGTCCAACTGAAGGAGCCGGTTGGCAACAGGTAAATTCTCCCGAGAGGAGTAGGTGAGGACGCGTTCCCCGTCGAGGGAACAGTAGGCGTCGGTTCGACCTAGGGTTCCATTATGGAGACCCAAATTCAAAACCAAGACAGCTACGACTGTAAAATTCACTAACATGATTGCTTTGTTTTGTTTGGTACTAACCCTGGATGCAGAACCGAAGGAACGAGTTTCTGCAGCTCAGAACGCCCCAAAGGAGAGGGGCAGCAGCTGGGTTGGGCGCCCGGGAGGTCCCGGGCACCCTAAGTCAAAGCCAAACAAGAGTTGAGCAAAAAAACATTTCGGAAGCTCACTGGGCCAGGCGCCCCCAAGCTCCCGGGCACCCCGGATGCCTCAGGCGCCCTGGGTCCAAGCCAACGAAGCAGATAGAGTTCAAGTTAGCGAGAAGCCAGCAAACTGAGTCAACCCGGGCGCCCCCTGCTTCCCGGGCGCCCCCGTCAAACCTCGAGCCCGATCCTGGAGGGATAAATGCTGACCGAGAGGTTTGCGGATCAAGTGACACGTGGAGGGCGCTCCCAGCGTCCCGGGCGCCCCCAGGTGCACTATGTAAGGGGCTCGACCCCCATGGCTTCGAAAAACATTCTTCCAACGCCAATACGCTCTTCGACTCAAGCACTCTGCTCCGGAAACATCCCATCTCGAGATTCAAGCGCCGCCGACGACCCTCTGCTCCGAAGTACGATCCACACTGGGTGTCAGTAACGAAGTGTTTAATTTATTAGTTTACTGTACTACAACTGTAATATTTTTCTGTAAACATTTGCGCACATATAGATTGCCCGCAGTAAACGGTCAACGACCGTGGGCCTTGGAGTAGGAGCCGACCGCGACTCCGAACCAAGTAAAATCACTTGAGTTCTTGTGCCGTGTTTTCATTTCCGCTGCGTATTCTCTTAACCTCGAATTCGAAAAGTTTTTAACGATATTCACCCCCCCCTCTATCGTATTCTCTCGATCCAACAAGTGGTATCAGAGCGGCGAAGCTCAAATTTGGTGCAACCACCAATTTGAGAATTTTTCGGATTTTCTTCGAATTGTTTTTATTTCTTTTATCGAAATTTTATCGTAAATCGAGGTTGGTGCAACACCACTCGATAATTATTTTCTCTTTTTCCCGCACTACTAATCCAAGACAAAGTCTTGGGATATTTTCTCCTTTTCTCTCTCCTTTCAGTAAATTCTAAATGGCTATGCAAGAGGGCTTCAACACCGCCAGACCACCGCTCTTTAGTGGGGAGGATTTCTCCTACTGGAAGAGTAGGATGGAAGTCCACCTGAAAACTCAGGTGGACATGTGGATAATAATCCAGTCTGGACTGGAAATTCCGAAGAATGTTGACGGAGTACAACAATCCTACACTGAATGGGATGCGTCACTCAAAAAGAAAATTGAAGCCGATGCCAAATCAACTCAAACACTTCAATGCGGCCTAACCAAGGAAGAGCTGAACCGGGTGGGTCAATTCAACAGCACAAAGGAACTCTGGGGTAAGCTAATTGAATTACACGAAGGAACTTCCGACACCCGAATCAGCAAGAGGGGCCTACTACTGAACAAGCTGTATACCATCAAGATGAACGACAGCGAATCTGCAGCTCAGCTCCACGCCAGAATTCAGGAGCTGATGAACGGTCTACACACCATCGGTCACAAGGTAGAGAATCGTGACCTGATCAGGTATGCTCTTAATGCCTTCCCTAGAAATACTTTGTGGGCATCCATGGTAGATGCGTACAAAGTTTCAAGGGATCTTTCTAAAATCAAGTTAGATGAGCTGTTTTCCGAATTAGAATTGCATGAGCAGACTAACTCCACCCTGGCTGAGAAAGGCATCGCTTTTGTTGCAGGTAAAGCTGGAAAGATGACCAAGAAGAAACCTCAACCTGCACCCGAGTCCGATTCAGACTTAGACTCAGAAGAAAGCGAAGGAAATCGACCTAAGCTGGTTCGGCTAGCTCGGGACTACTACAAAGAACTAAAAAATCAAACCAACAGAAGGAAAGCCAGCCGAAGAAAGGAAGAACTAGCTGAACCTTCAAATGAGAAGAACAAACCAAATGTGACTTGTTACGAATGCAAAACGAAGGGTCACTACAAGACTGAATGCACTAATCTGAAGGAAATAAAGAAGACAAGAAAGAAGAAAGCACTTCAGGCAACATGGGACGAATCCTCCTCCTCCGAAGAAGAAGAGGTCCCACAGTCGAACCTGCTCGCACTAACCGCCTCAGAAGAAATCGAGACCGAGTCAGAATCGAAATCGGATGATGGCAGACTCACGTTTTCAGAGGATGGTGAAATCACTGTAAGTGGTTTTTCTAGAAATCAGTTAAACGAAATAATTGCCTATCTTTCTAGAGACTTGGTGAAAGCCAAACTCCGAGTCGAATCTCTCCGACAGGAAGTAAAAATCCTAATAGAGGGAGTTGACTTTGGATCCTTAACTGAGAAGGTTCAAGAAGGAACCTCTACTCAAGTTGAAAAACTTGAGAAAGAGAACTCCTCCTTGAAAACTCAAGTCAAGGACCTTAGAACAGCCTTAGAACGATTCACTTCTGGTTCCAAGGGTCTTGACATGATCCTTGGAAAACAGAAGTCGGTTCTAAATCGATCCGGATTAGGCTATAGAACCAAGTCTAGACAAAGATCATACTATGCTGTACTGAACCAGTCTAGACCTAAACTTCAGGCATGGGTACCCAAACTATGCCTGAATAAACAAACTGGATCAAATCAGTATTGGATCCCCAAGGACAAGATTCACATCTTGCCAAACCATTATCGTGGCTTTAGTCCAGGGGGAGCCAAATTAAAAATAATATTCATAGTTAGATAAATTTCTATTCTTGTTTTTAAATTGCATGATTGCTTGTTTATTTAATTTCTGCAATTTACCATGCTTAGACTTAGGACTGGTTAGTTTAAGGACTGAACCAATTTAACTGAAATTTGAACAACATAGTATTGGGTGGCGGTGAGATGATAGTACGTTAGGGAAGCCTCTTCTAATAAGGTCAAGTATACTCTACTTGGTCTCTTTAGACTGGTGAAACTAACCGAAGCTATCGATCCAAGACCCAAACTAATTAGACCAGAATTTTTCAAAAAATAATTTTAAATTGAAACTTCATTAAAAGACTTTGTCAAGGAAAGGGTTGATGATCCAATAAGGCTACGACCAAAGAAGGCCTAGTGCCTCGCCAAGACCTGGAAGTCAATTTTTGAAATTCAAATTCAAATTATTCTTTGTCAAATTCGAACCTAACACAACCTTTCAGTTAATTGTAGATTCAAATATTTTTTTAAAATAAATTCAAAACAATTGTTTTCAAAACTAATTTAACTTTTTCAAAATAAACCATGATTTTTCAAAATAATTATGTCTATTAAAAACCTGTCTCACAAAAACCCATAAGGCAAATGTGATTGACAACTCTAGAATGGGTGAGATGGTAAAATTTAACTTAATTGAAATTCATTGAATACCTGTATTGTTGTGTAAATACAAACATTAAATCCTGCAGTTTAGAACGAAGTTGACCTAATACTAGTTAAACCATGATCAGAGTAGTCAAACCATAGTCAAAATAGTCAAATCATGGTCAAAGGAGTCATACCATGGTCGAAATATTTAAACCATGGTCAAATGGTCAAACTGGTCAACAAAACAACAAAGTTGTCAATTCCCACCTAACCCGGGCGCCCGTGACTCCTCGGGCGCCCCCACATCTCTTTCACTTCGTTCAAGGCAGAAAAACTTGCCATGTCTCCCTAACTAGGGCGCCCCGGCCCTTGCGGGCGCCCCGAGTACCAGACAACGGCAGCAAAGCTGCCATCCCTTTCTGACCAGGGCGCCCGGGCCATCACGGGCGCCCCCGTCCAGCAGTAGGTCACTGCCAAACACAGTGACCATCTGACCCGGGCACCCGGGACCTCTCGGGCACCCAAGCCAAAACCTCTATATAAGGCACCCGAATTCCATTCATTTGCCACATCCAAAACCCTTCTCCTCTCTAACTCTTTTCCTTCTAAGGCGACCAAGTGACCCTCTTTCTCCCTCAACCTCGACCATGCCTCCTCGAGCGGCTACTCGGTATGACTTTTCTTACGCATTTAAAATTATTTTTCTTAATTCTTTTCTTTTAAACGCATGCTTCTTATCTTAGAAAATGCCGAGCAACCCAATCAAACCCCGGTACCGAACCTAGCCCCAATCCTAGGATTCCCACCTTGGAACTTTGTAATAAATTCGCTGAACAATTTATAAACCTATAAAAATGAGTTATTTCAATAGGCATTTCTTCACTCAATCTTGTCCACTGGCCATGAATGTTATCAATTTTTACCAACTAGACAACCTTGTTTTCTGCACTCATCCAATTAACACAACCTTATGTGCAGAATTCTATAACAACATAGTTAGACAGAATGATCTTACATTTGTCACCACCGTTCAAGGGATGCCCTTGACAATTACACCTTCGTTACTCAACCGATTTCTTGGACTATGACTCTCTTAGTCCACCTTTTGCTGCTATCCTCCTTGAGATCCTCCTTTTGATGCTCCTTACTCTCACATCGACCTAGACACTCTATATTCCTACTTCTATAGGGATGCTAGGAACCCTTTGGCCAGATGATTTCAGTCTGTTGACCTTCAGGTCCAGGACTACGCTCTTTATAGAGTTCTAGTCCGCTGCATTCTACCCTTATCCACTAGGGACGTCGCGACCATGCGACCATTCCACACTTTCCTACTATATACATTGATCCATCATCTTGATATCGACATTGGACTCCACATGTTCCACATGATTCTATATGCGTCCAGTGTTCCCACTCAGGGGCGGGTACGCACCCCTTCTGCCACATCATCACCTCCATTCTACATCATCACAGTCGTAACATCACCGATGGAGAGACAACCGCGATGATTGAGTTTGATGAGATAGGTTTTAGGAACTTCTCCCTAGCGGGCATAGAGGTCTCGAATACCGGGGTTTTATCGTGGAGACGTCAGCGAGCTGGACCCCAGATCGACTCTAATGAGGAGGTTGAGGTCGATGTCGGAGATCTGGCGGCCGAGATTCGACAGCAGATGGACGAGCCCCCACCTCCGACGACTACCGAGACACTAGCTCTACTTCAGACTGAGATACACAGTCTGAGGGAAGAAGTAGAAGCTAATCACGCGGAGTGTATGGATGCCCGAGAGCCGATCGAGAGACGAGCGACACACGCTATGATGAGATGATGACATTATTTCGATCCTGGCAGCCAGGCTCATCGGATCGTCCTGGTCCCTCCTCCTAGTTTAGATTGGCATTGTACGATTGACTGTTTGACTGCCCCTACTCAGTAGGGTTGACTTATATTTGACTTGTATGCCTGTGCTGGTTCTCTCTTTTACCAGCTGACTTATGGAGTTGACTATTTGCTTTTCTTGATCTTTATCAATGATTATGCTTGGTAGAATATGTTTACTCTACTTTTTGTTTTTTTACTGCTTTACTCGATTTTAAAATCAGTCTCTAAAATAATTTTAAAACTGCTTTACTTGATTTTCAAAATCTTTTTAAAGTTTTAAAATCAATTTTTCGACTTAGTTTTTTTTTGGAAAAACTACCCCCTTCAAAACTAGGGCTTTTTCGCAAATGGACTTAGCCTAGGCTCCAACCCTAGAACTGCATGCACCTATAGATCTAGAAGCTAGCATCTGACAAGCACCGTAGGGTACTTCTGACTGATAACCTAGAATGGGTTGAGATGCTTAGGTCTTTGCCTTAATTCAAGATGCTTTAAGTCAGTGCATCTGTAGTAATTGGGGCACTAAATACAAATTAAACAGTAATCAGGTTATGTGTCAAGTTTAGAAAATCTAACTTGAACAGAACACTTAAATTGACTAACCTTAGCAAAAACTATTATTTATAACAGTTAGTAAGTAGCTCATTGGGTTAGACAGGACCCTATAGAGATAATTCAAATTGATTTGGTTCAGTTTATATTTTGAATTGGTTCAGTACAGCACATTATTCTTATGCAATTTTTTGCTATATTGCTTTGTTTTTTGATATATGGCAAAGGGGGAGTGATTGGAAAGGAGAGAAGATTTAAATTTTTTTTTTCAAATTTCAAAATTCTTCTTATCCTTTTTTCAAAAAGTACTTAATCTAAGTTGCTTTCAAAACTGCTTTATAAGTACTTAATCAAAGTTGCCTTCAAAACTATTTTTTCTATTTTAAAGTACTTGATCTAAGTTGATTCCAAAATTGAGTCCAAGTATTTGACCCAAGCTATTTTTCAAAAGTATTTTCAAACTTCTCTAGTAGAAAAGTTTCTAAGTATAAAACTTCTAAGATACTAAAAGAGATTAGAAATTTTTTTAACTCAAGAAGGTGTTTAGAAAATTGTCTAAGTTATTAACTTGAAAATTTTTGTAAGTGTAAAGTTTCTAAGTATAAATTTTCCAAAGTGCCCAACCAAAACTTTCCTTGGAATAGTTTTACAAAACTTTCTTTTGAAAAATATTCTAAGTGTTGAAAAATCAATTCCATCTTTAGACTTAGAAATTTTTTTTTCAAACCACACGAACCTTTGAAAAACCTAGGGAGAGATTCCTTCCAGGGGCAGGAAACTAAACTGGTATTTCACCCGTTTTGATTAACTAAACTTTTTGAATCAGGTTGTCATAAATCAAAAAGGGGGAGATTGTTGGTGCAGACAGCACCCAAGTCGAACCTTGGTTTTGATAATGGCAAAGGATTCAAAAGTTAAGATGTTATGTTTATCTAACATGTTACTTGAGTGTGCAGATTGAAGTCCTAGCGAAGGACAACTAGGAACCTAGTGAAGGACTGCTAGGCATCAAAACCTTAAGACGTGGCGAAGGGTTGCTGGGCACCTAGCGAAGGACTGCTAGGAGACTAAGACCTGGCGAAGGACTGCTGGGCACCTAGCGAAGGGCTGCTAGGAGTCGAAGACCTGGCGAAGGACTGCTTGGTATTGAAGACCTGGCGAAGGATTACTGGGCACCAGGCGAAGGACTGCTTGGTACTGAAGACCTGGCGAAGGCAGCTAGGCACCTGGCGAAAGACTGCTGGGCAAAAGTCCAACTGAAGGAGCTGGTTGGCAACAGGTAAATTCTCTCGAGAGGAGTAGGTGAGGACGCGTTCCCCATCGAGGGAACAGTAGGCGTCGGTTCGACCTAAGGTTCCATTATAGAGACCCAAAGTCAGAACCAAGACAGCTACGGCTGTAAAATTCACTAACATGATTGCTTTGTTTTGTTTGATACTAACCCTGGATCCAGAACCAAAGGAACGAGTTTCTGCATCTCAGAACGCTCCAAAGGAGAGGGGCAGCAGCTGGGTTGAGCACCCGAGAGGTCCCGGGCGCCCTAAGTCAAAGACAAACAAGAGTTGAGCAAGAAAACGCTTCGGAAGCTCACTGGGCCAGGCGCCCCCAAGCTCCCGGGCGCCCCCGTGCTCCCGGGTGCCCCGGATGCCTCGAGCGCCCTGGGTCCAAGCCAACGAAGCAGATAGAGTTCAAGTCAGCGAGAAGCCAGCAGACTGAGTCAACCCGGGCGCCCCCTGCTTCCTGGGCGCCCCCGTCAAACCTCGAGCCCGATCCTGGAGGGATAAAGGCTGACCGAGAGGTTTGCGGATCAAGTGACACGTGGAGGGTGCCCCCAGCATCCCGGGCGCCCCCCAGGTGCACTATATAAGGGGTTCGACCCCCATGGCTTCAAAAAATATTCTTCCAATGCCAATACGCTCTTCGACTCAAGCACTCTGCTCTGGAAACCTCCCATCTCGAGATTCAAGCGCTGACGACGACCCTCTGCTCTGAAGTATGATCCACACCGGGCGTCGGTAACGAAGAGTTTAATTTATTAGTTTACTGTACTACAACTGTAATATTTTTCTGTAAACATTTGCGCACATATAGAATTGCCCGCAGTAAACCGTCAACGACCGTGGGCCTTGGAGTAGGAGCCGACCGCGACTCCCAACCAAGTAAAATTGCTCGAGTCTTGTGTTGTGTTTTCAATTCCGCTGCGTATTCTCTTAACCTCGAATTCGAAAAGTTTTTAACGTTATTCACCCCCCCTCTATCGTATTCTCTCGATCCAACACATGGTACCATCTAAGTCAGTCCCTTCTACTCCAATAGAATTGTGGACTGGGCGAAAGTCTAGTCTAGGACATATTTGGATTTGGGATAATCCAGCACATGTACTGAAGGGAGATACTGATAAGTTGGAATCTCAGACAAAAGTACGCTTGTTTGTGGGCTATCCTAAGGGAACGAAGGGTGGTCTGTTCTATAGTCCTAAGGATTAGAAGGTAATCGTTAGCACGAATGCCAGATTCTTAGAGGAGGACTATGTGATGAACCATAAGCCCAAGAGTAGACTTGAGCTTGAAGAGTTAAGGGGGGACGATCCGACTTTAGGACCAATTGTACAAGAGGACACACCACAAGTTACTGCACCGCGTGTCACTGAGAATACACAGGTGGTACCTCGTCGCAGTGGGAGGGTTGTCAGACAGTCTAAAAGGTTCATGTTTTTGGGAGAGTCTTCGGACTTGGTCCCTTGTAAAAATGAACCAGATCCCTGGACCTATGACGAGGCCCTCCAAGATAAGGATGCAGATTCTTGGCAAAAGGCAATGAACTCCGAGATAGAATCTATGAATTCTAACCATTTATGGGAGCTAGTAGAACCACCCAATGGTGTAAAAGCCATTGGATGCAAGTGGATTTACAAGAGAAAGAGAGCATCAGATGGAAGGTTGAGACCTTCAAAACTAGGCTTGTTGCGAAAGGGTACACTCAGAAAGAGGGTATCAATTATGAGGAGACCTTTTCGCCAGTAGTCATGCTTAAGTCTATCCGGATTCTCTTATCGATAGAAGCTCATATGGACTATGAAGTATGACAGATGGATGCCAAGACAACCTTCCTTAACGGGAGTCTTGAGGAGACCATCTACATGGAGCAACTAGAAGGGTTCATTGCAAAGGGCAAAGAGCATCTAGTGTGCAAGCTTAATCGATCCATTTATGGATTGAAGCAAGCTTCAAGATATTGGAATATCCACTTCGATGAAGTAATCCAGTCATATGGATTTACTCAAAGCCCGGATGAGTCATGTGTGTACAAAAGATGTGACGGAAACGTCGTGGTGTTTCTTGTATTGTACGTAGATGACATTTTGTTAATTGGCAACAATGTCAAAGTATTATAAGACGTAAGGGTCTGGCTATCAAAGAAGTTTGATATGAAGGACTTGGGAGAAGTGAGACACATCCTTGGGATCAAGGTTATAAGGGATCGCCTGAAAAGGATGTTGTGCTTATCCCAAGCTTCATATGTTGACACCGTCTTGTCTGGTTTTAGCATGGAAAACTCCAAGAAGGGTTTTCTACCCTTCAGGCATGGAGTTCCTCTATCCAAGGAGATGTGTCCGAAAACATCAAAGGAGATAGAGGAAATGAAGGCGGTTCCTTATGCTTCGGCAGTAGGAAGCCTCATGTATGCTATGTTGTGCACGAGACCTGATATCTGTTTTGTCGTGGGCATGGTCAGCACATATCAGAGTAACCCTGGACAGGGACATTGGACTGCGGTAAAGCATATATTGAAATACTTGAGACGGACTAGGGATTATATGCTGGTTTACCGGGCAAACAAATTAGTCCCTGTGGGTTATACGGACTCAGATTTCTAGTCAGATAGGGACAAAAGTAAGTCTACCTCAGGGTTTGTGTTTACTTTAGGAGGTGGAGCCATTGTTTGGAGGAGTGTCTAGCAGAAGTGCGTAGCAGACTCCACCATGGAAGCTGAATATGTGGCAGCCTTTGAGGCTACCAAGGAAGCTGTATGGCTCAGGAACTTCATCATAGACTTGGATGTGATTCTTGGTTTGCCCAGATCTATCACAATCTTTTGTGATAATAGTGGTGCAGTTGCAAACTCGAAGGAACTACGAGCCCATAAGGCGAGTAAACACATAGAGCGTAAGTACCACCTGATACGAGAAATCGTAAAGCGAGGAGAAGTGGCTGTCGCCAAGATTGCATCGGAGGACAACCTGGCAGATCCATTCACTAAGGCTCTTCCAGCTAGAGCTTTTGATAAGCATGTGGAGGATATGGGAGTCAGATGTATGGTAGTGAGAGAACAGCAGTGTCTTTAAGTATAAGTGGGAGATTGTAAGATGTGTATACTATGACTTTTATTATATGAACATCTTGATTATGAAAAGAGAATCACGACTACACTAGGTGTTTGTTTATAATAGTACATACACGAAGTCCAATTACTTTGCATTGTAGATAACATAGTGTGTGGTGTCACACGGAAGATCGTGTTATCAGTTCCTTGCTTAGTATAAATAAGAGGCCCACAACCAAGATGGAATTGGACAACCCATCAGGATGGTTGTAGTGTAGTTAGGTGTGGTTGGTCTTGACCATAGAATTATGCTAGTGTGATTTGTGTACATTGAGTAGGACCAAAACCCGAGGTTATCCAATTTGTACTGAATCGATAATTGGATAGGACCTCAGTTTATATTATGGAGTAAGATCCCTTAATCCCGAAATAATATCGAGCATATATTATTAATTATTATTTCTTTGATTTACCAATAGGCGAGATCTATTCTGTTAGATCGACAGACCCGGTAAGTTGGGAGATAATATTAATAATATGATGTGCCGATGATTATTGACGGAATCCATGTCTTGGTGAGTCAGGATGATGATGCCCCCTTGTTGAGCTCAAAAGGTTCATCGTGCTAAACCCTGCAGGTGGATTTGATCCGACACGATGATAAGGTTGAGTGATACTAGTCAAGGATCCAGAAGTTAATTAATTTAAATTGTCAGTAATTTAATTAATTAACGAACATTCGAGATCTTAAACACGGGAGGATGGACGACTCGTAATATGTGGAGCTCATATGAAAATATGGGGGTTGGTGAGGAAGTTCAATTAAGATCTTTTAGTGGAATGGATCTTAATTAATGGATCGGGTTTAGATCCATTAACGGGCCAAGATCCAACTGCTCCTCTTGGTCCCTATCTTAGCCCAATAAATACCCCATAGGAGTCATGATACAAGGCCGGTTATTTAAGGAATTAATCTCTGATTAATTGAGAGAATAATCTTTGGTTATTTAAGGAATTAATCTCTGATTAATTGAGAGAATAATCTTTGATTATTTAAGGAATTAATCTCTGATTAATTAAGGAATTACTCCCTATAAATATTAGGACCAATCAACAACCCAAGCTATCTCTCCTCTCCCTTTTTTCTCTCTCCTAGGTCACGATAAGGAGAGGAAGGGATCCTCTTCTCTTCTCTTCTTCTTCCCTCAGCCATACCGCAGGTTACCACCACTAGACAAAGGGAGGAGAGTCTTCTCCCTTTTGTGG